>JAJLRJ010000001.1:38053085-38460585 GCA_024195265.1 Dendrophyllia cribrosa
TAGTAACATTTGTGAGTGATTAGTGTTAAATTAGGACATAAGAAGTGATTAAAATATTACATCACATAACTCTCATCAGCATAAGTGGGAGAACAAGTCATCACTGTCAAACACCCAGCAATATCGTATTTGCTTAATCTTTTCACTCCTAGACTCAATTATGAAGACAATGTAAAATGTAGTTCTAACTTTTGAGTCTGTTGACTAAATTCTATGGTGTGACCATTCAAATGAAACCTCTTCGGAAGTACTTTTGCATGGTACCATTTGTATTTCAATATTTTACAACATGACATTTGACATTTTTCTTGAATTCTGATTTTTGGCACTCTTTGGAGTGTCAGTTGTACCAGAACTGATGAAATTGGATGTCAGGTATACATCGGAAGTGATATCTACGTTTTTTAATATAGGGAGAAGGTGCAAAGTGGCCATAAACTCCAACTGTCGCTAGTTTATTTTTCCAAATTGTGGTACTTTCCCTATACCTGTAAGAGCTACCAAGCAAGTGCGGGAGTAAGAAGAACTAAGCTTAAAAGGTGTTGACCCAGTAAGCTGGGCTGGCTCGGTTGTCATATAATCTGGAGGTTGATTTTAGTCTGTTTATAATAACAAATGTACCAAGATCTCAGCAAACTGGGCCTGGTTAGCTGGGCTCATGTAATTGGCTCTTAAGATAGCAACATAACAAACTAACAAAACTCACCTCTTGTTGAACTCCATCAATAAAACCTTGCAAATCTTCATTGTTTCTGTAATCATGAATGGTTTTTGTCAGTTTGTCTGCGACAATACCTTCAACCTAAAATTGAAAAATAATAACACCAGTCAAATCTTGTGTTTCTTAAATGCATGAATTATTATTACTTAACAATGCATCGTTGTATACTAGTTACTGGTACAGCTAGACGATCTTAGCAGTATGAGGATCTGCGTATAAACCCAGTTTTAAAAATGACTAAGTTTGCCAAGAACTTTGTCTGTAGCTTACATGTAGTTGGTTTAGGCAATAAAATTGACTGGTGTGGAGGAGGTCATAAGTTATACACTAACATACTCTTATCAGGAAATAGAGGATATAACATGGCCGCGCGAAGATACGAAATTTCTCTTCGAGTGTTGAAAAATATTTCACGAGTGAGCGCAGTGAACGAGTGAAATATTTTTCAACACGAGAAGAGAAATTTCGTATCTTCAAGCGGCCATGTAACGTTCTGTTTATTATATAAACACCAATGAAATCAAACCATTTCACTTTTATATTTTTTGTAGTCCTAAAGTAGAACAACGTAGCAACAGTGATCTTTTCACGTGTGAAGATAACATGTTATTCTCACGTGTGAAGATATGATGTTTACGCGCGAAAGCTCACCTGTTATTTCATTGGTGTTTATATAATAAATCAGATTACATGTATTTTCTTTGTATTCTTGTAATGCTTGTGTAATACAGTCGAACCTGTATTAAGCGGCACCATATTAAGCGGTCACCCTTTATTAAGCGGTTACTTAACAAATCCCCGGAATTAAATCGCTCCCCATATTTACTGTAAATTTGACCTCTTTTAAGCGGTCACCTCTATTAAGGTATTCCTGGGGGCTAATTTTAGCATTTTTACCACATTTCTACATGCATAAAATCTGTTTAAAAAATCACTTAAAGTGCTACTGCGATCAAATTTTTGATTTCCTTTTTTTACATCTTCGTGTACAATTATACTTTCTTACTCGTCTTGCCAAATTTCAATCCATTACGAACATCAGAAGTCATTTTATTTTAACATTTATGTTCGAGAATTTACGGCCGCCATTAATCAACCGTGTTCCATGCTTGGTTGCGAAAGGGATAAAGTGACGTCAAAGGCTCAAACATACCTCACGGGTTGAAATTATAATAACAATAAGTATTGAAAATCACGCGAAAACGCAACAAAAACATTGGACTTGTTCTTCGCGCAATTTTCTATGCTCATTGTTATTATAATTTAAACCCGTGAGGTATGTTTGAGCCTTTGACGTCACTTTATCCTATTCGCAACCAGGCCTTGGAACAAGGTTGATTAATGGCGGCCGTAAATTCTCGGACATAAATGTTTAAATAAAATGACTTCTGATGTTCGTAATGGATTGAAATTTGGCAAGATAAGTAAGAAAGTCTAATTGTACACGAAGATGTAAAAATATGAAAATCAAAAATTTGATCGCAGTAGCACTTTAAACTTCATCAATTTTCACATATAATACGTTACTGTACATAGATTCTTTTTATTCTGAAAGAATGAAAGGAATTCCTGAAATTTGATATGTTAATAGGAGTGGTCGAAATCTTACCATTTTGCATATCTCTACAAAACTCAAAGAGAAAACCCTGCACTTTAAAAAGCGTTGGCCAATTGATGTGTTATGTTAATACCTAGAATCGTGTGGGAGTACGTCAGAGAAAAGTCAAACGAAAAAAAATTATGTCTAGAAATGTAATAATTTTTTTTTATACTTTATTAAAATAAAGACACATTCCACTACACTAAATACAATTTACATACAATATTTATAGACAAAAAAAATGTAAAAAAAAAGGAAGCAATAAAAGAAATATTATATATATATACAACAAGTTAATATAGAAGAAATACAGTTTTATTTAGTTTTAACATTTGGTCTTTTCTATCGGTTACTATGTACTGCAATGTGCAAGGACAGTTTCACAGTTTTCAATTTTCCATTGTGTTGAAATTTTATGTTTCAGTTCACTAAATTCAGGTAACTTTTCGATCATTTTACATGAAAAAAAGTACTGTACTTTTGAACTAGTACTGTGAAGATTCCGCATTTGCGGCTTAGTATTGGATTGGTCTCTGGGGGCAGGTTATAATCTTTGAAAAGCATTTGTTGACTGGACAGGTTAAAGTCAGTATTATGTTCATTGTTAAACCATAGTGTACATTCACGGTAGAAATTGGTGGCAATAGAGCATTCCAGAAACGCGTGTTCTAAGGAATCAGGGCGTTTACAGAAGAAACAGTGATCGTCTGACGCGATTTTAAACCTTTTAAGTTCCTTTTTTGTCACTAATATTCGATGTAATAATTTAAAAGAAAATTGTTTTAATTTATTATCTACAGACAAACAAGATATACTATGGAATAATTCCTTCCATTTGTTCGCTACGTTTGGATAGTTTTTGGACCAGGATTTAACAGATGTGGGAACAACATCTGTTTTTTCTTGGAACAGAGCATAATAATCTTTACAACGCATTTTATCTAGTAAAATGGACTTAGTATTGGAAAGGTTAAATACATTACGATCATCTAGAAAGGATCCTAGTGGCCTTGGGGTGGAAGCTGATTTGGTTTTAAGGTTTGTCGGAATTGATGCCAAAATTTGAAAGTAATTAATAAAGTTTATATTGATTTTATATTTGCGTTTCAAATCATCATAGGTAAGGAATTTCCCTTGTTCATTTAAGATGTCATGGATAAAGTATATTCCAGATTCAACCCACAACCGTGGACGAAATAGCTTGGGACACTAAAGAAAATGCTACACGATGACACTTTCTTTCGTAGAGAGAAACTATCATTCCATTTCCTGGTCCCCCCTTCCCCCCAATACAAAGTTGAGACATTGTGGCTTCGTTATATGCCTAAAACTCAACATTGTATTGGGGGTGGGGAGGGGAAGGTAACGACAAAGACAATTTGTGGGGGAAAATGTGAAGTGTCCCAAGACTTCTGACCAAGATTGTCTGAGTAGTTTTTTGTTTAAGTTGCTCATTTTCGCTGGAAAATGACCAAATATTGTGACTGAAGTGCAGATCTAATGGTTTAACTGTTCATTAGGGTGTTTAGCATTAGCAAAACAAACGTGTCATAACAATAAATGGGGGGGAGGGGTGGGTAAGTTACATGTATGTCACATTGTAACGGAAACAGGTCTTGGTTTGATATAATGCAATCGGTCTTTTATTTTTTAAAGTCAGTCTTATGGAAAATGATTACCATATCACTCTAAGAAGAGGAATGATGTATTTGCAATAAATGCTATGCCTATTTCACCAAGGAAACGCTTTACATAGGTAAGCTTGTAAAGATATTTTTATTGCAAGAACCCCCAAAAATGAAAAAGACTCACTATCTTTGGTCTCTGTGAGCCTTAATTCACGCTTCAATTAAAAGAGTTTCGTTTTCTTTGAACCAAAATTTAACACGCTAGCTGACCGGAAATTTGAAACCGGAGTTAAAGTCACGCACGTCACGTGTCTTTATTTATGAGTAACGACAACAGTGCTCCGCAACAGTACTCACTGACATTTTCTTCTTTTTCTTTGCTCGAGCACCGAAAGATAGCCACGAAAGCAGTTAATTAAAAATGTTTCAACCTTGTTAGAAGAATTGTTTACGGACGTATTCTGTATCAGTAGTGCACCTTTTATTCGATTTTCAACAGTGCTCCGCATATTAGCGTTAAAATCAACAAGAACTCAAATATTTCTCATCTTCGTTATGGGGGAGCACTGTTGATAAAATTACAAATTCAACAACTATTCGGGAGTTTTGAATGCAATTACATTGAAGAGACTATTTCTCATATATTGCAATAGAAAACGTTAGCAAACGCGAGCATTTTCCGTTGTTCGGCTTGAAAATTCGTATGAGCACTGTCGAATTTCAGCGGAGAACTGTTCACACGGTACTTCCGGTGCTAACACAAATGTGTATTTTTTCAACATTTAGACGTCTCTTTTTCTTTTGAATCGCACTGCTAGTTATTAAAAGACACTTCTTTCATCATATAGACAACATGCTTTTTATCAGTAATAGGAACAGTTCCATATTTGCTCTTCTTATGACTCAAAAACAAACTATACGAACTTCACGGAATGCGATGCTTGAAATTTGAATTAAAAAACACCCAAAAACTGTGCTTTATGTGACCCAAAACTACAGTACTCGCCACCGGCTATCTATTTATGCTGCTAAATGCTTTTTTTTCAGGCGAGGAACCTGTCTCTCTCAAAATTTTCTTTCAGACAACCGTGGACGAAATAGCTTGGGACACTAAAGAAAATGCTACACGATGACACTTTCTTTCGTGGAGAGAAACTATCGTTCCATTTCCTGGTCCCCCCTTCCCCCCAATACAAAGTTGAGACATTGTGGCTTCGTTATATGCCTAAAACTCAACATTGTATTGGGGGTGGGGAGGGGGAGGTAACGACAAAGACAATTTGTGGGGTAAAATGTGAAGTGTCCCAAGACTTCTGACCAAGATTGCAGTTCTTCCAGTAGAGCGATTTTCCTTCAATAGTTATTTTATTTATTTATTTTTTATTTTATTATTTTTTTCAATAGTTATGCTTTCATTGTTCCATAGAATACAAGTAAGGTCACTATTGTACTCGTCGTGAACTGAGTAAGCTGAACGCAGTTCTCTGAAGTAATCAAGTATTTCTAGGTAGAAAGATGAAACATTTCGATCTAAGTTTCTGGTGTCATAATTACATTTCAACAAAAAGGTCAGACCCACATATCTGTTAAAGAAAGCATTTGGGATAGCCTTCCATCATTTGAGTCATTTAACAATCTACTTATCCAACTGAACCAAAGCGCTTTCACTGTAGTTCTAAAGTTCGGGAAGTTTACCATTTTGCATATCTCTACAAAACTCAAAGAGAATATCCTGCACTTTAAAAAGCGTTGGCCAATTGATGTGTAATTTTAAGACCTAGAATCATGTGGGAGTACATCAGAGAAAAGTCAAACAAAAAAAAATATGTCTAGAAATGTAATAATGCATTCTTATGAAAAAGGTGATGCCACTGCGAGTCTGTATTTGAAGGCATTTGATGTACTCGCACAAAAATGTTCATTCAAGTGCGTATTTTATGCTTGCCAAGTTTCAAGCCCTTCTGATAAGCCTACGAAAAGTAGTTTAACTGAACACGCTCCCACCTTTCAATCAACGTGCATTTTTTTCTAAAAAATCGAGCTAAAATCGACAAAAAATCAGCTTGAAAACTTCCATCGGCTTGGTTTCAATAGGCGCCATGTTTTTATGCCTGCAATAACAGTTTACAGCGGTAAATCATCAAAAGTGGCCCTTTTATAGGCCCTTTCTTTCCTTTTACGGGGAGCTATTTTTCCCGCGAAACCAATCATAAGAGGCGATTATAAACAATGACACCTCTGCATAGCAACAGAACCCGCAACAGAACCCCAACAGCGTGAAGGCATGAAATCTGAGAAATCAAACAGAAGAAACGTGATCAAAGAAAATACGCGTAGATCAGAGCGAAAAGCTTAAAAAAAGAAAAAATTGAAATGATTCCGCTGAAAAAGCGGTTACACATGACGAAGGAGAAGTCAGAAAAAGGTGACGAGACTCGTGGTTCAGGCTGGCAGTCGAGAATAGTGCTAGATTTTGATAAGTTGAGCCTCGTTGAGGGAAGCTGCGGCTAGACAATAACAAAGGACAAACGATCGTCTTCATCGGGAGTGAAGGTTTACTTTAGCTACATAAACCCTGGCGGAAGACAGTTAAAAGTGCTAAAGATGTAGAGCGGGAACTGAGAGCTGAAGGTATCTTCGAGAGATTTCAAGTAACACATACAAATAAAAGCCGCGCTAAGAAGTAAAATCACAGGCAGATGCTTCCATCTCCGAGGACTCTTAACGTGTTGTGACAGGCCTAGCACAAATCCTGCTCGTCGCTAAAAGCATGTTAGCCCAGATTTAGAATAGGTCTACCCCAAGTACGTGCCTGAGAGAGTTTTCCTTTTAGATCAAAATAAAGATATAACAGGCCTGTTGTTCTAAATGTTGTCGATTCTTTGATCAGATTACACGGTTTTATTTGATCGAGCTGTCAACAAGGCCATCCTTGGGGAGATCCGCAGCAGGATGCAACTGCATTTAACACAGTATGGCGCTCGTATTTTTACTGGGAAAACAGTCTTAGAAACGAAACTTTGCTTGTCCATATCTCAAAAGGGTTTGGTTATCCCAGCCTAAAATTTGGCGTATGCATTTTTTTTAGATTATCTTTGACCTGTAAAAAAATCGCTGCAATCAGAAAACATTTCTTTAGCCTCCAGGAATACCTTAAGCGGTCAGTTGGCTATTCCCCGAGTGTGACCGCTTAATAGAGGTTTGACTGTACTGACAAAAGTTGTAACATGACATGGACTCAAGGCAGTCAATAAGGGCAGACAGCCCGAGGATTTGCCAAAGCTACTACAATAATTGAAGGGCCGAGAGCATGTCCAGCCTATATGACTTTTTAGGCCTTTTTCTATTTTTTCTCGTTCAGAATAGCTCAGAATAGCCTCATTTTATCGTACAACGAATAATATCACAAGCCCTTGTCGAATTTGCACTAACCCTAAGGAATTTGACCAATTTACCTGAAAAAAGCAGAGTTCTGGCCCTCCAGTGCTTTGACGGTACATTCAGAGCGTAATTTCGAAGCCATTTGAAAGCAGTTTGGCCGTGAGAATACGCGACTGCAATACTTCTGACCAGTGCCAACAACTAAACGAAAATACCGTTATTTACGCACGCCTGGCTCGCTTATCTATCGTGAGCTCACTGCGGCAACACATCGCCTCTGTAGCGTGTGTGTAAGCCAACGTGTATGAGGCCCGTCCGGTGATTGAAAGACATCATTAAGTCCGGAAATCCTTGAGTCTCTAGCACTTCTCAAAGAAACGAGTCGTGTTTCTTGTCCTTCCTTGTGTCTGAAGCGCCATTTAGCGCTCGAGGTGAAAAACGGACCTTGGTCGGGAAGACGAGCCGGCGGGAAAGTCTGGAATCACTTCGGATCAGAAAAGGGGCAGCGTTGAGAGTTGTGGGCCATTTCCCATCCCGTGCCGTGGTCGAAATGCCCGATATCCGAAGTGCTTTGAGACTTATAGTATTTTGCAATAACTTTCGGGTGGGAACTCCATTTCGGTTTTGTTGTAGGATTTCCCGACATGCTTTGCGACAGTGGTAGATGGGTCCGCTGTGCGTGGTCGGGCACTTGAAATACAGCTTTGGGCAGCTCGAAGTGAGTTGTTGCTGGCCGGTGGGAAGACGTTTCGCATTTGGAGTCTTTAATGCAACATTAAATTCGATCTAAAAGGATTTTGAAATCGAGATACGCGTTTTGATGCGTATCAACCTTTTAATAATAAAACTTAGGCTGAAGTGAGCATGTGTTCGTCTGTGGTCTAGTGGTTTGGTCGGGGATTTGCGCTCGGACAGCTCCGGGTTCGAATCACGCTCGGCCTCATTTTTTTCTTTTTTTTTTTTTTTTCTTTCTTTCTTCGAACTGGACATTATGAAAGTGATTTACTTTTTTTGCGTTCGTCAAAATTTCTAACGTTTAATTTTACAAAAATATCGAACCGTGTCAGTGCGAAAACAGAAGCTTACCGCAATATTGCGTTACAATAGGAGCCTTTGATTGATTGATTTTTTTTTTTTGAATACGGTATTTCTCGAAAACGACGGAAAAAACAACGGAAAAAAATTCGGAACAATGTTTTGCAACTAATTTCTAGTTCACATGCCAAAATTGGACAAATCTGAGCAAGAAAAAAATGAAAAAGGCCTAAAAAGTCATATAGGCTGGACATGCTCTCGGCCCTTCAATTGTAATAGCTGTGGCAAATCCCCAGGCTGTCTGCTGTCTGCTGTCTGCTGTCTGCTGTCTGCTGTCTGTACCTGGGTATCAGAATTATTCTGATACATGTCATATTCTGGGCTTAATACCCAAGGTACCGCGATAATTCCAACGGGGGTCATTTTGAATTGTAGCACCCTAAGAGGTACCAATGTACAAATTTTGACCCCTAAAAGGTATGACGAGCACCCCCATCATTTTTATATAGGAGTCTCCCCCTCCCCCCCGGGCTGATACCCACCTACTTTGTTAGACAAGAAAGTCTTCACCACTAATAAAACCCCCTTTTTTTCCATTTTCCCAGCTACTTCAAAATAAGTGTCAGCCCTGGTGGTGGGCTGATCATTCACTATATTTCATTTATAAATGATCAGAAAATTTAGGCAATGCCACAACTCACCATATATATGTTTGATGCAATTGAAAGAAAAGTAAAAAAAAATGAATAAAATTAAATTACTGGTATATCACATCTAGTGATGGGAATCGGTTAATAGGATTTTATAATGGTTCATTAGAAATAATTGGATTGTCTAAACCAATTGATCATTGATTTTAATCAGATAAATCTATTGATGCAGATTTATAGATCATACCAAATGATAACTCCCACAGCTCAATTATTTTGAACAGAAAGGGGTGTGAATGAAATAAGAATTCCAAGAGGTTTCAAAATGTTTGGTGTTAATTCTGTTCAAATGTTTAATCAATGCATCAATAAGCATCTTTGAGCCTCAAAGAAGACAGCACATGTCCAGGGAGTAAACTTACATATACTTATTTTTTGATTATGCACCAATTATTGTAATCGATCACTGCATCCCTTATACATGTAGATTCTGATTGATGATTGATCACATGTATAATTATCGACCAATAGTACATCACTTATCACATCCACTACAAAGACTTACTTTATCTTGGAACACAAAGATAAACACTCCAAGGGATAACTGGAGGAAGAAGATAATGGCCAGAATAACAGAAAACTGCAAACAAAGAAGGTACAGGTACATGCAAGTGACTCACTTAGTGTACCTAGTCTAATGATTGATTCCACATCTATAAAATCAATTACAACAGAGAATATAAACACAAACATTTATTATTTAATAATATTTGCTTAAAGTGCACCTAACCCCAAAATTTTGTTTGGTTTAATCAACTCTATGTACATTGAAAAGTTGAATAGTTAAATATTTCTTGTTTTTAACGTCGCATTAGTGAGTTATAGAGATTTGAATTTACAAAATGCTAATTGCATGACGTCAATTCAGGACTCATTTATTATACAACTACATGTTTTTACCTGCAAGTAATATTTTTTACGAATCAATTGACTATCCACAGTTTATATTTAGTATTTCTCAAATTGATTTTCCTTAAGTTGTATACTGCGTATTGTTAATTGACGTAGAAATAATGGCAAAATCCCGAATTGACTTCATCTAATTAGCATTTTGTAAATTCAAATCTCTATAACTCACTAACGCGATGTTAAAAACAAGAAATATTTAACTATTCAACTTTTCAACATACATAGAGTTGATTAAGCCAAAAAAAAAAAATTGGGGGGTTAGGTGCACTTTAACTTAAACGTTCCATCTAAAACACAATAATTACCATTTGATGGAAACATCACATGAACAAGTACATGTCATATCAAAATGATGCCAGGTTAATTTCAAGTAAATTCACAAAATCCGCAAAAGTTAAAAACCACATGGACAAAAAAGAACACTACAGTCGTAATTTTGCTCGAAATGACATCAAATTTGTTTGCGTGCTATTAAGCATTACAATAGCCTATTACAGTTAAGATTGTCAAGAATTTTAAACCATGATACTTACGATTATCGCTTAGCATGCTATGAGAATCACGTAGGATGCAATGCGATTTTTTTAATTTTTTTTTATAGTAGCATATTTTATTGAAATTTGGTTAAATAAATACATTTTACAAGCATTAACAATACAACATAACACATAAAGGAAAAGGACGGATTACAACAGAACATGTAGCTATCTAAGCGAAACATACAAGTAAAGTACAGTAATGACATTAACATATCAAAATCTTTACAAGAAGGGAAAAATAAAAGTGTATGGCATAGGGTAAAGCAGCGAGGAAGGACCATTTTTTCTTGATGGTAAGTTGTAATACCTAGTGAAAAAAAAAACTAACCATGAAATTTTGCCAATCGATATTTAAACTTTATCTTACTGATAAAATCTTGAAGGAATAGTGCTTCTTCATTTCAATTCAATGCGATTCCTGAGCATGGTATGAGATTCGCATCTTATGAGAGGGTGGTAACTTACTTTTGAGTAGTGCTGTAGGATTAGACTTAAAACCCATACCCGTTCATGCCAGAACCTAGGTTCTTGTGAAATTGAACAATGAACCCTTAACAAGAATTAGTGGTAATTTACTTGGTACAGTGAAAGTAACTCAACTTACAAATTTTAGCAGGCAGACATTTTCCCTTAAAGCACCAATACATCCAGTGAATCCAAGGATAAACATGATGCTGCCAACAATGATCAGTGCAAACGCTGGGTCCATAACAATGTCATTGAAGAAGTCTTGATATGCCGTTTTTTCAAAACGTGCATAGAGTCCAATACCAACAGTCAGACCCCCAATGAGCTATGAGAGAGAATGAACAATTTATTTAATGCAATGTCATCATAATATCTTTATTAAAATGGCAAGAGCAAAATGAAAGATCATTCCTACTGGGAATCTTAAAAATGGTAAATAAAATAATTACATACCATATTTCCTTATAAATATTATTGTTTGGATAAATTTCAATAAAACATGCTACATGTAAGCTTTTATCAGTATTATTAGATCTAACACTTTTTCTTTTTTACTGTTTTCAAGTATTTACTAGCAGCTGCAAAATTCACATGGCTGTTTCACAGCATATGGATTATCCAAGGTGACAAATTTTATATAAACCGTCTGAGCAAGGGTCTTCAGTCTTCCCTTTGTGACGAAACTAAGGGTCTGACTAAACTACACAGTAGTAAATATTGTTGGATATAAAACTATGTTTCTTTTAAGATGGCTAAACTGTCAAACATATGTTTCAGAAGCAAAGTTTGTCTAGGAAGCCTTTTACTCGTTTCAAAAGTATTTTCTTGCTGAAGTAAGAATTGCTTTCAAGACATGTTTCTCAAGTTGCTAAACAAGGAAAAATTTTCTTTTACAACAACGTTTTCTAGTTTAGCCATGCCTTAAATATAAGCTGGTTCAAAATCAGTTAACTACGTAATTATACCACATTATTAATATAACGGGAAATGTCTAGTTACGTACACATGGAAACATTATAGCTGAATTCAAGAATTACTTACCAGTTGCCAAGTCAGAAAACAGCAAGGAAAATAAATGTAAAAACTAGTTTTTGTGCTACCTTACAAATCAAATAAATGGCATAACAAAATGGGAAATGAACAGTTAAGCTTTCAAACAAAACACAGCTATAAACAAGACACTTGGAGCAAAACTTGGAAATATTAGAGAATTTGATTGAAAACCTTCAACATTATAAACAGTTCTCGTGCTCTTCATTATACAAGTTGTCTGTTGTTTATTTTACACAACAATGTTCTTTATAAGGCTCAAAGGATATATGAATGGTGGAAGACAGTTTCTACAGAACAAGTGTCTTGCCACAACAAGTTGCGACAAGGAAGCGAAGTGCTAGTAGATATTCTGAGAAGTCTGGTAGTTCTTCGCTTACTTCTTCTTCGCTTGTACGTGAGTAGCGCTGTGAGCAGTATAGGGCAATATTGTAATTTTGAAGGCACGAAAGCAATCATGAATGGATGAAACTAAGTGAAAAAGGCGTTGGTGCATCTAATATGAAGCCTGGAAGCCTTTAATGAACATAAGCTTAACTTGAAGAGACATGCATTCTGTTCTGTAGGCTAAGTAATAAAGAACTTACTATGTCATAATCTTATGTTGTATTTAAAATGTAGCTCCTTGCCAAATGGATCTTTATAAAGCGGAAGTGCGCATTCAAATTATCCTAAATCTGATTCTTCAAAGAAGAGAATAAAGAGCAAGAAAACTACAAGATCAAGTGAACAAGTTGTGCCATTTCGTGCTGTATTCAATTTCAATATAAGTTCTTAGGTCGTTTCAGTTGTCAACAAATCACCATGTCTATTTGTCGAACAAACTTACCCAGAAAAACACGTTAAAAAAGAACAGCAAGTACTTGACACAACAGCTTACTTCTGTCCGTTCCTTAGGCATCGTGAATTGATGCGGAATTCAGAAGAAAAGCGTACAATAAAGGATGAAAAATCTCCTAAGTTTGAGGTAGGTTTACACACACTCGGTTCACTCTCAAAATAGAACCACGACAGATCTCCACGACAGTGCGATGACTGGAAACCAGTCTCCTCTCCACCCATGAATGGGGTTAGTTTCTAGAGAAACTGTGGTGCTGCGTCGGTGGGGGGATGAAACACGAGAATTTAGTTTTATCGACTGAGTCGATAAGGTAAATTGACCACCGTAAAAAGATTCAAATAGCTGACGTTTCGAGCGCTAGCCCTTCGTCGGAGCGAATCCGACGAAGGGCTAGCGCTCGAAACGTCAGCTATTTGAATCTTTTTACGGTGGTCAATTTACCTTATCGACTCAGTCGATAAAACTAAATTCTCGTCGTCCTCTCCACCCACTCTATCGCCTCGATCACGCGAAAATCCATGACATGTCATGTTATGTTCGGCAAAGCCTGGTTTTCACCAGCGACGCAAGCACAAGCGCAAGCATAAGCGCAAGCATAAGAGCCCTTATTTCGCCGTGAAAACGAGCTTGACGCAAGCGTAAGCACAAGGATCAAAATATTTTGAGCCTTGTGCTTGCGCTTATGCTTGCGTCGTATGTGAAAACGGAACATAACACAAGCACAAGAAAAAAGCAGTGATTCTGATATGATTTTGAAGACATTTTTGAACAAAACAAAGGTTAGTTAAGAAAATCATCTTCGAAAGTTATTTGTGAGTTATTCACTTATTTTGCTTGCTTTGATTCTACGAATATTGCTGGTTACAAACCGACGGTTGTTGCCGTGAAAACTGTTCGTTTCGTTTTCAAGCGAAAATAACATTATTTGAGCTATCAGTCAATAAGTAAAACAAATAGATTCATGTTTTCCGTCAGTCAAATGCACAAAAACCTGGTTTTAACAACGATCAAATCTTGCTAGTGAATATTTCGTTGTGCTTGTGCTTGCGTTCGTTTTCACTTGCACAGAATTGTGCCTGCGCTTGTGCTTGCGTCGCTAGTGAAAACCAGGCTTAAAGGGTTTTTTTCGTGATCCGTGAAAGGCCTTTTTTGACCGTGAATTGTGAAATGGCTATTTTTTTTCTCGTGAAACGTGATTTGGTTACATACCCATAAACCGTGAATCGACTTTTTTTCATGAGTACTGCAAAATGACTGTTGTTTTTTTCTCGTGAAATGCTACTGTAAACCGTGATTCTTTCTTCCTCCCCAAAAAAATATCCAGTAAGCGTTTAACTACGCCGTTGGTAAATTGCGTGACGAATGCATGACCGTGACTGATCGTCATTCTGAACCCCAGGTCCAGGTAAGGACCAAGGTTAGGGACGGACCATTAGATTTTTGAGGGGGGGGGGGGGGGGGAGGGGGGGGGGGTTGGGCAATTTTTTGGTGCAGCCGATATTTTTTTCTACGCTCGAGTCTGTGCAGGATTTTTCTTTTTGCCATGATTTGCTTGCATGATTTTTTATTTTGCGAGTCTAATATTATGTTTTAATGCCTGACACATACACGTGTTAGGAATACTAGAAAGGCCATACTAGAGACAGGAATACTATAGCAAGTCAGATCTGATGTAACAGCAGCTTGATAGCATGAAGCCTGGCCGCGGTGTTGTAACTGCCCATACAATTTTCTTTACACCAGCCCCTGTTGATGTCGTCGCTTCCACAGCCCATCGTAGTACACCCAACCATCTTACAATTACAGGTGCGGCGCCGGAAATATAATGTTGGTGGGGCGAATCTCCTGTGCCGAGCGCCGAAGGCGCGAGCTTCTAGGGGGGGTCCGGGGGCATGCTCCCCCGGGAAATTTTTGAAATGAAACTCTCTGAAATGCTATTTCCAGCGTTCCTGAGACCGGAGAAACAGTTTCCAATGCCAGCTTTGAGTTCAGTTTAATTCTCATGAAAAGTACATGTACACGAAACACTTTCTGAAACTTGGGTGTAACTCCGTTTTGGTTGTTTGTTCAAAGTAAATTCGACTGTCACTCGAATATTCTCTGTCAATTCTTTTCAGTATAGGAAGGCTTTGGAAACGAATTTTCCAAAGCGATTTTCTCTGTCATTAGAGGCAGAAAGAAACTGATTTCCAATATCAGCCATGTTCAATTTGTCAGTTAATGCAATGTCTGGATAATGCAATGATTTAAGTATTGTTCCACATAAGAACGATAGCAAACTTCATTGTTCTGCGGCATTAGCTCTTTCCCACATAGAATATCTTTGATTTCAAGAATAGAGGAGGAGCTGATGGTTAATAATTATATTTCATTATAAAAATAGAGAAAAGCCATTTGCGTCAAATAAATTTTAGGAAATGTTCGTGCTTAACCAATCAGAATAGCAGAAGACAATAGCTAATAATTTTGCTTCTTTGATGAAGTTTCCCAAATACAATTTCTTTTAAAAATTGTATGTTGTGCGATTGGGTCTCAAATTACTTGAAACCTTAAAAAAATTAGACAAAATGCACCTTGAACCTTAACTTTTTAGCGGTTTTTGAGTCTAGGCCAATGAGATCACTAGTTGTAACAATGAAAAATCTTGACTTTCCATCGTGTTTGACATTCCATTGCCGTTCAGCGCTATCCTTCTTCTGCGGATCATTACTTAATCTTTCTTGTGACATAGTTTGTTCGTAGATATGTCTTGAACCTTCTTAGGGCAGAGGCCGAGCGCTAACTCACAGCATTGATGGATTTGTTTGATGGATTTGTCGGTAGCTGGAGTCCGATAGCTGACGTCCGAGTAACTCAAGGGGTATTGAAATGCTTGGTTCTAGCCTCTTCCAGGCGTTCAGTTAGTGGGGCGCGAAAGAAAAATCGGGCGCAGGAGAAAAAAACCGAGGCGAGGCTGGGGAGAGGGGGCGAAAGAACGCCTGTGAAATTATTCTTTCGCCCCCTCTCCCCAGCCTCGCCTCGGTTTTTTTCTCCTGCGTCCGATTTTTCTTTCGCGCCCCACTAACTGAACGCCTGGAAGAGGCTAGCTTGGTTCACAATATCCAATCTCCAGTCTACACTATTCATCTCCGCCCACCGCCATTTTGAGCTGTCGAAAGTTGGTGGGACAAATGCCCTACCTGCCCCACCGGTAGCGCCGCCCCTGCAATTACAAGCTTGTTGTACAACACATAAACAAAGTATTTCTCATCCATTGAGATATACATGTACCTACAATGCCACTGTACAACTATAAAAGAGCCATTCCTTGTGTCAGAAAATATCTCACATGCTTATGAAATCAGCTAAAAAGCCTACAAAGAAACACAACTTACATCGGGTCAAAAATAAACCATTGTTATTGGCTAAACTAAACAAGCCAATGAAAAGATAAAACATTTGATCCTCCCCAAGTGCATATAAGTCGCTAACATTCTACAACGTCAGTGTGATTTATTTGTGTTCTGACCATCTGCTTCTGGATATAAAATATTGTTCTAAAAATATAAAGCTTTGCAGGAATTTTTTTTCCTGGGGTTTTTGTTTTGCACGATATTTTTTTTGCAGTTCAAGGCCGTGCTCGAATTTTTTTTTGGTATTTGCCCAACCCTCCCCCCCCCCCCCCCCCCCCCCCCCTCCCCTCAAAAATCTAATAGATAGATAGATAATCTTTATTTAAACACGGTAAAAATTCGTCAGCTAAAAAGCTAATGGTCCGTCCCTTAGGTAATTTTACACAACATCATCAAAACAGTACCCTGGGTACCAGAGGTATTCTCGCGGCGAGCTTCGTGGCCGGCTGAGGCCGGTCGGTGTCGGCCGAAGGCCGATGAACGAGTGGCGAAGCGGGTCACAATAGAGACATAACCGACACTGGAAACCGCGCAAGAAAAACCTCTGGCACCCAGGGTAGCAAAACAGAGAATTCAGCTTTCTTTTTACATCAGGAAGAACGAGAAGTGGACGGTCGGTGAAGACAACAAACAAAGCTGTACTTTGGATGTAATTTAATTAGCAAAAAGTAAGGAATGTTTTTTTTTTCGTGAAATGGCCATTTTATTCTCCGTGAAACGTGAAATGACAATTTTATTTTTCGTGAAACGTGATCCAGACCCCCCCTTTTACAACCCTCTTGCAAACTGAGATTCGGTTTGTTTTTCGCGCGCTCCCGTCTCGCGTGTGTCCTTGAAATTTTGCCCTATGGGGGAACTGGCTTTATTTCATACTTTATATAATATTGAGATTTTCTATTGAAATTTGGCGTGTGAAAACCCCGTTCGGGGTTCGCAGCCAATCAGAATAGCGAAACGACTTTCTCACACGTGAAAAAAGTGTTTCGTCCAACCACAAATGTACAAAATAAACAAATTACAGCATGGGCAGTACTGGGTACATTATTTACGCGCTCGTTGGTTTGTATCAGAAAACTTACTCGCTTGCAAAGCCTCGCTCGTTCGATTTCTGATACATCACCAACTCGTGCGTAAATACCGTACGGCCGCACTTCCCATTAAGTTATCTATATATGCAGGCCCTCGTTTCTGCGGCTTCGCCGCTCAAACTCGCCGTTTCCACTAAAAAATAAAAACCTCTGGCACCCAGGGTAGCCACCTCTCCCTTTCGCGCGTTCTCCTCTCGCACCAACCTCGAAATTACGTCCTATTGGGGAACTGGCGCTGCTAGCCAAAGGAAGGCTGACCAGGCAGTACCTGCCGGCCCACTTGGGATCCCTCCAGTCAATCTGCGACCAGGCTCTTTTTGCCCGCTCTATTTTGGCTGCGCTTGGTATACTATTCCCCGCGGGAAAGGAAACACGAAACGTGAGAGTTAGCCCTATTTTAGCGGTTTGTGTCCCAATAGAGTACCGAAGTGTGACGTCACACTTGTGAAATTATGGGATTTGATTAGATATTCGGAAAGGACATGACTAATTACGTAATGAACCAAGGCAAAAATTAGAAAGGTTTGTATGGAGTCATCCGAGCATAACGGTGCCGATATCTCACCCCCAAATTGCAATAAGATGCTGATTTTTGGCAAGCGGGCATTTTTCGTCATGCCCTTTCCGAATATCTAATCAAATCCCATAATTTCACAAATTTAGCTTTTGTGGCGTCATCACTTCGGTACCCCTGAGTCAAAGTCAACTGCTGTTTTGCCATTGCCAGGTTAGTGTACTAATGGCAATTATCTCAATTATAGTTAAAGTTTTCGAAAGGAATACTTTGCCATCTATATTAAAGACAATATTGTGCAGTGGTGTAATATGTTATTTTATTTTATTTGGTGTTGTAGGAAATATAATACTGTAATCTATTTACCTTTTTTTTACCCGCTTCTTTCAACTGCTAGGATTATTTTAAAAACGTATTATTAAACGTTTTTTTCTTTCTGAATAGATAGTAGTGCGTGAGTCAATTCCAGCAGTGTGAATTGATAGCCGTTCGAACTACAGTGGAACTTCGATTTCTTGGACCCTCGGTTTCTCGAACTTCGGGATAACTCGAACCAAAAGCCGTTTCCCTTGGATTTGCTTTACATGTACTCAGATACTTCACTTCGCTCAACCTTCGATATCTCGAACCCCCGATTTCTCGAACCATTTTTCGTTTTTCATAATTTTCATCGCTTCTGTATGTTCGTAAGCAAACTATACGAATCTATAATTTTAAAAGGCTGATTTAAAAATACATCAAAATTATCAAAGATATCAAATTATTAAATATTTATTTATAATTAGAAATGGTGCATGAAATAACATAATGATATGATTTACAAAATTTTTTTTTGTCTGTAATACTTTTTTTAAAATGAGAATGACCATTCGGACGCTTGATATGCAAATACTATAGTTTTATAAACAACATTAAAACTTGTACTGCATGATTTAATAGATGAAAACGGATGAATATATTTAATAAACCTCATTTTTTCTCAACTTACAGTACTCTAGTCTGTTCACTGGCTCTAGCTACAAGACAAATATTAAAACTTGAGCTGTATGTACCCGGGGGTTGGGCATTTACCGTTCTTTTTTGGCCCGACCGCGGGGAATTTGAACGGCTTACTTGTCCCAAATAGCACGCCTACACTGACTCCCTTTGTGGGGTTACGTCAACGACAACAACAACAACAAAAAAAATCTTTATTAGAAATCTTTATTTCTTTGTTTGAGGGATTTGCCTCTTTTGTATGATATTATCGGAGGTTTCTTGTAAATGGTTTTTAGCAGTGGTACTTCATTTCGCAAAGTACAGATTCAGTTAGTTTCACAAAGTACAGATTTCCCACTTCCCAAAGTACAGATTTCCCATTTCGTTTTGTTCCATTTCGTTTCGTCCCATTTCTTCTTCTTCCATTAAACTTGCCTCCTTTACTTCTGAAGATTTTCGCAAGCGATTCGTTTCGTTTCATTTCGTTTCACAAATTCCTGCGGAGGACTGGAGGCTACATCTCATTGTTCTTTTTCACTTATATTTATCTGAATAAGGTATTTTGCATGAAAATAATATTAATACATAATTTATTTGTCGCGTGGGCCGTAAAATACATCTTCCAGAAATACTTTGAAAATGTGCTGTTTGAAAAGCGAGCCAAAATGGCGGTCATGACTCATTGGCGTGGAATCAACAAATCACGTGGTAGCTGTCGACCAATCACCGTCGAATACTTTCGTTGTAACTGCGGCTTACCGAGTCGTTGTGAGGCAATTGTTTTCACAGGAAATTTATAGCAACACAATCCAATTTTACCAGCTTTATGACACCAGGTGCTAGTGTTTCCTGCTTGGATTTGAAGATCTCAGATTGGCTTCGTATTGAACGTCGGTGAAAGTTTGTTTAGATCGTTCAAGTAACATTGCGAGCGAGACTCTGTGGGCATCGTGAATGCAGGTTTCGGCCGGTGAGTTGGTGAATTTAAGCTTAAAATCTGTGTGTCACCAATCTTGTGTTTCCATCTTATTCTTTGTCGATTATATATGAATGAAAATCGATAACTTTAGATATAATTGAAGTTCTTTTACCAAAGTGTCGATGGGAGATGCTTCGAAAAAAAGTAAGCTTATTACTGTGCTGATTTTATACTGCTGCAAGTTTATTTATAGAAATCGAAGACATGACCATCGAAATCGTTCATGGTTGTCATTAATGATAGAAAACCTTTTGCAAAATATTTAAGCTTTTCTCGAAACCTTACTAATGATTCCCACATTTCTAGTTATCTAAGTGCTGCTTTTTACGCCGTGGCTATGTTTAACTGCAGCAAGGAATAAAGAAAGGAAAAACGCGTTTGAATAACTGATGATGTAGTTGTTTTTGCACATGCCGATTACAGCAAAAACAGTGCTCGATTGAGCATTCAAATATGTCTCATAACAATTATTTGCGGTTCTTTAAGGATTGGAAATAGAATATTACTTTAATTTTTGAGTGATACGGTGGACAGACTTGCCAATTAAACTGTATCAAATGTAAACTTTACATTAGTCTGCAAGCAGTAATTCTAAATTAAAAAGCATATTCTCTTCTCATGTTAATTTGCAGGATCCTAGCAGTAGAGGAAACAATATTTGATTCAGTTTTGCTTTTTGGTTGATACTAAGTGATGTTAATAGCTTTTCTAGTGCTTTATTTACGCCAGGTGTATTTAGGGTCATTTGAATTTCAAAACTGCAAGCTTATTTAAGCTTATTGCAGAAAGAGAGCCAAATTGAAAATTAAAACCGAATATAATATTAAAAGTTGATTTTTTTCTTCCCCAAATCATTAAATGATGTTTGAGTTTCATTTGCAGACATCTATAAATATAAATCGATTCTTTATTGCTTCAACTCCAACAAGCAGATGTACTCATGCACTGCAGATGTACATCACTTGTTTTGGAATAGTGGTTTTTGCTTTTTTTATTTATGCTGGCAAATGGCTAATTATTTAACAACTATTCACCGAAGTGGAGGTGGGTAGTGGTGGATATTTACCGAGCCGCGAAGCAGCAAGGTAAATATCCACCACCACCCACCTACACTGAGGTGAATAGTTGTTTTAGTATATGCTGAAACAGTGAGATAATATAACGAAAATGATGCTTTTTAACTCATTTATTCCTGTCAACGATTACAATTTTCGCGCGCAAATTGCTGGGAGGTGAATAGCACTTGTATTCCGAGTTTCAGTAGCCAATCAGAGCGCACCAACAATGCTATCCACTGTTTCAGTATATACTAATAAAAGATATGCCTTCAATTTTCTATGTTCCTAAACATAATTTTTCCTGAAACTATCTGTTATGAGTCTGAAATCCTTTGGTGCATGTCCATATGAAAGCTGTCAAGCAGTTCTTTCCTGTGGCTCTGGTTCTTTTTAGTGTTTTCAAATTTTTCAAATTTGTTTTAATTTTTATTTTTTGATGCTGGTAGGTGTGAAAGTATTAAATTGGTTTTAAAGCTCTGTTTGAGACTGTCTTATCGGCTTGAGATGGCTTTTGGTGCTTTTTATGAGCTTTTGAAATGTTTATCTATGGCTGTTTTATTTACAGCGCACTATTGTTCATCAGCATATCATATCCAATGGTAAATATTGTTCAGTGTGCCCAACATCAAATATTCTTCTTGTGTTGCAAATTCCCTGTAAAAACATCATCCCTTGGAGTTGCAATTAATTGTTCCCTACCTACTGGGTGAATACATGTAGCAGGGAATTTGTAAGAAGTTGCAGCGGCCAGGTGATCTTGATTTTGTATTTCAAGTGGGTATTTATTGAAACCCTGGTCAGATGACTTTTAAACGTGAGCAGCAATGTTTTGTTCAGTTACTGAGTAATGTTTCATAAGTAAATGCAGATTTAAAATCTAGACATATAGTGGCCCCAACACTTGATCAGCCTCAATTATTGAGATTGATTAAGTGGCTCAGTTGTGGCACGTGCCACGTTCTTATGATACCAGGGATGTTAATTAAATGTGACTGTCACTTTAACAACAACATGTACGTTTCCATACTTCTCTTTTTTATCTATGAGAATTATTTTTCAATTATTGCCTCTGTGATGTTTCATTACTGCCTAGCATTCATTTTGCTGTATTGGTCGTGCCCTGCAGAAATTATGGTAAAATGTCATGTAAAACCAATATTTTGATATAATACATGTGTAGTTGAGGATATTAATCAGATTTTATAAAGAGCAGCATAATTATTGTGTTTTGTTCTCTGTTATGACAGTCACATAGCTTCCGTTATCTTACCCAAACGTTTTAAGATTTATTTGATACCATCAGAAATTACAGTATTGTAGAGATTTTTTTCTTGTGGGACCATTTGATTCTGCTGTACAAATGTGATTATTTTCTTTAAATATTATTTTGACAAGCACTTGGTCTTTGTTATAGAATTTCATGACTACATGTTTAATACCAGGAGCCCATTACTTGGAGCCTCCATCTTCCATACAAGCCCTTGGAGTCAACCCTTTCCGATGAAAAGTTATTTATAGAAATAGTTTTCGCGGAAAATTTGTCATGCCCTTATGCGTTGTTGGTAATAACCAATCAGAGCGCAGCTCAGTAATGCTCATTTACATATGCTTTGGAAAGCCTGTTCTAAAAATAATTCTTTACGGGAAAGGGTTGACTCAAGGGTACAGCACATATGGAGGCTCGAAGTAATGGGCTCCTGTTAATACTGATTTATTAATTTATTCAGTGTACCAGGTTAGCCTTAATAGCAGGTATAGTCATTGCATCATATCTGCTGGAACTTCCAACTCCTATCCATAATAACTAGGTTATTAATTAAAAGCAAATTGTCTGCAAAACTTGGTTTGACTGAACGGAGCCACAGTTAGAAGGAGATGAACGCATACCTGTATGACCAGTATCATGTAAACATCCATTAATTTAATTGCTTATATATAATAATAGAGGTTTTTCCCTCTTTTTAGAGGCGTCCATGGACTTGCCGGAGGATGTTCAGAGACTGATAAACTAAAAGCAGAAGATGAAGTGGAGAAAGCCTAATCTTGTTTTTATTTTAATTTTGTTTAGGCATTTTAATTTCAGGTAATTTGTTAACATTTTCTTGTTTGTCTGACCAGTCTGTATTAGTAAGCTGGATTGAAGAGGGAGGGGTTATTCTCAAGTGTTCCATTACAGAATTTCTGCATTTTAAAAGATACTGCTTTATAAAACACAAGGATCTTACACTGGTTGCTCAATTGTGGCCCAAAAAATGTACCCAAGGATGCCTTAAAGTGCCAGTTAGACCAAATGTTTAAATATCGAAAGGAAATAAAATGTATTTAGTAACCTGTCCAAACTGTTTTTCAATCCAGTCACAGGAAAACGTTTTTTTTTTTCGGCGATACTTTTCACATTTGCACAGCCGCCATTAAACTTACATATTCCTAAAGTTCCAGCCACTTTCACTGGTTATCTTTTGGAACTTCGGGAACATGCAAATTAAATGGCCAAAAAAAAAAACATTTTCCTGTGATCAGATTGAATCAAAGGCTCCTGTGAGCCAGCCCGTGAATAAGAAATGCTCCACTCATCGCTGAATCATATTTGAGCGACCCTTCCTATATTACAATCAAAGCCAACTCCTGAATATAAAACGTTCTATTTATAAAATGAAAGATTCTACACCAGGATTTTGTGTTACCCGATCGCAATGCAAGTTGAATATTTCATTGAGTCAAATCTCGAGATTGCGATGGGAAAAGAATCCTTACTTCGCTGGAGCCATGATTGCTGCTAAAGATGGAACAATATTACAAATTAAGTTTGTGGCAAACATTTAAGATTAATAAGAAATTCCCAGGCTTACATTGTATCTAAATGTCAGAATCTGAGTGTATAGAATTTGGATATAACTGCTAGCATTTCATTTGAACCTTCCAACGCGAGCTAACACGTAATACAATATCGCGGTAGTTTATGTTTTTATAAACACGGTTCTATATAATTTTTTTAATTGACCGACTTCAAGCGCAAAAAAAAACCATTATATCACTTTTACAATGTCCAGTTCGGAAAAAAAGCCATTTGTCAAACGTGGGCAAACGTTCCAGGTACAGTAAAACATTCATATATTGACCATATGCCGTTAGAAATTGCTTAGAAACTCAAATAACAACGTATGAGTGTAATTTGCTATGTAAAAAGGCCTGACATTTAGCAGCTTTTTCAATTCGAGTTCGCATTTCGAGTAGATTTGTATGGCTTAGTTTGTGTCAGAGAATTAAGCTTATATGAAAATTACGGTTTGTTTACCATAATAATTTGTAACTTTTCAGCTATTCACTTTCTGCAAATAAACACGCTTTTCGCATATTTGCGAAAGGTTACCAAGGTTGCAGATCCAAAACTGGATTTTGCGTTCCTTTCGGCCTCGAAATCTGGCAAATCTCGGATCAAAAATCCGTTTTTGGTTTCTCTGAAAAGAACACACCCTTATATCAAACGGTTTGGTGGAGTAATTTAACTATTAGACATGGATTCTACTGCCTAACCTGCATCAAGAAGTTCAAATATTATATTCTAGCCCTTGTTTGTCAGTTTCTGGAAGACACCCTGGAAGATAGCAAGAGGCATAGATATTAAAATCATAAAATGTTTGGCCTAGTCATTTAGGCACTCAGATTCTTTACAAATTATTGCATGCTTATAAGGCAGCCTGAATTAATTAGTTTGAATTCATTATTTATAGCCAGGCTGTATGATGGGCTCACCATAGATTTTGTAATCGATTTTATTTATTGTAATTGTCACTGAATACCTGTCAATGTATACATCATAGGGTATCTATTTGTGACCATTTGATTCTGCCACACAAACATGATTTTTTTTAAATATTATTTTGACAAGCACTTTGCCTTTGTTATAGAATTTCATGACTACATGTTTAATACTGATTTATTAATTTATTCAGTGTACCAGGTTAGTCTAAAACCATGCCAGCCCTAACGGCCAATTCTGTCACGCTAGACGAGGTTCTTGAGGTGCGGGCAGGTCCTTTAAAAGAAGAAGAACTTTGGGCAATACTTAGCCAATCAAGTGAAGCATTGCAAGATGTGCTTATCAAGGGTAAGTGCTCAATTTGGAGAATGACTGTCATTTAGAATAAGTGTTATATTGTACTGGATACTTTCCGTATGTCAAATATGCATGGTGAATAACTTGAACAGAAACTTGTTTGTGAAGTAATTTACTAGTAGCTATCTTGAATGCATGTACATGAACCTAGTTTTTTGTTGCTAGAGTACCGTAATAATATCAGGATTGTGCTAAATTAAGTTATTATTGCATTTGAAGGGCCGAGAGCATGTCCAGCCTATATGACTTTTTAGGCCTTTTTTATTTTTTCTTGCTCAGATTTGTCCAATTTTGGCATGTGAACTAGAAATTAGTTGCAAAACATTGTTCCGAATTTTTTTCCGTTGTTTTTTCCGTCGTTTTCGAGAAATACCGTATTCAAAAAAAAAAAAAATCAATCAATCAAAGGCTCCTATTGTAACGCAATATTGCGGTAAGCTTCTGTTTTCGCACTGACACGGTTCGATATTTTTGTAAAATTAAACGTTAGAAATTTTGACGGACGCAAAAAAAGTAAATCACTTTCATAATGTCCAGTTCGAAGAAAGAAAGAAAAAAAAAAAAAAAAAAATGAGGCCGAGCGTGATTCGAACCCGGAGCCGTCCGAGCGCAAATCCCCGACCAAACCACTAGACCACAGACGAACACATGCTCACTTCAGCCTAAGTTTTATTATTAAAAGGTTGATACGCATCAAAACGCGTATCTCGATTTCAAAATCCTTTTAGATCGAATTTAATGTTGCATTAAAGACTCCAAATGCGAAACGTCTTCCCGCCGGCCAGCAACAACTCACTTCGAGCTGCCCAAAGCTGTATTTCAAGTGCCCGACCACGCACAGCGGACCCATCTACCACTGTCGCAAAGCATGTCGGGAAATCCTACAACAAAACCGAAATGGAGTTCCCACCCGAAAGTTATTGCAAAATACTAGAAGTCTCAAAGCACTTCGGATATCGGGCATTTCGACCACGGCACGGGATGGGAAATGGCCCACAACTCTCAACGCTGCCCCTTTTCTGATCCGAAGTGATTCCAGACTTTCCCGCCGGCTCGTCTTCCCGACCAAGGTCCGTTTTTCACCTCGAGCGCTAAATGGCGCTTCAGACACAAGGAAGGACAAGAAACACGACTCGTTTCTTTGAGAAGTGCTAGAGACTCAAGGATTTCCGGACTTAATGATGTCTTTCAATCACCGGACGGGCCTCATACACGTTGGCTTACACACACGCTACAGAGGCGATGTGTTGCCGCAGTGAGCTCACGATAGATAAGCGAGCCAGGCGTGCGTAAATAACGGTATTTTCGTTTAGTTGTTGGCACTGGTCAGAAGTATTGCAGTCGCGTATTCTCACGGCCAAACTGCTTTCAAATGGCTTCGAAATTACGCTCTGAATGTACCGTCAAAGCACTGGAGGGCCAGAACTCTGCTTTTTTCAGGTAAATTGGTCAAATTCCTTAGGGTTAGTGCAAATTCGACAAGGGCTTGTGATATTATTCGTTGTACGATAAAATGAGGCTATTCTGAGCTATTCTGAGCGAGAAAAAATAGAAAAAGGCCTAAAAAGTCATATAGGCTGGACATGCTCTTGGCCCTTCATTTATATTCACCATTTCATGGCATTTAGAGCACTTTCATGGTTTGTAATTAAATGGCA
This sequence comes from Dendrophyllia cribrosa, assembly GCA_024195265.1. Classification (NCBI taxonomy): domain Eukaryota; kingdom Metazoa; phylum Cnidaria; class Anthozoa; order Scleractinia; family Dendrophylliidae; genus Dendrophyllia; species Dendrophyllia cribrosa. Next base: position 38,079,752 of record JAJLRJ010000001.1, read on the forward strand.
GTAGTCTGTGTTAAGTTAATTTAATTTTGTCACAGATATGACAGTACAGTCAACACTTCCTGTAAGCGACCACTTTGTAAATAACCATTTTGTTTCTCAGTCAAATTCTGTTCAGGGCGCAAAATTAACTTTTTCTCAAGAAGACATTTGGCTCCTAAATATTCCAAAGTGGACACCAAGTCCAAAAAGTTAGTAGCCATTCTTTTTTCCAAAAACTAAAATTTAAAAAATTAAATATAGACATCGACAAATTAAATGAGAGCACGAGCGATGTGGAACATTCCGAGCCTGCGATATACACTGTTAGCAAAAGGGACATTTGAATGCACAATATACAATGTAGCCTCAGAAATATCCAAGATGGCGGATGTAAACATTTCACTTTGTAGAGTTCATGACGGTTTTGCTACAAACCTCGTCATTTGCACCGATTTACCCACCTTCAAGCTTTTAATATTTAATTGTACAATACATAATGGTAGGATGAAGCAAAGAGTTCTGGTCGCCAATGTAGCAACTAACTTTCGAATCTTGGTCGCCAGCACGGAAAACTTGGGCGCATTGGTGACTGTATCTGGTGCAATTTCATGCCCTGCTGTTTCAAGTTGATTTTTCCATTACACTGTAAGCGACCACCTACCTTAAAGGGACACTGTCACCTATTTTTAGTATCACTTTGAAAAGCCAAAAAAAAAACATTTGTTTCCATGGAAACCTTAAAATAACGGTCCAGTTTTGTTAACAAACACTCTACCAGTGCACAGAAACTAGTATTTGTTATCTTTGGCTGTGGATGGCCAGGATGGAAATGGATTGCAACTTGAAAAAATTGGCCAGTTTTTTCAAGTTCCTCTCAAGAGTCGTGGAAACATCGCAGAAAAACTTATTATGGTTTGTTCTTCCTTGAAGAAATCACTCGATATTACCTTCTTGGTGTTCTAAAAGCAATTTTATGTTTGAGCAAAGGTACTTTGTCATATATTTAGTGTATTTTGACCAAAACAAAGGCAAAATCTGCGTGACAATGCCCCTTTAAGCGACCACTTTTTCCTGCACCTGACCAAGGGTGGTCACTTAAGAGAGAGTTGCCTGTATTACAGAACTTGGACACTTACTTTCATTGACAGGTAAAGCAAGAAGGAAGGGCCTTCTTACCTACACAATTACTCCAGAAAGTTTACTCCTTTGTCATAATGGCAAGGTCAAGTTCTCACTGCATACAGGTAACCTTTTATCAGCAGTTATTGCAAGAAAATAAATTCTTTCCTAGCTGGTACATGTAATAGTCACACCATAGGATTTCGTTCACAGTCTCAAAAGTTAGAACTACATTTTAGTTATTTCAGAGTGCTGGTACCCTTTAACTATTATTAATATTTATATTTAATTAATCCTTGTAATTTATTTATTTAAACATCTCTGGGTACAATAAAGCTTTGTTGTTATTGTTGCATGTCTTCATAATTGACTCTGGTAGTGAAGAGATTAAGCAATCTTGCTGGGTGTTTGACAGTGATGATTTGTTCTTCCATTTATGCTGATGAGAGTAATGTGATGTAATATTTCAATCACCTCTTGTTCTGAGTTTAACACCCATCACTCATACAATGTAAATGTTACTATGTACATGTACATGGATGTAAGGGTCACTTTTGGATGTGTGTTAAACATAGTTGTCTATTAAAATTACCTTTTTCAGTTTCATCAAGGAATCGCTCCTTCACTGCTCCAGAAATGTACTCCAAGCATAGTAAACCCATTGGAAGTGATGGAACCCTAGAAAAGGTATCTAGTGCATGACTGCTTTATCCATCATTACAAAATACATACATGTACGTACATACATACATACATATATACATACATTGTTTATTATCTTTCCCAAAGGGGCTTTTCAAAGATAATACAAAATGTTTATGAAAAAAGTACAGCTAAATTAATTGTAAATGTAGATTGGATGTGTTTTTTAGGCTGCCTATGATTAAGGATTAAGGATTGTGTAATTTTTAAAAATTCTTAGCTGGTATAAAATAAAAGTGTTGATGTTGACCATTGATTTGACCTTATTTTATTCCTAATGATCGACAGATCTGCATTTACTCACTGGGAATGACATTATATCATGCAGCAGAGTACGAAATTCCTGTTGGAAAGGTAAGTTTTCTGAATTATTATCACAAAGTGCTTGTGTGCGCTTAGGGCTCGAGAGCAGATAAATATTAATAATAATAATATTTTACATTAATATAGCGCAAACTTCTATATGAATATAATCAGTTGCGCTTTACATTCATGAGAATGAGATCAGACGTCAGCTCATGAAGGCGCCTCAGGCAGCTGCTATCAGTCCATTATTGATCTCATCTCCCCACCCCACGCATGAAGGAAGATATGACACTAAGGGTGGTCACAGCCAGGGTTTTGTTACGTCCTCAGTGGTTCTTTAACGTCCCCTACTATTAGTGTAAAAAGATGTAGGAGACAAGGCCAATGGCTTAACGTCACCGCCCAATGACGCGATCATCTGAACTGAGACAAGGTGTTTGAGCACAGACAGCATGATCTTACCAGTTATTTAAAGACCCTGGTTAGTGGTCCAGCCGAGATTCGAACCCGCGATCTCCTGCTCTGCAGACTGGTGCCCAACTAACTGAGCTAACCAGGAGGCGGTTATAATAGAAGATAATGTGCATGGCTGCACTGGAGATGCAAAATTTCTGTTTGAGTATTCAACTCCCAAACGAGTGAGATATCAAGTTGAACACGATAAGAGAAATTTCATATCTCCAAGCAGTCAGGCATTATTATTTTTTTAAATGATACTATTAATTATTTGCGAAGTTTTAGGTATTATTCTGAAGATTTTTAAAAATTCTTTGAATACTGTCTGAACAATTACAAATGTTTTCAATCAATTCCCAAAATGTTCTGGAGATTTCCCAAGATTAGACAGTCATGCAGACCAACTTCATGAGCTGACATCTGATCTAATTTGCATAAGTGTATGAAACATGTCATTTGTGCACTATATAAGACGTTGTTCATTCATTCATTTAAACTTCTTTGACAATTAATGGCAAACATGATAGTTAACGTAAAGACATTGATCTGATATCTTCCCTCTAAGCTCTTCACAGTGAAGATAAAAGTGATATCTTCACATGTGTCAAGATATTATTTTTCTGCGGTGCGAGAAATCTTTGTATTTCATTGAAGTTTATATAATAATCATACTTACAGATTGGGTAACTATTCACAAGAGTCATTTTGTTTGGTCAGAGCATGACATACATACGAAACACATGTGCAAAAGCCTTAGATCTGGTTCTATAATCATGTAAATGTGTTCGACGTGCTTCACTGTAGTGCAATGGCCATTATTATTGTCATTGTCATTATAATTTGTTTTTTTAATACATGAATACTACCCCATGTGTGAGATGCTCAGCTTTCTGCCCAAATGGTTTTTTTCTTTTCTTATTCGCTTTTCTTGTTTTCTTTCCTTTGACGGCTCTCCAAAATTTTGGTCCCAAACTATATATCGTCCTTTTCCCCTTACACTGTACATTAGAATTTACCAGTGCTTAAAGTTTCGGGAAAATTCCTGAAATTAAAAAACCCTTTGGGGGGTTCTCTGCTGTTAGGCTAGCCAATCTATATTTATATTCAATTATGGAAGTTCAGACAGGATTGAAAATTAGTGTGCACCTGCTTGCCCATGCGAGCATTCAATCTAACATCTTTTGTGCGAGTACAAATCATATATTTCTCACTCAGTTTCAGTTTTGTTTCATTTTGTAAACTTGATGTGTCAACTTTTCAAAACAAAAAATGTTAAAAGTTTTTCATTACTTGCATGTAAACAGTCACAGTGGTGCATTAATAAACATAATTTATATTCTGTCTAAAAGCTTTTAATTATAAATGAAAACTGAAATTTTCCTACTACATTGAACATGTATCATATATAAATAAACAAATGTGGCTGCCACTTAAGTGTTATTTAATGATTTATGTTCTCATAAAAGCTGATATTACTGGGTGACTGTGCCACTCAAAACATGAAATACAAAACCGTGGTTCCCAATTGCATTCTGAAAGTTACTCACCTGTTGGGCAAGTGTTGTACTCAAACTTAGTTCAGTCGGACTGTTATAGATCGTTTTCACGTGACGTCACGACAGATCCGCCGCCATATTGGTGGACCACTTTCGATTGCGTAATAGCAGTAATAGGGTGCAATGCAAGTCATATCTACAGTTGTCGCATTTTAGAAATGAATACTTCGGGATGTGAAGCAAAGTCTGGGGAAAATCTTTATTAGACTTGTTCTTTCTTATTTCGAAATATGCTAAGAAGTTGGAATTGCGAGTTAAGCAGCGTTATTTGGAGAAAATCTCGGCAATTAGAATCCATCCCATGTCGACATTTATTCGAGCCGGACTGCTTGTCTCATATTCAAACAGTTGAATCAACAGCCTTTACACCCACTAGCAGTTTAAAACTTTCCGATGCCTACACTAGGAGCTTATAATAAAACAGTGTCCGTATTTATAGTTAGCGTACTACAAAGCCAAACTCGTGCATTGCTACAGACAAGTTTGTTTAGCGAAGGTGAGACATTTCCAGCGATGACTCAAAATCTCGATTTTAATCAACACGGAAAGAAAAGGAACAGTTTCGTCTGCTCATTGCCTAGGTTTTAAGGCTGGGCAAGCAGAATCCTTTTAAATTATATGGCGAGTGTTTTGTTTGGAACTGATCAAGAAGCATAGACAACACCCCGGCTCAGTGATAAACTCTGCCATGTACACAAGTTGTGTACATGCGAGTGGAGAATTTTTAACGATCAGTTTGAAAGAGAGACTAGTGGGCAGCAATTGCGAACTATAAGCTGCAAAAGTTATTTATTTCTCCTACATATTTCGTTTAACTATCGTAGACTTCATCAGGGAGTTTTAGGTCTGTATCGAAGCCATAAAAACGGAAATCGCACGAGCGCAAACAACAGCCGAGAATGTTTTGGTCGAATTTGCGTAAAAGGAAAGGCGAAACCGTATGAAATATTTCAGTAGGGCAAGACATGAAATATTCTTGGGGGCTTAGTTTTAGCTTTTGGAGATTCGTTCTCGAACACAATATCAGACATTTGTCCTCCGTGTTTAGTTCGCATTTTTTTTTTTGCTGCGATTTTTTCGGCTACAATCGCTTTGGCTTTTTTTGTTCCTTTTGATTCCTCTCTCTGTTCCCGCTGCGACGCTTGTTCGACGTTTCTTTTATCCTGTTCTTTTTTGTGTCGTTCCCGAGTATTAACGAAACCCAGTCAACATTATATCTATCCCTGTTATAGCCGCTTGTCCAGAAAATTGAAACAAAATATCTGGCTTACACACTATCGTTCAAAACTCGTTCGTAAGGATTCTGCCCGACTAATAGCAGAAATCCATCGCGATCGCCTCTCTTGCGGCAATTTGTCGGTTTCTTTACTTTGATTCATAACTGCAGAACGTACTCAAGTGAAATAAATACCCCTATCTCGACCGCTTTTGCTTCCACATCGAACAATTGATCACAGCACCCGTATAATTAAGAGGACGCGACTCGGGTTTGTTTACAGTTTGGTCCACCAATATGGCGGCGTAGCAACGGTTGTCAAGATTTTTGTCACGTGAGTGAAAACGATCTATTAATTATTAAATACTTTCTTAAACAACCTGTCACCTTAAATTGCATAATCAAGGGCCACAGGCAATAATATTGTAAGTGACTTTTTGGCCGTTTTGCTAACATTATATGTATTAACCAAAGCACTATCTTGTCATAAAAAAATGCTAATTTTATGTAAAGAATACTTAAAATAATTCGATTTACAGGTAGGACTAGCCTCCAATGCAGCCGTCCTTTACAGGCATCGTCGTGCGTTTCTTTTACACAAAGCCTAAAGATAGCTAAGTTGGAGGCTAACATAGGACATGTTTGTTGTTTTGTTTGCTTGTTTTTGACCTGATTTGGTTTCTTTAAAGAAAATTCACATGAAGCAGTTAAACAACAAACAAGCCTATTAAAAAACAAACTAGATTATTAGCAATTTAAATTCTTTGCTTAGTAACCTGATGTTGTGAACTTCATATTTTCTCTACAGCCAGTAAATTTGAGTGAGAATTTAGAAGGTGTTCTGCTGTCCATGTGTGAAGAAAGCTCCCAGTTGAGGGTTCCCCTTCTAAAGGTTCTTGAGGTATGATAGTCTTATTTCAATTACTTTAAGGTCACGGTTTTTCGTAATGCTGAAATTTAGATATTTTGAAAATAATTTTGTATTTAACAAGCAACCCTACTGTATTTAATGGTTTTCTGAAGTGTTAGCATCCAGAAACGAACAGACGTAAACCATCATTTGAAAAAGTTTGAAAATCATGACAGAAAAAGAGAATGAGTCAAACATTCAAGTTACTGCTTTAGAATTTTGTTTTTATTTTTATTTGCAGTTAAAGCTTTCAAAAACAATGCCTGTAAAGATACCAGTATTTTTACAACTTTGCGAATTAAAAACTTACAATATTTTAATTTTCTTTAATTTGGTTCAAGCCTAATAATCAATAGAAACACATCTAGCAAATAAAATCTTAATCCTGCTCATCAACAAATTTATAGGGTTTACAAACCACAAGACTAAGGAAACACCCAGCTTAAATAGATTAGCTTCCGTATGCAAAAGTTAATGCCAAAAAATTGCAAAAACTACAAAAATTATTTGTTACTGAAAATAGCAGCCTTATTAAGGTAACTGTTGAATTATCAGCCAGAAATTTCACAGTATTCTAATAATAATTATTATGGTATAGGACAGAATTGAAGGGCTCCCGACAAGAATGTCCTAAGTATGGTAACTTTCACTAAAATTGTATGTTTTAGGCCTTTAAAAGCACTGTTTTGTCAAATTAATGATTTATTAATTATTGTTAACTAAAGGTACTTAAAACAGATCCAAAATGGGGAAGAAAATCCACATCTTTGAGAAAATGTTTTGGACCCCTATGACACCCTGTGGCTCCCAGGACACCCTATGTATCTTTTCAAAAAATAAATTATTCTGTTCAAAGATAGAAGATTTGTTGACCTGGTTTAAATCCTTTCAGTCATATTTACATGATCCAGTCATATTTTTGGCAAGTGAGTCCCTTTTGAGGCTTAAAATCCAAGATTTCAGTGAAAATTTTCCAAAAACGTACTTAGGATGTTATTGCCGGGAGCCCTTCAATTGAAGACGTCGGAGCATGTCCAACCTATGTCGAATTTGAGACCTTTTTTTTTTTCGCGCTCATTTTGCCTCATTTTTGGCATGTAATCTACAAATTAATTGCAAAACATTGTTCAGAATTTTTTTATGCTGTAGTTTCCGTCGTTTTAGAGAAATAACGTATGCAAAAAACAAAAATTAACTAAACTCCCTGTCTTTCCGTTGAATCCCGCTCGAGAAAATGAATCCCAAAGTTTACCCGAATTTCTCGATTTTATGCCGAGGTTTTTTCACTTCAGATGGCCAAGTTTGGGCCCGTGCCGCTAAATCCCGCTCAAGAAAAATTTATCCCAAAGTGCATTCCCTCAAAATCACTTCATTTTTATTGCCGATGGTCAGCAAAGGTGTCGCAAAGCATGTCGGGATAGCAATGGCGACATCGAGTACGGAATGCCCACCGAAACAAAATACGGAAAATATTATAAGTCTCGAAGCACTTTGGATATCGGGCATTTCGACTACGGCTCGGGATGGCAAATGGGCCACAACTCACAACACTGCCCCTTTTCTGATCTGAAGTGATTCCAGACTTTCCCGCCAGCTCCGTCTTGCCAACCAACGTCTATTTTCACCTCGAGCGCGAAATGGCGATTTAGACACAAGGTGGGACAAGAAACACGACTCGTTTCTTTGAGAGCTGCTAGAGACTTACGGATTTCAGGACTTAATGATGTCCTTCCATCACCGGACGGGCCTCAAACATACACACGCGACGGACGATGTGTTAACCGAAGCGAACTCGCGATCGATAAGCGAGCCAGGCGCGCGTAAAATAGCGGTATTTTTGTTCAGGTTGTTGGCACTGGTCAAGAGCATTGCAGTCGCATAGTCTCACGGCCAATCTGCTTTTAATGGCGTCGTTTTGGAGCACGTTTCGTACAGTTTTGGAAGGAACTACGCTCGGATGTACGGTCAAATCACTAGAGGGCCAGAACTCATCTTTCTTCAGGTAGTTTAGTTTAGTTAATTTTACTTTTTATATACATTTTTTTTCTCTAAAATGACGGGAAAACCAGCATACAAATTTCTGAATGATGTTTTGAAGTTAATTTGTAGGTCACATGCCAAAAATGAGGCTAAATAAGCGCGAAAAGACAAAAAAAGGTCTGAAATTCGACATAGGTTGGTAATGCTCCGGACGCTTCAATTATAGGTGTTCTAAATTTTATAGATCTGAAAAACGTTGACAATAAGTATGTACAGTGTATGTACATGACTGTATGTTGTGGTTTAGATTTTTCAAACCAGTTTGTATCATTTTTAATTATTTATTTTTCTCTGTCTCATTGCCATACTACTCCAAGACACAGAAAAATTAAACTGGCTTGAAAATTTTCAAACCAAATCAAAAATTAAACCACAACACACATATCTTGCGGTTTGAATTTTTTCTTTGTCTCAGAATATGGTAATGAATCTGAGACAAATAAAAATATATTAAATGAAACTGGCTTGAAAATTTTCCAAGCTAAACAAATTTAAACCACAACAAATATGTAGCATGGGCACCAACTTATCAAATCTGCCTCACTTTAATTTTTGGCCTTACATAGGTGTGTCATGGACATCGTAAAAGGCGACGCTTTGGTGACCTCATTGCTTCTATGGTTACTGCTGTATTGGGAGATGATGTTCCAGATGTAAGTTGATTGATGTTTAGTTTTGTGTTAAGACCTTTGCTTGCAAGCCACATTGTGTTGATTTTAAGCGATCTGAGTGTGCTTTTTGTTATTTTCTTTCACATAGAATGATTCAGATGATCACAGTTTTGATGAGGAAACAGTTCAAATCAATCACTCTGAGTTAATGAATGGAGAGGTATGAATATGTCAAAGTTATTCCATAACTGGCAATCTGTACCCCAAAATACTTACAGTTAATGATCCTCTTTCGAGGCAGGCTGGTTGATATCTACAATGTATTGTAATTTATGACAACAACACATAGGTGATGGGTAAAATCAGGGTGGCAGGGAAGTGCTGCTGGGGAACTCCCCAGGGACCAGGGGAGGAGTGCCCTCCTGGTGGGAGAGCAGATCAGGTGGTACCGGCGGTAGCCACCCTGGACGTGGTCCGGATCTGTCTCCAGTAGGGTTAGGCCCATATCCCTTGACCTAGGCCTTAAGAAATACAGAAAACAAAGCTTGGACTTTGGCCTTGCAAGGGTACAGAGAAGTACAGAAATTGTTGTACCCTGTGAGATTTGCATGACAATAGGCCACATGCTTAACAAGTGGACTAAGGAAAGAAATGTTACATGCTGACAGTGAGTGGCTATGTACAACTGTCTCAGGTCTATTAACATCAGTTTATCAAATAATAAACTTGAACTCAACCATCTCAAAGCAGACACCACTAATGCACACATCATTGTCTGGTCCTGGCTGAATTTAATTTAATATTATACTTATATAACTTACTGAACTCTCTGAAGGCAGACACCTCTAACTGGAAGACAGACAGCTCTAAATAGAAGGCAGACACCTCTTAATAGAAGGCAGACACCTCTTAATAGAAGGCAGACAGCTAGAGCCGGTCTGGCTTACAGAGAGTTCACTCTATTTTAATCTACAATAATATTATTGTATCATGGCTTCAAGTACAACAATAATGTTGGAGTTCATTTTTTGGTGTGTCCCTTTCAAACATTCTTGTTTAATTCTTACATGCTTTCTACTTAGATTCCCTCGGCAAGCCCTGATTTGGCTAGTCCTCGCAGTCTACCCTCCTCTCCACCCTCGCAGATCAGCACTCAGGCTCAGCCAACATCACAAGAATTAGTAGGGTCTAACTATCGCCGCTCAGGCTCACCAACTGAGTTAGCTCTTACACCTCGCCGGAGCAAGCAACTTCCTCATGTCCTAGGTAAGTTTTTTTTTTCCTGAGGGTTATAATCAAATTTTGGTTGTTTCTGCCCAAAAACCCTCAATAATTTTTTTGGTAATTGCTAGACAAATACAAGGATCACTTGGATCGTGTCAGAAGAGACAGAAGCCAGTCAACATCACCATCTGACTTATCAAATGGATTGAGAGCTATTGATCAATCACAGACAAGCCCTCGTGACCAATCAGAAACTAGCATTCGTGATCCATCTCGGATCAGCAAACACGACCAGTCAAGGCCAAGTAGCTCACCCACTCTACAGAATGGGACATCAAGGAGCCCTCTTCCACTATCTAGCTCTAGAAGTCTGGGCAAATATGAACAGAGCTCTCATCGGGATGACACACCCAAGGTTGGATACTTTGAGGGTCCTGCAGAGGGGCTTGCTCCTGAGAAACAGTCAAGACCTGATTTGGTGTCTTCTTCTCGTAAGTTCACATCCTTTTTGCATTTTTGTTGTTGTTTTGTCAAATTTTTTTTCTCTTGGTGTCATTAGAATTCTAACGAATAATGATGGAATTTTCTAAAAAAGATTTGGATGAAACTAAATCGACTTAAGAGTTAACATGCAACTCTGGAATAGAAACATGCAAGAATCAGCAGTGACCAGGATCGGTGATCGGATTGTTTGGTTTAAAAATTTTCAAACCAGTGTAGTTTTTATTTTCCTTTGTCTCATGTTCATTATCATATTCTGAGACAAAGGAAAACAAAAATCAAACTGGTTTGAAATTTTTCAAACCAAAGAAAAAATTGAACCACAACATCTATATCATATTGCAGCAGATTATTTAATATATTGAATTTTCACTATGTTAATTACACATTATATGATCAATAAAAGGAAAGACATGCATGAAAAACTGAGTAGTGTTTTTGCATTTAAGATATTTTTATCATACTTCAGGAATTTCAACATTGCGTCATTATGACAGCGACACATCAATGACCGATACTTCTTCTATGATGTCCGGTATGCAGTCTTCCATGCTTTCTGATGGCCGTTCTTCCATGGTATCAATTACGCAGGGTAGCTACGTTCCTGATTCATACTTGACAGATGGTTATGAGAGTGAACCTTATCTGACAAGCATCGGAAGCTCAGCCTCGAAGGCGGCATTCAGAGCTGCAAAAGATCCTCGATTATCCAGGTAAGATTTTAATTGATTCCTTTGATATCTCTACAAGGTATTGCATTTTGTAGAGTTTACGTGGAAGTGACATGTATTCTGATCACCAAGTGAAGAGGAGTGCAGCTGGATAAAACGTCTTAGAAAATTTTTAGAAATTCTATGTCACAGTGTAGGATTTCATCCACAGACTGAAAAGTTAAAATACTTTGTATCGCATAATAAACAGCACCACAGGAAAGTACTGCTCATTAACTTTCATAACCTTTAAAGAATTCATCTGCAGACTGGATCAAAAACCACCTTGGGCACCATTAATAAACAGTACCATATTAGAAAACTATTTCTCAGTAGCTAGATCATTGAATATCCACACTTTATACTTTTATTTAATGTAATTCAGACTTAGAAGGTATTAATAATCACATTATGTTAGTCAAAGTTTAATGCCGGGGGTGAAAAGGAATGAATCTCTCACCTTACATTGTTTTATCTTGTCATTTTACTCAGTGACCGTCCATATTCATCAACAATGGACTTAAGAAAACAAATGATGAGCCAGAAAAGTTTCCCTGGGATTGATTCCGTGGATCGTGGCCATCACCCACCACAGCGCTATCTCTCTGTACCAGATATACACATCAGCAGCGAGGCTTTGAAAAGCACAAAAGCCAGGACTGGATCAAAAACCAAACTTAGGGTAAGTGTACTTTTTAATACATGTATAGTGTATTGTTCAGAGCGGTTTTCAGTCGAGTGTCGTAAAACCAAAACTAAAACAATTATTCTGGCCAATCACAACAGACATAGACAATCCAGTGAACCAATCAGAACTAAGAGCAAATACATGTAGGCGGCGTCAAGTGCGGAAAAACAAGTCATGATTGGTTTCGGTTTTTCTTTTGATTGGTTGAGAATTTTTGGACCTTGAAATGGGACATTTCTTTGATCCTTACTGGGAAATTCTGAATTACAGTAAAATTTATTCTAAACTAAAAGGACAATGCTTTAATTTACTATTAATATAGGTTTGCCAGAAAAGTTACAAACAATTGAAGGGCCGAGAGCATGTCCAGCCTATATGACTTTTTAGGCCTTTTTTTATTTTTTCTTGCTCAGATTTGTCCAATTTTGGCATGTGAACTAGAAATTAGTTGCAAAACATTGTTCTGAATTTTTTTCTGTTTTTTCCGTCGTTTTCGAGAAATACCGTATGCAAAAAAAAATAAATAAATCAAAGGCTCCTATTGTAACGCAATATTGCAGTAAGCTTCTGTTTTCACACTGACACGGTTTGATATTTTTTTAAAATTAAACGTAAGGAATTTTGACGAATGCAAAAAAAGTAAATCACTTTCATAATGTCCAGTTCGAAAAAAAAAAAAAAAAAAAAGATGCTGAGCGTGATTCGAACCCGGAGCCATCTGAGCGCAAATCCCCGACCAAACCACTAGACCACCGAGGAACACATGCTCAGTTCAGGCTAAGTTTTATTATTTAAAGGTTGATACGCATCAAAACGCGTATCTCGATTTCAAAATCCTTTTAGATCGTTTTTAATGTTGCATTAAAGACTCCAAATGCGAAACGTCTTCCCGCCGGCCAGCAACAACTCACTTCGAGCTGCCCAAAGCTGTATTTCAAGTGCCCGACCACGCACAGCAGACCCATCTACCACTGTCGCAAAGCATGTCGGGAAATCCTACAACAAAACCGAAATGGAGTTCCCGCCCGAAAGTTATTGCAAAATACTAGAAGTCTCAAAGCACTTCGGATATCGGGCATTTCGACCACGGCACGGGATGGGAAATGGCCCACAACTCTCAACGCTGCCCCTTTTCTGATCCAAAGTGATTCCAGACTTTCCCACCGGCTCGTCTTCCCGACCAAGGTCTGTTTTACACCTCGAGCGCTAAATGGCGCTTCAGACACAAGGAAGGACAAGAAACACGACTCATTTCTTTGAGAAGTGCTAGAGACTTAAGGATTTCCGGACTTAATGATGTCTTTCAATCACCGGACGGGCCTCGTACACGTTGGCTTACACACACGCTACAGAGGCGATGTGTTGCCGTAGTGAGCTCACGATAGATAAGCGAGCCAGGTGTGCATAAATAACGGTATTTTCGTTCAGGTTGTTGGCACTGGTCAGAAGTATTGCAGTCGCGTATTCTCACGGCCATACTGCTTTGAAATGGCGTCGAAATTGCGCTCTGAATGTACAGTCAAAGCACTGGAGGGCCAGAACTCTGCTTTTTTCAGGTGAAATTGGTCAAATTCCTTAGGGTTAGTGCAAAATTCGACAAGGGCTTGTGATATTATCCGTTGTACGATAAAATGAGGCTATTCTGAGTGTGAAAAAATAAAAAAAGGCCTAAAAAGTCATATAGGCTGGACATGCTCTCGGCCCTTCAATTCAGTGATTAACCCTCATTGTGATCAGCATCAATTTTCTCCTTGTGATATCAATGCTTAATCAATGAGTGAGGTCATCATAATTAAGGATATCATCACTCAAGATGAATTCTATTGATATTTGAACAACTTCTCCCCACTTCTTCCATAAGGAAGGTATGGGAACAAGAAAGGAGAATTTATATTTTGACAAACAAACAAAATGATGTACAATGGCATGGGGACACTGCAACAACTTACACCAATTCCTGTGGCACATGTACACTAAAAGTATGAAACTAAACAATGAAATCTTACTATGAAGCATCTGAGTGAGAAGATGAGGCATTTTCCAAATCCAATAAGGTGATACTCTCATTAAGGCAGTGTTACACGCTGCAATTTTTTTTTGTCCATTGCAGCGTGTAACACAATGTTTAGGTTTTAAAACCCCTGTGTGCATGCATGACAACCTTCCAGGACAAGCTGCATGAAGAACATTGCACCATGTAACACCATGCGCCAGTTCAAGCAGCAGCAACGATCTTGCAACAGGTCTCGCAACACCGTTGCAAGACTTGCTGCGTGGCCTTGAATATGTGTCTGAATACTTTTATTATGAACTTGTTACTTACACATTATCTGTAACTCGTCTTTGACAGGATTTCTTTGGTCCTGAGTTTGTTCAAATAGCTGAAGATCCAAACTTGTCAATTGTCAACATTTCACCGGTATGTAAAAAATACATAAAACATTTGTTCTTGAAAAAATACATGTAAGAGGACACTTAAAGAAATGGAAAGACAGGGTTCCGTTTCGTTCAGCCTAGATAAACATTAAAATTTGTGTAGCACTTCACTGCTAGAAAGATGCTTCTTCTGTGCATTTATAATGAGCAAATTGTATGTACCTAAGAAATATTCACTTTGTAAAGGGAGGAGAAAATAGAAAACCCTTTGAACAAGGACTGAAACTAACCAAAATATTCAACTCACATATTGTATAGCTCCAAGTTTAATTTTTGATTATTATTTTTTAATGTACAATGTAATCTAAATGTTGTGTTATTTTTTACTTCTTTTGCATGCTCAGAGGAAAGCTGGTTCCATTCCACATGGCAGACGTTTGGTCACTGTAGTTGTGCTGAATGGACAAAACCTGCAAATTATGATCGAGGTATTGGCATAAACATTTTAATTCAACTTCATTCACTTCAGGTTATTTTATTTATTGTTAGTTTTTTAAATCAACATTGTTTGTTACCAATCTCAGGTTTGTGTGAAATTAGTTAGACATTATTAGTTGTAAGCCCAGGGGGAGGGGGGAAGGTAATAAATATTATAAGCTATAGTATAAGGGTTTCAGAGTCCCAGTAGCACACCATCACGCCCAGATGTTAGAGAACTCCCCAAGGGGGAGGGGGGAAGGTAATAAATATTATAAGCTATAGTATAAGGGTTTCAGAGTCCCAGTGGCACACCATCATGCCCAGATGTTAGAGTACTCCCCAAGGGGGAGGGGGGAAGGTAATAAATATTATAAGCTATAGTATAAGGGTTTCAGAGTCCCAGTGGCACACCATCATGCCCAGATGTTAGAGTACTCCCCAAGGGGGAGGGGGGAAGGTAATAAATATTATAAGCTATAGTATAAGGGTTTCAGAGTCCCAGTGGCACACCATCATGCCCAGATGTTAGAGTACTCCCCAAGGGGGAGGGGGGAAGGTAATAAATATTATAAGCTATAGTATAAGGGTTTCAGAGTCCCAGTAGCACACCATCACGCCCAGATGTTAGAGAACTCCCCAAGGGGGAGGGGGGAAGGTAATAAATATTATAAGCTATAGTATAAGGGTTTCAGAGTCCCAGTGGCACACCATCATGCCCAGATGTTAGAGAACTCCCCAAGGGGGAGGGGGGAAGGTAATAAATATTATAAGCTATAGTATAAGGGTTTCAGAGTCCCAGTGGCACACCATCATGCCCAGATGTTAGAGTACTCCCCAAGGGGGAGGGGGGAAGGTAATAAATATTATAAGCTATAGTATAAGGGTTTCAGAGTCCCAGTGGCACACCATCATGCCCAGATGTTAGAGTACTCCCCAAGGGGGAGGGGGGAAGGTAATAAATATTATAAGCTATAGTATACGGGTTTCAGAGTCCCAGTGGCACACCATCACGCCCAGATGTTAGAGTACTCCCCAAGGGGGAGGGGGGAAGGTAATAAATATTATAAGCTATAGTATAAGGGTTTCAGAGTCCCAGTAGCACACCATCACGCCCAGATGTTAGAGTACTCCCCAAGGGGGAGGGGGGAAGGTAATAAATATTATAAGCTATAGTATAAGGGTTTCAGAGTCCCAGTAGCACACCATCACGCCCAGATGTTAGAGAACTCCCCAAGGGGGGGGGAATGTTAATGTTGTACTTGTGATCAATAGAATGAAAGAAAATGACAAAACAGTTTGTCTTTGACTTTCAGGGCTGTGCTCTAGCAGTGCCCAGGGGCCTCAGGCTCCTTACTTTTATCTTCGGGCGACTAGAAAAACTTACTATTTCATAGTTGGAGCCTTTGGGCTCCCTGTCATTCTTCTAAGAGCACAGCCTTGACTTTGTTTTCTGTACAAGTGTAGTATATCTGATTTTGAGCAAAAATTATTTCATAAAACCATATAGCAGCTTGCAGACTTGCAGACTTGTGTTGTCGAGGCTTGAAATACATTTACATTTTAATAGCTGTATTATCAGTTAAATGGATCATGGTTTATTAGGTTTCATTTGTGGATTTTCTAGGCCAATGCTACTACCCAAGGCTTGTTTGATCAAGTAGTCAAGTACCTGGGATTAACAGAGAAATTCTTTTTTGGCCTGACCCAGCTGCAAGGTATTTGTTATATTACAGTAACTGTACATGTACATTGTATGTGATAAAATTTTTAATAATCATTGAGTTACATGTATGTTGCATGGGGATTGAGTGATTTTTATTTCTTTCATTTTCCATTCATTCCTTACAGACGGGGAACACATATTTTTGGACTTGGATGTTAAACTAGCAAAGTATGCCCCACCAAAATGGAAAGAAGAGGTAACTTTGAATGAACTTAACAATATTTTTGTTTTTTGAATAATTTTATTAATCACATCCCAGTTTGTGAGTTAATAACTTGGGCCAAATGTTGATTTACCATAATAATTCTGGTCCATTTTTGTATAATAGTTATTGTTTTTTTCTGTGAAACTATAAACTACTAAACTCATCTGACAATTTAATACTTTTTTCTAAGGGGAAAGTTCCTGCTGTACCCACAGAAAAGTTCATTTTAAACTTCAGAGTCAAGTTTTATGTTGAAAACATTACTCTCTTGAGGTAAGTACTGCTTTATAACCTAGATTAATTAACATTCATGAGCAAGAATTGGTAATAATATGCCATCATAATGAATGCTGAATAAGTCAGACAGATCTTAAGAGTAAGTTAAACTTTTGATAATGGGCATCTCCTGTTGGGAAACATCTCTTGAAGTAGATAGTCAGTGATGGTCACGGCCACATACAAACTGTTGTTACAATGTTAGTGGACAGAGAGCCCGACATGGAAAGTTCTCTCTTTTGGAAGGGAGCAAAGTATTTTTAATTTTATACCAAGGTGTCTGCACATTGTATATGTATTCTAGAAGTGCCATGATGAAAATAAGGTACTACTAACAGTAACTTTTTATAAATGCATTTTTCAAAACTTTCAAAGATAATTGGACCTGAGCCAAGTTTTTTTAAACATTTAGTTTTTTTCAAATGGCAGTGTAACTTTTAGCCTGCCAAAAACAGTTCAACTTGTTTCATGAATCAGCTTAGACTTTTAAAATCAACAAAAAATTAATGGAGTATTGCATAGTTAACATTCTGCAGATAACATTATATAATAACTGGGGCCTGAACAGGTTTTGGGATGTTTGAAAAATGTTAATAACATTCCTTTTTTATCTCATCTTATGGGTTTATTTTTTGATACAGCTATCAAACGACAGTCCATCAGTTTTATCTACAGTTGCGGCAGGATATCTTAAATGGCCAGCTCTACTGTCACGAGGAAGCGTCATTTATTCTTGGTGGACTTGCACTGCAAGCAGAAACAGGGGACTACAATGAAACTCTTGGCAATGAGTATTTTCTTCCAGAACATTACATTGAAAACAAGGTAAATGTTAAACTTCTTGTCTTGTTGTTAGTTTTCCTATTTTGATGTCTAACCTCTGTTATTAAGTTAACAGTTATTGATTTGTAAATTATTAAGTAAACCCTTTCATGGCCAAGTTTCCTCAAATTTCATTATCTCAATGGCAAAATATTTTATTTCCCAAATAGGGTAAAACTATCTATGTCTTGGTGGTTTGTAGCAGCTGCTGCACTTTTTGTCCAGCAAAATGCTACGGGCAACCTGATGACTAACACAGAGGGAGTAATTACTGTTTTCAGTAGAAGATTTAAAAGAACATCCTGGCAGGAGGCCTGACTCCCTTGAAATTGTGTTGAGGTTTGACTTTTCAGTGCTAATTCAGTTACAATCACACTGTTATTAATTTTGTTACAGATAATAGACAAGGTTTCAGTTGATCATGCCTCACAGCAACTACCACACTTCCACAAAACTTTCCATGGTCTGTCAGATGAACAAGCAGAGTTGGAGTTCATAAAGGAAGCTCAAAATCTTCCAGAATATGGAATACATTTTTACAAAGTACAAGGGCAGGCGACAGCATCATCAGGAAAGGTGAGGAATTGGGTTTCGAAAACTGACGTATTCCTCGATCTATGGAGACTATAGACCGCCGCCTTGTTAGCTCAGTTGGAAGAGCACAGTTCTGCAGAGTGGGAAGTGATGGGTTCAAATCCCAGCCGGACCAGCAACCAGGGTCTTTAACTAGTACATAACTGGTCGTAAGATCATGCTGCAATATCAACACCTTGTCTCATTTCAGATTATCGCATCTTTGGGTCGAGTTGTTACACTATTGGCCTTGTCTTGTATACCTTCTCACACTAAAACTATTAGGGGATGTTAATTAAAGGAACCCATGCAAGGGAGGGACTTACAACATTTCTTTGGGGGTGGGGTGGGGGAAATGCAGTTACAGATTGTTGTGGGCCTGTCATGGTTTCCCTTCTAAGCTATAAATTATTTTTTTATTATTTTTTGAACTGCAGTCCAAGAAGAGAGACAGAGAGACTGTATGGATTGGAATTTGTGTCCGTGGAGTCACTGTTTATGAGGTTAGTCCAAGGGTCCAGTGGAAAAACAAATATATCTCAGTATATAATTTGGCCATTTGTCTGTTGCATGTGGTGCAGATTTTGTGTGTTTAATGCCAATCCATATTTATTTTTTCCTGAAAGTAATTAATTTCTTAGCCAGTACATAAAAGGTGGACATGGCTATTACTAAATTGACAAAATTCTGACTAAGAAATTTTCTTTTTAGGCAAAAAATCAAATCAAATCTATCATTATTAACACATAAAATCCACAGCACATGTCATTTCGTGTCATGCAAAAAATGTAGAAAATTGTACCTTGTACCTTCATCACATTCTTCACTAAGCCCCTTTCTAAGAACCATTTTCAATTAATAACATTTCTTTCCCATTGTGTCAAAATGACTTATTGCTTGTGTTTTTTTCTTTTATTTCATTCTAGGCCCGTGGACATTTGAAATTTCCCACCCACAAACATTCTTGGCCAATGACAAAGAAGCTGTCATTCAAGGTACAGCTGTTTGCTCATCTTTAAAAGTTGTTACTCGTGACAAATAAAATAATTGCTTGCTAAAATGATTGCATTAGGGTGTTTGCTGTGCTATTTAACTTATGTTTCTAATGTTTAAGGCTATTTACGGACTTGCACCGCTATACATTTCTGAACTTACATGTATATCTGTTAAAGACACTAGTGATAGATATAGGTTAAGATCAAGTAATGGTGTACCTCTGAACTTTCCAACATGGAAGTCTTTTACTACACCGGGTGACCGATCTTTATATATGGCTGCCCCCAAATTGTGAAACAATCTTTCCCTTTTATTAAAAATTAATATCTCTTCATTCTGTAAATAGTTTTAAAAAGTCTCTTAAATCACATTTGTTTCAGAAGGTGTTTCTTGGCTAATTGTTTTTTCTATAATTATATAATAATTATTAGTGCATGTAATAATCATTGTGCAGTTGTTAATTTTAACAAGAACTTGTACTAGAGATGTACATGTTTTTTAGGATTTTTAAGTAATATTAAAGTGCCCCTGTGATCAAATTTTTGATTTTCATTTTTTTTTACATTTTCGTGTACAATTAGACTTTCTTACTCATCTTGCCAAATTTCAATTCATTACAAACATCAGAAGTAATTTATTTTAACATTTATTTCCAAGAATTTACGGCCGCCATTAATCAACCTTGTTCCAAGGCTTGGTTGCGAATGGGAGAAAGTGACGTCAAAGACTCAAACATACCTCACGAGTTGAAATTATAATAACAATAAGTATTGAAAATCACGCAAAAAGCAACAAATACTTTGGACTTGTTCTTCGTGAAATTTTCTATGCTGATTGTTATTATAATTTCAATCCGTGAGGTATGTTTGAGTCTTTGACATCACTTTCTCCCATTCGCAACCAAGCCTTGGAACAAGGTTGATTAATGACGGCCATAAATTCTCAGAATTAAATGTTAAAATAAATGACTTCTGATGTTCGTAATGGATTGAAATTTGGCAAGAAGAATAAGAAAGTCTAATAGTACACGAAAATGTAAAAAAAATGAAAATCAAATATTTGATCACAGGGGCACTTTAAGGGTTTGTAAGTAGTTATCTTTTCTTAAACATTGTAATGTGCAGCTGAAAATGTTCAATTGATATGTGTGCAATACAAGTTACATGTACATGTACTTAATTATATTATCGTTATTAATAATTATTGTTGTTTATTTTATGTCATTCTTGTTTTGACAGAAAAAGAAGTTTTTCGTAGAACCAAGGGGAAATTCTGATATACCAAAGATGACATTTTATACAAACCATTACAAAAAGTAAGTTTCTCCAATCCTGCTTATTATTCACAGAAAGGTGACAGCATTGGTTAGTTCAATACCAGAGGGTATTGTTTTTTTTTTTAGAAAAAATTATTGTTCAGGCCCTGGTTGTTCAAAAGGTGGATAATGCTATCCACCAGATAAATCACTATCCATTGGATAAGTATTAACAAAACCAATTGTGTTATCCCCTAGCGCTATCCACCGGATAAATCACTATCCATCCATCTTTTGAACAACCGGGGCCAGATCCATATCTTTTTTCCAGGATGGTATGTCATGGTCTGTATAACCCTGTTTTAACCCTGGTCTGTTTAACCTTGAGTAACATGGTTCTATCTTATAATTTATGAATAAAATCTTAGTATTGCGTGTTACTATTTGGGCATAATTTACACTCTGTCATCTTGTATTTAGTGGTTAGTAGTTTGCGTCTGGTTCTCTACTATCAGCAGGGATGTAGCTAAGATATCCAACAGGTGGACTTTTGTTCATCACAGGCAGAAAATTTTGGTAAAAAAAGAAAAAGAGTTAAGCAGTCACAGTTTTCCAGGCAAAAAAAAAATAAAGAAAACTCAGTCTTCAGGTGGTTATTTTTTCCGCCTTCCGCCTATTATTTACATCACTGATCAGTTTGTTGCCTTGACAAAAAAACTTTGTCTCGCATTCTCTGTGTGTGCCAAAATTAACCATTATTTGGAAACTTCAGGAAACGCTGGCTGAGGATGACCCTGAAGTGGATTAGCATCCCATCCAGGGGAAGTTGTATAATTGTATTACTCCTAGTTTTTCATGCTCTGAAAACTGAAGTAATGCACCAGCTATGGGACCTGCATGTGGACTGAGTAAAACTTGATCTTTCTTGCAGTTTGTGAAGTTGAAACTTGTATTTTTTGTTTAAGGGCCAGGTATCTTCTCCAGATGAGTCAAGCATTTCACAGATTTCAGATGAAGATGAAGACAAAGATGGCTATCCTTGATCAAGAAATGTCTCACAGTGTTGCTGGTAGGTATTACGTGGTCATACTTCGTACAATGTACTTAATCCTTTCACTCCCAAGAGTGCCAAAGATGAAAATTCATATAAAATTCTCCATTTCGTAGTATAACTGTCAACGAGTAGTGATTTTCATTCATAGTGTGCATTACATTCACTTTAATTTGCTCTTCATTTGCATCGAGGATTATTGTTTCCTATGCTCCTCAACTTGCCCAAAGATTTGCTTCCATGCTTTGTTTTCAGAAGTCTGTATCTCTGAGTGTGTATTGCATCTTTTACTCTTAGATGAGCCACAGCACAGAGAAGAGAACGGCCCAGCTGAACCAGCTTATCAGCAGTCACTTTACAGGAGGTCCAGTGAACCCTCTGTGCAGCCAACAGCCTCTCACGCTCAAAACACCCAGAGACAGAGAAGCTCAGAAAACAACCAGTTTCCCAGTGACGTTTTGCGACATCTTTCAAGAGATTATGAGAATAACAGCAGACGGTACTCTGCCAGCAGTGAATCGGAAGGCAGTTCAATGTGTCAAATGCCTAACAGCATTTCACCGCGGGAGCTGTCTGATACATCACCATGGCAACTGTCACAAGATGTGGACGATGAGCGTGATGTCGATATGCCTTATGTGATTGGTCAGTTTAAGTTGGAAAACAAGCTTTATCGTAAACCTTTCTTTCTTAACAGGGCTTCAACTTTTAATGTACTAAATAGCCAGGAAAAGTTACCAAGGAAGTCAAATCTGAAAAGGGCTGTTTCATTCTCTCCAAAACACAGCTTGAAAAGTTGCTCTCCGCATTCTGTTATTTATGAGGAAATTTCTTTATAATGAGCATAAAGGGCATTTCGTTGATAGAAGCATAGTTTTATTTCCTTTAATAGGGGCTTAAATTTTGTAACCTAGTCTTATCTTTCATTGATTTCATTCATCCTTATTCTTTCATTTATCATTCATGCATTATTTCTATTAACATAACTTTCACTCACTGTGATGTTATGTGAAATGTTGGCTCAATGGCAATGTCTTTTGTGCTGATTTGATAAAAAAAGGCTTACTTAACCACTTCCTATATGTGTACTTCTAATTTCACATACCTTGTTTATGGCTTCACAAGACATTTAGTGTAAATTATGTAATGCAAAATCTCTCCCTCTCATCTTACTAAAATTATACTTGTTTGTGTTCTTTGCATGGTTTTTAGTCTCAAATGGTGATGTTATATTTTAATTATTAACAGTCCACAGTGACATGCATGACAATGTCTTTCTATCAAGGCTATTTTCTTTTTATGCATGGTATCCATCCTTAAATGAAAGTACTTCCTTGTTCTTCATATCATGCTATCTTTGTAACTCATTAAAAACTATTTGCCTTTGTTGTTGTCTCTTGTCTGTCACTCTTTATAAACTCATTTTCCTTGCTGCTTGGAAATATCTTTGTTGTGGTCCTTATTGCATCGAAACAAGATATTTATGTACTGAGTTCAGACCTTAGTCTGCATCGCACAACCAGCACCATGCATAACCCTCTAAAAAAGAGTGAAACCATGGCATATGCATGTACAGTCTTCTTCATACCATTGTCTGTCTCTCTTTACAAGCTCATTTTTCTCGCTGCTTGGACATGTCTTTCTTGTGGTCTTCATTGCACTGAAAGAAAATAACAATAATTTTGATAGAAATTCATTGTATGTGAGTGAAACCATGACATTTAGTCTACTTCATTTTTTTTGTTTATTGTCTTATTTGGGTACATTACATTATACTTTACATACACCATATTTTACATTTACATTTACAAACAAGTCGTAAATTAAAAGTTTCAGATTAAGACTGTTAAGTAACATTAATAAATAACGTGACTGTGCATTTGGAAGGTTTATATACTTATACATGTAGCGGTCCTGTATGTATACTGACACTCTGGGGTAAATCTTCAACTTTTTTGTTCATTTTATGGGGAACATTACTAAAAGATAACATCTTTTAACTTTTTTAGCTAAGCATCAGACTTAGATTTAGCCTAATTTTAGCCTTGTTATCCTCTCCCCTTGCCTTTCCCAGGAGGCTACGGGACCTCCTGTTTGTTTTTGTTTTTTTTGTAATTTATTAACTTTTATTAGTTTTTCACACTTAAGTAATAAATACACAACTACGAATTACAATGTTACAACAAATTACACTAGTAAATTACAGCTCAAAAACTACCAGTTACAAAAAGACAATATTACATATGCACTATCATAAATCAATCAATACACACTCTAAATCACTAAAAAACGGTGAATATAGACATCAGTAAAACAAAAAAGATAGAGGGACACACATGCAGGACACCCAAACTATGAGCTAACAAATGGCACAAGCTTCTCCCATTTCTTGAAGTGTTTAGTTAATTTGTTCCGCCTACTTGCTATTGTTTTCTCCACTTGATATACAGCCTTAATCTTGGCTTTAAAAACTCTTATAGAAGGATGCACATTATTCAACTTACACTTATAGATAAACAATTTAGCTGTCAATATCAGATGGTTTAAAATAATGAAATCATCATCCATGTTGAAGACTCCAAACAAAATATCCATTATTGTAAATGGTTGTATTATAACTTTACATTTATCAAGCCAAGAGCAAAAAGCTTCCCAATAAGTCTCTGTCACATCACAATAAAACAATAAATGTTCAATGGATTCCATTTCTCGTTTGCAAAAGGTACATAAAGGCGAGTCAATTATTTTTAACCTAAACAACTTTTCATTCGTAAACACTATATTATTCAATAATTTATACTGGAATTCACGTATTTTAGTTTCAATTGTCACTGTAAAAGGTAAAGAGTATATTTGAAGGGCTCGGGGCATATCCAGCCTATGTTGCTTTTGAGGTCGTTTTTTATTTTTCTCGCTCAGATTTGTCCATTTTTGGCATGTGAACTACAAATTTGTTGTAAAACATTGTTTAGATTTTTTTCTGTTGTTTTTTTTCCCGTCGTTTTTGAGAATTAACGTATGCAAAAAAAAATAATAAAATCTGCATGTCTCCCGCTGAATCCCGCTCGAAAAAATGAATCCCAAGGTTTACCCGAATTTCTTGATTTTACGCTGATTTTTCACTTCAGATGGCCAAGTTTGGGCCCGTACCGCTGAATCCCGCTCAAGAAAAATAAATCCCAAAGTTCATTCCCTCAAAATCGCTTCATTTTTATCACCGATAGTCAGCCACTTAGATTCGCGCCATCTCCCTTTTCTTCCAAGAATTGCTACTTTCTTCGTCCACAAATCTTTTTAATACCATCACCCTCTGTGCTCGAATCATCGATTGGATGTCTAGCATCCTAAGTCCACCATCCCCGATGTCATTGATGAGAGAGAGGCGCTTAATTTTATCATTGCCTTTCCAAATAAAACCATAAATCACACTATTGATCTCTTTAATCAAATCATCTGAAACTGCTATCAACGCCGCTTTACTTAGAACTTTAGGTAGAATTAAGGATTTAACAATTTGTATTTTTCCTAGTAATGTAAGCCCTTTCCACTTCCACATATTCAATATATCTTTGATAGATTTACAGCTGTAAGGATTAAATCGAAGTTTGCTTTCATCCTTGATGGTGTATGATAATCGAACACTGTTTGTTATCGGTGTGACAGTCTTTGTCTGTGGTTCTTTTGTCAACCCTATCATGTGTTATTTCCTCTTCATTTGTATGTTGTGATTGTGTTTCTGGCCAATGCAATTTACTCTCACATTCTGAATACATGTGCTCTTCATCCTGGTGTATGATGTGTGCTAGCACATGATGATATTTTTCCTTAAGGCCAATTCTAAAGCAAATCCTTGTGACCTTGTTATCCTTGTCAGTCAATTTGCCACAGATATATCTTGACTAGTTCTTAGCCTGAATTTACTGGCAATTTGGCTATCCTCGACTTTTACCTATGTGCCACAGGTTGTAATCCAGGACTTATGCACATGTTGTCAGTTTCCCCCAGGGTTAAATCCCCAGGACAACCTATTGGATTAATAGCTGTAGCCAAGTTGAAGATTTTCCTCTGGGGTGGGATCTTTTGAATCAAAGCCCCCTGGGTCAGATTTTTTTCAACAGAAAATCCACCTCCTTAACTATCCGATCCCAATCTCGGGATCAAAAGCAATTCATTTTATTAAAAAGACTTGAGAGAAAATAGTCAGGGATGTTTTTGTCTTTAAATCCGATCCTTTTTGGACGAGAGTAGATTTACTGCGCCTTTCAGTAACATGCAGAATTTGAAATTCAAATCTCCACAAACGGTTGCGTTATTCCCTGCCGTCAATCATAATTAATATGAAAGCCAACGGACCATGTAAAAAAGAAACATACAAAATGGATCGAAATCTACCAATCATAATGCACGGACGTGACCTTTTGAACTCATTGAAGTGAAGATCTGTTTCCTGAGAGGTAAGCTAAGATGATTGACGGCAGTGTAAAACGCAACCGTTGCTGGTGATTTGAATTTCAGATTCCACGTGTTATCGAAAAGCGCAATAATACACAAGCCCACTGATGAGAAGAGAAATCAAGTTAAATGTGAATATTTTTATTTTCTATATATTTTTGGACTTGTGTTGAGAATTTTTTGGCGTTTATACTGGTATCTATTTTTGAAATGGACATTCATTGAGAATTTTTTGGAATTAGTATGTTTTGAATTCCACAATATACTTTTAGTAAAATCTAATGATAGCTTTTTGTAATGTGTAACAAACTAATGAATAAAAAAGTGGAATTAATATTTTATTTCACACTTGACTGAGAATTTACAATTTAAGATTAGAAATTGAAAACCTCAAGTTTACATCATATGCTGAATTTGATAAAACTATCAAAAAGCTTTTAAAACTACAGTTACTGTATTATTTTTGCTTAAAAAGTACTTATGGTCAATGGAATTTACTAATATTTCTTTTTGCACAAAGTATTTTTCCTGCTGCTAGAGTTGTAATACAGTCAGCAATATTTCATTATAAATAAAGATTTTTCCAAATGCATTGAATTTCAGCTCTTGATTGTTTATTTTTTCTTCTTTTCAAGTAGAATTTCAATGAAATCAAACTCATTTAAACTCAATGACATGAATGCAATTAACTTTTATCATATGATGACATGTAGGGAGTGTTGTAATCACATCTGTTAAAATCTTGTTGACACCTTCTTTAAGGGTAGAAGACTTGCTAAAATTAAATCTAGTCAACAATGATCACTCACCGCAGAAAAGTGGTCCGCTTTAAACCTGTTCAGGAGAGAAAAATATGTTTAAAACACAGAGGTAAATATTCATTGAGCTAAGTAGGAAATTTAAATGCCATCTAAATTTGATTCTTATCACAGGATATTTGTTGCTTTTCTTTGCATTCACAATGAAGTTCTTTTCTTGTTGCTTCAGTTAGTAATCATTTTTAGTTCACATTTAAATAGAACAATGAATATTCTTTTTCATCCGAACAAGGATCAAGAATTATTAGCCCAAACCTCACAATAACGGGAATTTAAATTTTGGTGGGTGAAAGGTCTTTATTTAATAGCATATTTTGGAGGCTTTCAAATATTTCATTTGTGGTCCATTTTCTGTCATGCTGAGTGTGTAACTTTATAATAAAGATAAATTGAATAATTTACAGGCCATTTCTTATTTTTTCACTTGGTTTCCAAATTTATAAAATATAAATAATGGGGGTGTCATGCAATAATTATAAATACATGTACTTCAACATTTGTGCTTAACATTGTGGGAGAAGATCAAAACATAGTTCTATTTTTTTTTATATTTTGCCTTAGTACAGAGGGTCTTCTTTGAATTTGTTTTTGCACCTTTATTCAAATATCATTTCTTATGTTTTATTTTTAATTGGCTCAAAGCATTGTAAGGAATTGTGTTTTTTCTCTAAGTTTCTATGGATTGTGTTGATGACTGTTCAAATTCTCTTAACATTTTTTTCAATGTTCCCTTTAAAGCCAGTTAGAGTATTTTGTGTTTTGATCAGATGTTTTTTAATTAAAAATTCAACAAGACAACACCTGCTGTCTTCACAAGCTGTATGAAGTCCATTTCCTGTGTCCAAAAACCATCCCATTTGTAATAATGTTTTGAAATCTTCCTTGTTAAACCTCCCTTTTAGCATTCTGTTACAGCCCTTTGCTGAAGGCTATCGTTTCTGATGAAGTTTCATTTATTTTTCGAATGTCTAGACTCAACTTTAAACTCTCAAAAGCTGGAACAAGCGAGGAGCAGAGATTTGCAACCGACAACAGAAGGTAAGGGTTATTGAATATTCTGTCATTTGCGTGTGTTTACATTACTCTTCTGTCTGTCATATTCACTTGATCTCAATCTTCAACACAGTTCTGAATTTCAATGCTTTTTATATAAAACATTTATTCTTACTGAAGCAAAATTTTGATTCATTTTCATTTCCCTCCTGTAATTTATCACTTCCTTTAAAAATTTATAGGCTAGAGACATTTCACATTTTGAAGCAAATGTTTCATTAAAAATCCATTTTCGTTCGGAAAAGTTCCCACAATATTAAAAATCCATTGGCAAGAAATTTGACTGCATTGAGTTTCTGTTATTAGTATTTTGTGAAGAAATGATTTTTTCAACCAGACATGTCATTTTAATGAAGCTATAGCTTTTAAGATTTATTAAAATATTTTGTTTTGATTTTTCAGCAAGACCCTTTTTTTTATGTTGTACTGCTGTTTAACTGTTTAATAGTCATGGCCATCATCTTCAGCTAGATTTTTATTTTATATAAATTTTTCTAGTGGTTCTTTAGCTAGAAATAAAATTATACATGACAAAATAATACTCAAGATGTTTTATACCTCTTTATTATTATTTTGACTGCAATATTGTTTTTCCAAGTTATTGATTTGCCACCTACATTTTATATTTTCAATATTTGCTGCTTTCTTCAGACTGAACCCCCATACCATCCCCCCTGCAGCAGCCAATTGCAAGGGGATCAACCTTTTTAGAGGGCTTTCAAGGCAATTTGACCTATTTTATATTACTATGTTATTATTATTATTATTATTGAAATGTCAAAATATTATCTTTTTGTTAGAAAGAGTATTAAAATAATGTGAAATGTTGTTTTTAAAAAGTAAACTAAACCATTGAAGATCAGTAAATAAACAACATTACTATGATAGTAATGTTGTTTATTTTCTGATCTTCAGAACTGTTGGTGGTCATTAAGCACAATATAACCTCCCTTGACTGTTTTCTTTTAAGTTATTTTCAACCCTTGAGTTGCCTGTCATCTTCACCACAGCTTGCAGCTGTAATAGCCGGTTGACGTCTACTAATGACAACGCTAAATGTCTTGTTTAAATACATCACAGCATTCCATTTTCATGCATCACCTTTAATATAATTCTAATTTTCCCTTCAATCTGTTAGCAAAACATTTCCTAGTCCCTTCACCAGTCTTTTCACTGCTTAATGTCAGAGAAGGTGAGGTATTCAAGAAGTCTTCATGAAAGATCTCGGTGTAAGAGCTGCTTAAGTGGTGATTCGTGCAGGCCTTAAAGCTGATCAGCATTATTCTATTTTAATTTGCCATTATAATATTGACAACCAATATTTTGTTATGGCATTCAATCCAGATTGTTTATTCTAGGGAGGAGGAAGTGGCTAGCAAATTGACATTCCCTAAAAATAGTTCACACTCATAACGTCTTATATTTAGCACCAGTTATAGGCAAAAGTTTAACTTGAACACTGACAAATTTTATGAGAATATTAGTCTTCCGTACATTTTGCAAAACCTTTTTATTCATTTTTTTTTTTTTGCTGGGGGATGTATTTTATTTGTTCCCCTAACCATAGGTTTAAACGAAAAGCGTAAAATGAAGTGCAAGCTGTATTATTAATAGTGTTCAACATCTTTGGTTGAAGTAATCAAGGTCAGCACATTTTTACTACTCAGTTATGAAGAACAAACTTGTTTAATATAAGACTGTGTTATCTCAAGTACTCAGTACTGACAGAGATCTAATTTCTTGATAGAACAGCTTTTTTTCACTTCATCTAGGTTGAAATTTTTAAATAAATAAACCGGCTGATAAAAACATTTTTATTCCTCCTTTTAAAAACTACAGTCCAGCAACAATAATAACCTTCATTTGTGTACAAAAATTATAATTTATTATTATGAAATTTGAGCTTTGCAATAAGAAATATTATCATTTTAACTGTGTATATAAGATTGATATTTCTGCACAGTGGACATGCGCTTGATAATTTTTCAAATTAATCAACCAGTATATTTTGCTTTTTGCTGTTAAAATTAAATTTGTGGGAGTGTTTACAACCTATGGGTTGTTTTCACGTTACGTCACGGCGGCCATGTTGGTGCACACCTACAAAATAATTTTAATGCACTTCTTTTGTTATGTGCACCAACATGGCTGCCATGGCCTTTGTCATTTGAGTCCCACAGGACTGAAGGTCACGTGAGTGAAAACCATCTATATCTTGTTGGTTGTTTTTCACTAAATCTTACAAATGAAGCAGTAAGGTTTTCACACTATGAAGTTCTTGTGAATGAATTTTATCTTAAATACATACAATATGTAGTATTGGTGATTTTAGAATTAAGCAGCTAGGGACTACAAATGCTGAAAGAATGACTGTTTTCTGTGTTATTTTTTCAGAAGTGCAATACAAATGTTTTAATTTTTTACTACCGTGCCAGTTTTTATTGCATATAACAGGACAAAATTTTTTATTTTTTTAGATAAGTGTAAAGTGTTTTAAAAGATCGGTTGAATATTATGTTTTCAAGAAATATTTATAGGTAACACCTGATATGTAAAAGTTCTTAGTAAATTGTTACAATATGCTGGCAAGACTAAATTGCAAATTTATTCATTATTCAGTTGAATGTCATTTCCCATAACAACGAAGTAAAAGCAAATAAAGGTATCTGTATGCAGTAGACAGTCTCAAACTTGTGTATATATAATTCTGTTATGTATCACACTGGGAATAGATTACTTGTATAAGCTTTTGTCAAATCTGCCTTGTATATAAAAAATCTAAGGATTTTGTGTGGCAAATTTAAGAAGCAAAAGATTGCTTTTGAAAAAAGAAAAAGTATTCTCTAGCTGTTGACTTTACATTTAATATGTTTCTGAGTTAGTGACAATGAACAACTTTGTGAGGCAGGTGTAGCTTTTTCATTTTTAATTGTATTCAAACTGGAAAGAATATTGACATCGGGTTTATGTGTTTACAATGGCATAAGAACTCAGCTGTACATTTATAGCCAATTTACATCATGATGTGGCAGGTTTTTCTTCTTTTGGAGGGTCTTTTAGGACGGTTTTCCATTAACGTAGCTCATAAACACCTTGTTTAGCTCAAATAATGGCAGATCAAACAGTTCACATCAACTGTATTCTCCTTTTGTTTCTGTGAATAGATTAATAATTTATGCAGGACATCTCAAAACATCCTGGTTTTCTTATGGTCTGTCACTAATCCAGTTTCAGGTACATTGTCAAGTTGTAGAAGATGCATACTGGAGATTTCATGCCTTATATCTGTCCATCACAACAGCAGTTTTACTAGATCAGGAAGATATGCATTTTCTACAGAAATATTATATTCTCAAGAGAGAAACTTTGATGCAAGAGATTTTCTGATGACATGTAAAGATTATCATGCAGTTTGCTAAAATGTTTGGCTGTGTTGTGAAGATTAATGGCAGATAGAGTTATCTTGAGTGTAATAATGCTTTATTTGAACTCAATATTTTTTTTAACTCTCTCTCCAGACGAAAGTAAGAGCTCTAACATCTTTGCTTCTCCTGACCGTGAAATTCGGGTAATCAACTTCACAAAAGAGCCAGGGAAACTGTTAGGTGAGAAAAACAGTCCTAAAACTGTTAAATAATATAATTTTAAAGTCTTCGTATCCTTTCTTTGGGTATATATGGTGGTTATTAAATCTTCACACATAAGTACTCACAATATTGTCTGTACTTGGGTAGTTGCTGGATTTTGTTGATGATGATCATCAACTGAAGTTTCTTTCCCTAGAGTCTTAAATGTTGTAATTTCGGCAGTGCTGTTTCTTGACAGTAATTTATTCGCTTAATTAATGTTATTATGCTAATCACTTTAATTTCCTGAATGAGCAGAACGTTTTTGTTTCTTGCTACATGTACATGTGTTTCCAATTAAAGAATAAAAAATTGAACCTCAGAATGGTTTTATAGCCATTACAAATCCTGCTGCCATGTTGAAGAATATTTGGAAGATTTCATAGAAATTGAAAGTGCTTGTTTTAATAACATTGTGTTTTTTCATCTAAGGATCCTTTCTTAATAGTACAATTTGAGGCTCAAAGATATTATCCAGACATAACAAAAATATTCATAACCATGAATTGTGGTAAGATATTTTGAAGACACCTTCAGAGTTTAAAATTGTACATGTAATCATTTGCTTACATGTACTTGTTTACTTATTGTACAGTCATGTAAGCATTTGCAACCCACTTACACTGCATAGCTGGTTTGTCGACTAATAGAAGGTCTGGGTGCAAACTAGCTCCCCATAATCTTATTATTGTCCAACCATGTAAGATGCAAAATTCTATTCTCGAGACAAGTACCTCCAAAAGGCTCACGGGTTATTTTCAAGTGTTGGGGAATTTTCTGATTAATTTTTCTTGCCATAAAAACATTGTTTATGCTATTTCTGAAATCTGTTTTTATTGCTAAAGGCATCACTGTACTTGGAGGGGAGAATTCCAAGCGACTAGACCTAGGAATTTATGTCAAGTCTGTTACTGAAGGAGGGGCTGCCTGGAGAGATGGCAGACTTAAAGCTGGTAAGATTGTTATTATTTTCGTGGCACTCAAAATAGTGTTGCCTCTGACTACTAGTTAGACCTTTCCTGACAATGATAATAAATTACTAAAAATTCCTTCTGTGCAAATTGCAGTTGAAGCAGCATTTACGCAGATGGGTCTGGTTGCATTTATGCCTTATTCTCGATATGGTACCGTCTGAAACGTCTGAAACCATGTCATTTTGAAAATACTGTCAAAAGTGGAGCAATTTAATCAGTTGTTGACAATGTAACTGCATTGTTTTATTAAAACACACCTGCTTAATTCTGCCAGAAAGTATTATCTTGGAAGGTTTTGGACACCAAAAACAGTTAAGTAATGCTCCACATAAAAAATACAGTAAACTTCACTGTTCTGCGGCATTGGCTCTTTCCCACATAGAATGTCTTTGATTTCAAAAATAGGGGAGGAGCTGATGGTTTATAATTATATTTCAGTAAAAAAATAAAGAAAAGCCATTTGCGTCAAACAAATTTTAGGAAATGTTCGTGTTTAACCACGGAATAGCAGAAGACCATAGCTAATAATTTTGCTTCTTTGATGAAGTTCCCCAAATACAATTTGTTTAAAAAATTGCATGTTGTGTGATTGGGTCTTAAAATTTTACATGAAACCTTGAAAAAATCAAACAAGATGCACCTTTCAGTCTAGGCCAATGAGATCACTAGTTGTAACAATGAAAAAAGTTGGCATTCCATCGTGCATTGCTGTTAGCTCTTTCCTTCTTATGCGGATCATTACTTAAA
Source organism: Dendrophyllia cribrosa (assembly GCA_024195265.1). Taxonomy (NCBI): domain Eukaryota; kingdom Metazoa; phylum Cnidaria; class Anthozoa; order Scleractinia; family Dendrophylliidae; genus Dendrophyllia; species Dendrophyllia cribrosa. Next base: position 38,113,197 of record JAJLRJ010000001.1, read on the forward strand.
TAGCTAATATTATTGCTGTTGAGCTGTTATGGTTTGAGATGCAGTGTAAACATCAACCTTAGTTTCTGGCTCAACCAGCACATTTGACTTTACATGTTTTTTTTATTATACAGTAAAAACCCGCAAATAAGAACCTAGCTTTTAAGAACTTGTTAGGCTAGAATTTGCCAGTTAGACCCCCTCTATACAAGAACCTGTTTAGCCTAAAATTTGATTTTGGTTCTTATCTTCTAAAATCTATATAAAAAAATGTGTACAGTACACTTGGGTAAATAAGAGTAGGTCAACATCTTGGATCCTCTTTGGAGACACTCCAATTGCAAATGCCAATGTTGAAAATCAAATAAAATTGTTATTGATACAAATAGGCTGAATACCACTAAATTCTATTAGCTACAATGTAATTTTTTTCTTCAGAAAATAAGAACCTATTTAAGAACCTAAATAGCCTAATACTGTGCTAATTACCATTTATGTAAGAACCTGTTTAGGCTAACTTGGGAAAATGCAGGTTCTTACTTGCGGGTTTTTGCTGTACTTGATGTTGTCCATACCACTAAACAATTACATCACTTGCCTTTCATTAATACCTAATGCTTACATACATTGCAGTCATATACATTACAATAGTACCTCGTTACATCAGTACACAGTGTTTCATTTAACCCATTTAAGTATCAAGAGTGGCAAATACAAGAAAAATCCCAAACTTCATTTTCTAAAATATTGAAAAACAAATCATGGTAGCAATGCGAAAATACTGCCAAAGAGGTGAAGGCCCAGGGGGTAAGGATTTCGTCCACAGACTGAAAGTTAGAATCACATTTTACATGTCTTCATAATTGACTCTGGGAGTGAAAAGATTAAGCAAATATCTTGCTAGGTGTTTGACAGTGATGATTTGTTCACCCACTTATGCTGATTAGCGTAATGTGATGTAATATTTCAATCACCTCTTAAAGTCATTATTTTTCGGATGTGTGTCACACCATAGGATTTTGTCCACAGACAGAAAAGTAAAAACCGTATTACATGTCTCAATAGTTGGTTCTGGGAGTGATAGGGTTAATGAGTATGCTGAATAACAGATCAATCAGTGCATAAAAGGGTAATTATAGCAAACAAAAGAGGGTAAGGTGGCACTTCTACACACCTGATTTCTCATTACAGTTGAATCCTGATAACTCAAACCTCCAAGGGAAATTGGAAAAGGTTCAAGTTAGTGGGAGTTCGAGTTATCAGGAGTTTTGAAGAGATGACCGGAAATTAGGCAATACTGTAAATGGTGTTTGTGTACATGCTTTATGACTTATCAAACGCCCTTCGTTTAATCAGGTTTACTGACCAAGAAAGAGTTAAAACTAGAATGATTTTTTAAACAAACATAGCATAAATGAACAACAAAACAAAGCAAAGCGAAGTAAAAGAACACTATGGTAGGACAAAGGACAATGTGTACACTGATAAACGCATTGTTCTGGATGATATCTGAGTGTATGTTTTTACTTTGACAGATGAGTTACTGGAGTAAAATTACAGTAAATATATAAAGCAAAACCAGGGGAAATCAATTTTGGTTTGAGTTAGCGTGAGGTTCGAATTACCTAGGGTTTGAGTGATTGGGAATCAACTGTACTTTATTTTTGTTTGACAGTGCTAATAAAATTGAGGAGGACCAGCTTTATACATGTATACTATCTTATAATAGATGTAGCACCACATATTACATAACATTTTTTTTATGAATGTTTTACTTGGACTGCTACAATCAGTGACAAAAGTATCGAGACATTTTCAGTGCATTTTTTGGTGCCATGGACAATTAGAGCCAACACTCCAAGTTAACTTTTTTTCTTGGTGGCCATTTGGCCACTGACTCTAAAGACTTGGTTGCCAGTGAAAAATTTTAGTCGCCAGAATTAATTAATCAGTTAATTAATTAATCAATTATTAATTAACTATTCAATTAATAATTAATAAATCTTTATACTTTATTTATTATAACCTTTTCCTGAAACCACTTAAACATTTTTAACTCAATTTTTAAAGTGAAATGAAATCTTTTATTATGATTGATCTGTACAACATATTACAGATTATCATAATGAACTTGATATATCATTGGCTAACTTAATAATTAGCTTCAGTTTCAATGAATCCTTTACAATAAACTTCGACTTTCGTAGATTTTCAAGATTACAGTTACAGTACATACTAGTTGTAATATCAACCAAAAGCAGTGGTCAAGATTGAAGAAATGTCATGCCTTTACTGCCAGTTCAGGAAACCAAAGTTTCTAACACTGTGACCCTTCAGCGGCCAAATGTTTGCCTACATTATTGCTGTGGAAAACTGGACACTACAGGTACCTTCCATATTTGAAACCTAACAGTTTACCCAAGTGAAGCCACATGGTTTGAAGACAAAATGGCGGTGTATTTTCACAAACTAAACTATGAACAAAATGTTGTAAAGTGACCAAGAAAACATAACATCATGGCGACATTGTTGCTGTCATGTGCTGGTGCTCTGTTAACTTATCTTTGCATTGATGTACTTTTTAGCTAAATAGGATCTTTGCAAAAAGCACTAGATTTGTTTGAAAAACGGCCACTTTTTCTCGCAAAAATATTGGATTTTAAGATATAATATATTAAGAATCAAAGCAACTAAACAAAAACCCGGAAATGTCAGGGTTGTTTAATATAATTCGTAATTCACAAAACAAAACACTAGTGTAACTGGTATAGTTTATTCAACAATCTTTCGAGAAATGAAACTAAATCATGCGTATGTCCTGGCATTATTTACATATTTTTATGCGAAGTGAAATGCAAAAAAATCTTTCACGTTTGAAGGCAATCGCCACGACATGATTTTTTGTATCGAAGATTAAATCTTGAAAAACAGTAAAAAGGTAAATCCTGGTTCGTTCATACAAGTGAAATTTATTTGCCGTGGACCGGCGTAGCTGTTTTTATTTTTATTGCGGTTTTATTTATAGAATCGATTACGGCTAGACTCGAAACACGCGCTTTATTTATACATCCCTTGCAGCCCTTGTTGTCAAAATTGGCTGGCTTTTTCATATGAAGTATTTTTGTGTCCGCTGTAACAAGATGTGTTTCTGAAATTCATTATGGATCAATTAACGGTGGAACTTTCCAAGCTTTCGCAGTTCCTTTTATTCTTGGAGGAAATTTACGAGATTGCGTGTACAGAATCACGCTCAAAGGTAACATTGTCACGTGCTAAAGTTCAGTCAAGCGGAACAAGCACAGCTCGTCTCATTCTGATCGAGAGATAAACTCCGTTCTTTCTCACAGGTATATTTTATGGATAGAAGTGTTTTGTTTTCATTTACTCAATTTCTGCTGTGTCAATCGTAAAACAAGTATTTTTTCAAGGTGAATTAAAAAAATTCGTAACGCGTCAGAGCGTTCTCTGTTTTTTTTTACTCCGGCTTCGGATGATTGTCGCTCAAAATTTTGATTAGTCAAAATTTTAGTTGCCGGACTGGCAACTTGGGTTTAAATTTAGTCGCCAGCTCCAAAATTCTAGTCACCATGGCGACTAAAGTGGTCGCAACTTGGAGTGTTAAGAGCCCCACCCTCCCCCTACCCACTCCAATCAATGTTGTATTTTGTTCCCCACAGACTACTTGACCAGCAGTGCAGTAGGGGAGTGGGGAGGGTGGGGACATTCTTGACATACAGGTATATTTGTAATAGATTGAACTACGAAAGTAAGTGAATTTAATGTTAAGTAACAGTTGGGTTTTTTCAAAGTGTCTCAACTATGTTTTATGCCGTTGGCATTTTTTATTGATTTGTTTGCTGTCCATGCTCTTGTAGGTGACCGAATTTTGGCTGTGAATGGCCAAAGTTTAGAGAGAGTCACTCATGAACATGCAGTGTCCATCCTTAAGAATGTCACAAGCCCAGTGGAGCTCAGAGTGTCACAAAGTGCATATAATGTATCTTCCTTTGGTGAGTCATGGGGGCAGGCTTGTTGGTTATTTAAATTTATTAGCAAAATCCAGTTTCAATTAATTTTTTTTCACATAAACAAAGGATATTCTCAATAGACAATATTCATATTCTCTGTATTGAACTGGAACTAGCTTACAGTCGAGGCTAATGCAGGGAAATATCATTAAAAATATTTGCATGTGGAAAGATTCCCCCGCATGAGCCTCGACTGCATGCCAGTTCCAATTCAATACCATAAATACGAATATTGTCTATTCTTTGACACTAATCTTAACAAAAAAAAATCAGCTAAAATGGAATTACTGCTCAGTGGTCATACTTTAGGATTTCATCCACAGACTCAAAAGTTAAAACAATTTGTATGGCATAATAAACAGTACCATAGGAAAGTGCATCTCAATGGCTTTCTCTTGTCTATCACAATTAAGCATTCCATTCATAGACTCGGAAGCTAAAACTATCTTTTATGGCTATATAAACAGTACCACTGGATGTGAAATGCATTTCTTTATAGCTTCAATTTGAATAGTCACACTTTAGGATTTTATCCACAGACTCAAAAGTTAGAACCACGTTTTACATTGATTAAACAGCACCCCAGGAAAGTACTGCTCAATAGCTTTCATTTGAATGGTCACACCTTGTACAGTCCTTTTGCACAGTCTCCTGTACAATATTTTTTTCTGGCAGTCTTCTGTGCAATCTTGTTGTATAGTTTCACAAGTTACAGCCGCCTTAATTTACTTATGACTAGGCTCTGGGAGAAGAACATTACTGACATTAAAAGTTGTCCTTTCAACAGATCTCTCTAATATTCCAAATGCAAGTTCAGCCAATGAAGAGCCAGAAAATCTTGAGGTGAAGCCACTAACACCGCGTGAACCCTACTCGCCTGAACCAGACATTCCACAGGACTCACAAAGAGAAACCTCTCTAGAACCTCGCCCTTCAACTTTTGCATTTCCTTCGGAAGACGAACCTGTGACTATGATTTCTAAATCGATTCCTCCTTCTGTGATGTCATCTTCTGCAAGATCTCCTGGAATTAAGAAGTCAGGGGAAGGTAACAATATTTTTGTCAACTCTCATTTTTACAGTCTCTTAACATAAATTCATGGAGAGGAAATTAGCTGGAGTCCTGGGGGGGGGGACTCCCATTATGAAAGGCACAGGCATGCTAATTGTCATCTTGTTTAGGGTTGTAAATTACTGAAGTTGGTATCACTTACGGTTTTCATGAAGGCATGCCAATATTTTTAGCCATCAAGGTATTGTTTAAGGTGGCACACAAATAATTTAAAAAACATTTTAAAATCAAAGCATTCAACCCGTTATTCAAGTCACTACATAACTATAATTAATGTCTTCGTTATCTTGCCATGAGTCTGTTGTAGCTCAGTGGTTAGAGCATTCAACACGTTTGCAGAGGGTCGTAAGTTCAATTCCTGTCGGGGACTCAGATTCCTGTGGGAGGGGACTCCCCTATAAAAATGGCGGGGCTGCTCGTCGGAAAATTTCAAAAAACACCCTAAAAGGTACCAGAATCTCGTTTGATAGGCGTGACTCAAACATATTCTTACTCCTAAGAGGTACCAATTTTATACAACACAAGACATATTCTGTCATATTTTTTAAGCTCAATACCCAAAAAGGTACAGCGATAATTCTAACCATGGTCATTTTAAGCGGTACCAATATACAAATTTTGACCCCTAAAAGGAACGCATGCACCCCCGTCATTTTCATATCAGAGTCACACCCCCTCCCTGGGACTCAGATTTTTTTTCGTATAAGCAAGTTTCAATGTTGTTTAATTGTTTACAGTACATCTTTCCTGGACAGATTCTGATGACTCACGCAAAGTTTCTCAAGACTCAGCAGATACCAGAAGGACAAAGCCTCACTCAAGAAGTCATAACACACCTCTAGAAGCCAATGTTATACAGAGCTCACTTCTATCAGCTACAGCCCCATTAGTCTCCACAGGCATTGCCTCTCCCCAGGGGGAGTCCCCAGGTGACACTCAGGAATCTGTCAGTGGCGATGAGAGTGGCATTTATAGTGAAGATGCTTTTCCAGTACGTTTTTTACCAAATATTTTTACCATTAAAATTGCATACAGGGTTTGTGCAATGTTTTGTGCAATAATGTCTTGCAATGTCTCAATCTACTGCATTGTAGTTACATGAAAAGGGCAACATTTTGTGCAAGTTGTCACACAAGGAACCGGGAAGAACCAGGCAATGCGAACACATGTGCAGTGAGCTGCTACCGATTGTAGAAAGAATAAATCCATTCTACTTTCTTTTTGTCTCACAAGTTGCACGAAACATTGCATATTGCATATGTATGTTGCCACCTTTTAACCCTTTAAGCCCTAATATCAAATTTTAAATTCTCATTTCTAGTCCTATACATACATACGTACATACATACATAATACATGCATGCATGCATGCATACATACAAACATACATAAACTTTATTCAAGTGTCAATAATATTTAGCTGTGAGGCTAATTGGGGACACCATAACAAAAGATATAATAATAAAAAATAGAAGTAGTGGGGAGAAATTATTTGGATATCAAGAGAACTCATCTTGTGTGATCATGTCCTTAATTCTCATGACCTTTTTTATTGATAAGGCATTAATATTACAAGAAGAAATTTGATGCTGATCACCCTTAGGGCTTAAAGGGTTAAAATCACAATTCAAGGCCTTTGTAAAGTGCTGTAAGTTTAAAGTTGCTTGAAAGACCTTAGAATTATTTTGTTGTTTTCAGTATTGATTCCAGATTCAAAGAAGCTAACTTCATTCTGCTCATCAATGCAATAAAGTGACAAAGAAATACATATTAAAAGAGTACAATTTTATATTACATAGTGCATAATGCCCTTGAAAAACTAGATTTATGTGCTTTGAAATAGTCCTTAAAGGTATGAACCTCGTATATATTAAAACTTTAAAACACATAAGTACTCGCAAAAGATCAGTGCATTTACTTGACTATGTAATAGTTTTGTATCTTCTTTTCTTCAGGATGGCGCTTTTGTCGTTGATTTAGAAAAAAGAGAAAGAAGTCTTGGTTTGAGTGTCAGTGTAAGTAGCTAGCTTTCATCATTGTTTTAATGTTAATTATGAAATCATTTTCTTTCTGTATTTTCTGTTAAGTATTCATTTGAATGGTTTATAGGAGCATTTAATCCCTTTTATCCCATTGACTCCCAAGAGAGCCAAAGATTAAAATTCAAGAAAAATCCCAAATTTCGTTTTATAAAAAAATATTAAAAATATAATAATAATAGTACCATGCAAAAGTACTGCCAAAGAGGTTTGATTTGAATAGTCACACCATAGGATTTCATCAACAGACTCAAAAAGTTAGATTCAACCACATTTTACATGTCTTTGTAGTTGACAATAGATTAAGCAAATATCTTGCTTGGTGTTTGACAGTGATGACTTGTTCTCCCACATATGCTGATGACTGAGAGTTATGTGATGTAATATTTCAATCACCTCTTGTTCTGAGTTTAACACCCATCACTCACAAAATAATGTCACTATGTAGATGTATGTATGAGTCATTTTTGGATGTGTGTTAAACATTGTTGCCTAAATAATTATTACCTTTTCAGTTTCATCAAGGAATCGTTCCACAAATGTACTTCAAGCATAGTGAACCCATAGGAAGAGCGAAAAATTAGAACTAGGAGTGAAAGGGTTATTTCTATACAGTATTTTCTTCTGTTGTCAGGGTGGAATAAACACCAGTGTCAAACTTGGTGGAATATACATCAAATCTCTCCAACCCAATGGACCTGCTGACTTGGATGGCAGGGTAAATGTCGGCGACCGCATCCTAGCAGTAAATGGCATCAGCCTAATCGGAGTGACGCACAAGCAGGCAGTGGAAACCATTAAAATGGCGCCTCACCGGACAAGGCTTGTTTTGGATTGTTCAGTTCCTGTTAACATTCCAAAGTCTCTAATGGCAAAAGACTAGACCCCAGGCCACAGATAAATCCTTCACAGTGGAGCTAATAAAAGGTGTTGGAGGCCTGGGACTCAGTTTAGTTGGAGGCAAGGGAGCTGGAGAGGAGCATGGAGGTGAGTTTGAGTTTGAAGAACCCCTCATGCCACAGGCAGTCCAAACTTTTGTTGAGAGCAGTGCGTGTATTAGATTGTTCCATGCTATGCATATACAATGACATCTGCGAATTATAAGAGTTTGTATGGAAACATGGGAAATGATCCCATTTGCCAGGAATAGGGAATAGTCAAAAATAAAAAAATTCTTTCTGTTGCAAGTTAAATGAATTAAGGGTAATCACAATGAGTGTTTTGGAGGTGCAGTGTTGTAGTACTAGTTGTGTAGTGGTTAGTGCATTGGACTGTTGACCTGAAGGTCAGTGGTTTGAGCCTTTGTCTCTACCATCATGAAGTTTCCTTAGTCAAGAAACTTTGCTTCACAGGTCTCTCTCCACTTGGTTGTATCAATTAGTACCAGCACCACAATGCTGGGGGGGGGGGGGGGGGGGGGGGGGGGGGGGGGGGGGGGGGGGGGGGGGGGGGGGGGGGGGGGGGGGGGGGGGGGGGGGGGGGGGGGGGGGGGGGGGGGGGGGGGGGGGGGGGGGGGGGGGGGGGGGGGGGGGGGGGGGGGGGGGGGGGGGGGGGGGGGGGGGGGGGGGGGGGGGGGGGGGGGGGGGGGGGGGGGGGGGGGGGGGGGGGGGGGGGGGGGGGGGGGGGGGGGGGGGGGGGGGGGGGGGGGGGGGGGGGGGGGGGTAACCCTGCAACGGACTAGCATCCCACCCAGAGGGAGTAGCGATACTCCTAGTTACTTATGCTAGAGAAACTAGGTTAAGGTCCAGCAGTGTGGACACCTGTGGCAGGTGTGTGACTTTACCAAACTACTTGAGCGTCACCTTTTGTAACATTATCTTTTGCATTGTTAGGTTTCCTCAGAATCAAAAAGATGTTTCCAGGGCAACCAGCTGCCTCATGTGGCAAACTTCAGATTGGCGACATTGTTATGGAGGTGAATGGAAATAACATGCAAGGTGTCACTCACCAAGAAGCCATCAATCATATTCGCACAGGACCTTCACAAGTAAAGCTCTTGGTCAAAAGAGATCCATCTTCTATTCCTCCATCTCTTTTACAAAGGACAGGGTCTAATGCCAGTGATGTGGACCCTGTCCAAATTCTTGCTGATATCCAGAACAAGCTGAAAAGTGATTCGCCATCACTGAGCAAGAGGTCGTCTGATTCGTCAACAAGAGGACCATTGTCACCACAGTCAAATTCACTAGAACTTAGAGATGAAGTGCCAGAAATACAAGAAGCAGCTGTCATAAATGAAGCACCTGTTAGTTTGAGATCAAGTCTGATACCTGATGAGTCGGTCAAACAGCCTCTTATTTCACAATCCAATCATCCTAGCCTTGCTAGCAGGTTGTCAGAACCAGATATGCAGGTTGGGAAAGCGCATGATACTCTAACGCCAACTTACTCTCTTCCTAATGTCATCTCAGTCAGACCGAAGGAAATTCCAAAAGTCAACAGACAAGAAGCTATTCAGCAAAGCACAGAAGATGAAGATGCAGATGCAGATGCAGATGTAACTTCACTTGGTGATGCACCATTAGCAGAAGATGAATCTAGTGATGTTGAAGACTCAAGGAGATCATCTTCAATTGACATTATTCCACCCGATCGTTCTATTTATGATGAAGACAGCGTGAGGGAACTTATGGGAAAGCTTTCCACTATGGAATCATCAGAGGATGAGACTGACCTGGAATCAGCGCGAACTTCTTTGGTCAGCAACAAGCCTGCTTTACCTGTTTTACGGGATGAACCTTCTCCTTCATCATCAGAATCAGAAGAAAGTGATGTGGAGGAAGTGCCAAGGAGTGACAACAGGGATCAAGCGCCAGATATGGAGGAGGATAACACATTAACAAGCATAACACCACAGGAAGAGGTGAGCTGGTCACACTTTTGCAAGATCAACACTTAAAATTTATTTTCCATGTCATTGGTTGTTATAACTACTTTGTTTTAAAGTTATGTAACAAAAAGTGTAACAAGACAGTATAATGTTGTGGTTCAATTTTTATTAAACCAGATTGATTTTTGTTTTCCTTCCTTAGAATATGGTAATTAAATGAATCTGAGACAAAGGAAAATAAAAATTAAACTGGCTTGAAAATTTTTAAACCAAAGAAAAATTTGACCCACACAATAAATTATATACCATATCTGTTTTTCTCCCAGCACCCTCTTCTAATAAGCCCCCAGTCTGTGATACCAACAATTTAAAAAGCCCCGCCACTAAGGGGAAGGGGGTATTTTTCTTCATTTAAAAGCAGATTTGTTTCAATATTGAAATTATGAACACTATGCAATGGCAATCTCTTAATATGGTGGATGGCATAACTGTTGTGTCTCTCATTTGACCATGAACTGTTTAGTTTTGCAAAGTCATTTGTACTGTACATGAGGCATTCGAGCCTGGCATTTACAACATTTAAGACTTGATTATTTATAATTTAAGATTATACCATTCTGAAGTTGCTCTCATTTGGTTCATGGCAGATACTGCACATAGATTTGATGAAAGGTTCCAGTGGTCTTGGGTTCACTTTGTCTGGAGGTGCAAACACTGTAGGAGGGTGTTTTGTTCGAGACATTGTCGGTGGTCCAGCTAAGGAAGATGGCCGTCTGCAACCAGGGGATCAGATACTAGCTGTAAGTATTAAGTTGTTGATATGTACATTTTAACTTTTTACTCTGTAGATAAAATCCTAAAGTGCGACCATTGAAAGAAGCTCTCTAGTAGCATTGTTTGTTTTTTTATTGTTTTATAAGGGACTAGTCAAAAGGTTTAAGGGGTGGGCATTTAGAAATGAGATGGATACAAAACACATGACCCACGACTTCCTGCTTGGCACACAACTGACTGACCAACCCCTAAATGAAAGTTGCAAATTACATGACACCCCCCCCCCCCCCTCATTATCAAAGGTGGGATTCTTAGTTGCATAATCCAATGAAACCACACTTTGTGAATGAACTTGTGATGGTGTTGATTTCCATTTAGATATATTTCTTAACAAAATATAAAAGCATCCAAACATCGTTTTCATTTTAGACATCTACATGTAAAAACCATTTATAAATTAAGTTGTGTTGGTTAAAGACACAAAGGTTTGTGTATTTTTTAATGCAGAGAAAAAATGTGCAGATCTGTGAGCTGTTTCACTTTGATTGTTTGATCAACTATTAAAAGTAGTATCAAACTTTGATTTCTGAAAATATATATTATATATATATATTTTTTAAAATAATGGTAGCCATATATTTATGTATTTCTTACTATAAAATAGGATGATCCATCCCCTATGGGTTTTTGAAAATAACACAACCCACCTCTTTGCAAGGACTCATAATCTGATGACCTACCTCCTTTCTGCTCAGGCCCACTCCCCTCTATACTTGTTGACCAGTCCCTAAAATCAGTGAATTTTGGGATTTTTTCAGAAAAGGGTTATCAAAGGGTTATATTTTGTACTGAACAATAATTTTCTTGTCTACTTCCATTTTCCTTTCCTTTGTTTTTTTCTTTGATTTTGAGTAGACTTTCATTTAATAAGTCTGAATTTTGTTTCCAAGGTGGATGGTGAGGACATTTCAACAATGAAGCACATGGATGCTGTGAATGTTCTGCGAGCTACAAAACAGTTTGTTAAACTTAAAGTTTTGAGACGACCAGCAGGGGTGAGTTACAGTGTTCTTACGTCATTTGTTTTTTTTCTTTTTCTTTTCAGCCAATCAGAATGACGAGAAATGCCCGCTTGCCAAAAATCAGCGTCTTTGATATTGCAGTTTGGGGTGAGATATTCAGCTGAAACAAAAACTGATATCAAACTGAGGCAAAATTAGAAGGGTTTGTATGGAGTAATCAGAGCATAAAAGTTCCCCAAATTGAAATAAGATGCTGATTTTTGGCAAGCAGGTATTTTTCGTTGTGCTTTTTTGAATGTCTGATCAAATCCCATAATTTCACAAATTTATGTATTTGTGACGTCACACTTTACATAATTTTTATTTTCGCACTTTCTGTTATGTTAATTTTAGCATCAACACTGCTTCAAATACTTATTACCATTAACATTTCGTTCACAAGTTACCTTGACAATGGCATCATCATGACACCGAAACGTCGGTTTTTATCATTTGTTTTTGCTTGTTTACACTTTAGATAGAAACAATAGTTGATTTTAGTTAAAACCACAGTACAAACTGTTACCAAATTGTGTTCAAGCCAGAGAAACTAGTATTCAAGTCTTACAATCATGATATTATTTTTAGCTTTAAAAGTCTCAGTGGACTTGTGGATTCTTTTAAACTAGAAATAAATTGATAAAGGAAGAAAGAAAGATGGGAAATGTTTAGCTTGGTAATGAAATGAGAAAGATGTACATGTAATGTTTGTTGTGTCATGAGCTTGGGGCAAAGACAAAATTATCTGATTCCCCAACAGGAATCTTCCATGACACTGGTAAAATTGTAACATCAGTGATAGTTCTTTTTTGTTGGTGTTGTTGTTCTTTAGTTTGTGGGCACCACTCAGTCAGGTACTGTTGAGGTCTTGAACTTGACAAGGACATCTCAGGGTAGAATCGGTTTACTGATCAGAGAAGGCGAAGATCAGAAAATCTATGTCGAGGATGTTGTACCAGGAGAGCCAGCAGCTACTCAAGGAGATCTTCGGCAAGGAGACAGAATATTGGAGGCATGTAATTTTATAAACTGTTGTGAGGCTGGCAGAAACATTGATTGCTAATCTCTATAACCTTATTGAAATGTTTGCATACTTTTGTTACTAACCATAATTTAAAATTTCATTTTTTTAAATTTTCTAATTTTGAAGGGGTACTAACAAACAGCGTGGAATTCATTTACAATGCCACCTTTGTGTCATTGTACTAATTATTTATAACATTATTCCTGATCTCTCATTTGTAGATTAATGGAACTAAAGTGGATGGTCTAGGCTTTGTCGCAGCAAGACAGCATCTTGATGCTGCTAGACCTGTTGCACGACTGCTTGTGGAAAGAAGACCAAGGCTAGTGGAGTCCAAATATGCCATGACAAAACAGACAGACAACAAAACACTCAACAAGACCTGGTCCTTGGATACGCCAGACACAAACACTGCCGGCTCCAGTGATGATAATGACTATGTTGCCAATGAAGAAAAGGATGGAAGGAAAGAGAATGAGGATGACGATGAAGACTCCCAAGTAGGTTTCCATTGTGCTGTACCTTAACTCTTTAACTGAGTCAAATACGGAGACATGTATTATAAATTGTAGTTCTAACTTTTGAGTCTGTTGATGAAATCCTATGGTGTGAACATTCAAATGAGTCCTCTTCAGAAGTACTTTTTAATGGCATCATTTATTTTTCAATATTTTATAAACTGAAATTTGGATTTTTCTTGAATTGTTTTGATCTTTGGCAGTCTTGAGAGTTAAAATTTGTCAAATTGTTCATAATTTGCACAGTGTGAAAACCTGAAAAAGCACATGGTGTCATGCTGTTTAATAACTTTCATTTGACTCGTGGTGACACATAATTGAGGATTTTATCTGCAAAACCTTTGCCAATGTCATCACATGTTTGACTGCTGGATGGTACATGTTTATAAAAAAACTTTAAAAAATGGACAGGTTAAAATGTGTGTATGGGCAATATCCAAGGACAATAATTAAGTTATGAGGATATTAAATATTTAATAAATGAAAGCATCAAGAGCTCTCTAGATCAGAGCCTTTTCAAGACATGTGTTGTTCATACATGTAAATACCAACTTTCTTGGATGCTCAATATCTGCCATTTTCCCAAAATAGGATGCTGAAACCCCTGCATAAAAGGCTGCTGTCATATTGGTCAGAGTCTTTTTAAATCATGTATGGATTACATGTTTGCATACAGTCAGTCGTGTATGCTGAATGCCAAGAAGCTGTTGTTAGAATTTTGTTATGAGATCAACACCCTGACTAATCCACTGTTCGTTATTAATTTCTTGTGCAGGGCGAGCACTTTACCATAAAACTCGATAAAGGTCCACGTGGATTTGGTTTCAGTTTAGTGGCTGCACCAACGTTCAGTTCAGATGTAAGTTACGTTTCATACTACATTTATTTCTAACTACTACATTCCTGTAGACTGAATCACAATTTTTAAAGAGTATTTTTTAAAAGGAATTTCGAAAAGTTTAGCAGAATGTCGTTATTTGCATGATCACAATTTTTATTTTATTCCAAAGAGGTATATGTACAAGTGCCAAAACAAAACAAAAACAATGTTGTCATTTGTTTATTATTTTACGAGGGTGACACTAAACAGTCTTGCGACTGACAAACTCGAGCCCTTGAATTCCAGAACAAATTGGAATTTAGAAAGGTTGGTTTTTGAGGAGGGAGGAAAAACTGGAATACCCGGAGAAAAACCCTTGGAGCAAGGACGAGAACTAACAGCAAACCTAACCCATATTATTATTTTGACACCAAGCTTGCAAACCAAATGTGGGTCACATTCGTGGCAGGTGAGCACTCTCACCACTTGCTCACCTACTCACCTTTATTTTTAATCCTAAAAAGTTCTATTTAATAATTATTGAGCGTAATTTCCTTTGGAATGACCTTCAAGGTACATTTTCTCTTCCACTCTCTTTCGAAAAAAAAAAGTGAAAATACGACCAGGTCAGGGTATTAAGACATACAAGAAAATAATTTTGTTCTTTTGTTGTTGCTCATAATAATATTATAATGTTAAGTGACTTAAAAACTTTTTTTTAGGTTCAAGGAATTTTTATCAAGACAATAAGCCCTGGAAGTGTGGCTGAAAGTGATGGCAGGTTAAAAGTTGGAGACCAAATCCTGAAGGTACATGTATGTGTCTAATGTTATTGATGTTATTTGCGTGTCAACATTGTTGTTTTTGTTGGCTGTTTTTACCTACAGTTCAATCCCTGCAAACATTAAAGATCTCACCTAAAAAGTGACTTATAATAATAATAATAATAATAATAATAATAATAATAATAATAATAATAATAATAAAAAAATAATATTTTAAGAGGAGGCCTCCAATCACCTAAAGGTGGTTTTCAGAAGGGTCCTCTAAATGAATGTGTAAAATACATAAAACTAAATGCGGTTAAAAACTAAGACTAACTATGGTTATGCACGTACCTGCCCTTCTGTTATGACTTGAAAAAATAGAAAAGGCATGCAAGCTTGCATGATCTGGTGCAAGCATCAGAGGGAGTTTGGAAGAATTTAAAATATCATGTAAACCTAAAAGTGTAAAGGCAAGAATTTACATATTATTAATAAAAGTACTTTCAAAATCTATTTTTCAAGTATCTAGATCAGGCTATATAAAATTATGTGTGCATAAATATAAAGCAGCCATTTTTTTTTTTACAATTCATGTTCTGTGAAGTCATCACTGATACCCATGATAATGTAAACTGAGATCTAAAATGGTTACACAACCAATCAGACGTCATTAATAGAATCAAAATTTAATCATTATAATGTAGTTAACTTAAGGGTCATTGGTGTATGTATGTACTCACTTGCTTAGCACAGTGCTTCAGTTCTAAAGTGTTATGTTAACTCACTATATGTGTTTCATTTATCAGGTCAATGGAGAAGACGTCCAAGGCCTTAGTCATGCAAAAGTCATTGGAATGTTAAGAAAGATCACTGGGGCGGTAGAGCTAGAAATTAAAAGGTATTTAAAGAGAGGTGAACATCAAAATTAATGCTTTGGATTTTTTACTTAAAAGTTGTTGTTAATAATAATTGATCAATTTTTATAAGCCAAGAGTGAGTGCCTTGGTCAGATTATATTGTCATTACCCAGCTAGTGATCTGTGAACTTTATGGTATTGTTTATCAATGCCCCCATTAGTGTTCCACAAAAGAAATAGATGGCCCAGGCTTACAAAATGTATAAAGGAAGGCATTTATTTTGAACATTCCTTTATCCAAAGTTGAGTCAATGAAG
This sequence comes from Dendrophyllia cribrosa, assembly GCA_024195265.1. Lineage (NCBI taxonomy): Eukaryota > Metazoa > Cnidaria > Anthozoa > Scleractinia > Dendrophylliidae > Dendrophyllia > Dendrophyllia cribrosa. The sequence goes on from JAJLRJ010000001.1 coordinate 38,129,283, forward strand.
TTCTGTAGATTTTTTTTATTCGACTAAGTCTTGTAACTGTTCTTGTTATGGTAATAAAAGTGTCAGTTACAGTAATGTAGTGATGAGGCTTTTAGCCAGAAATTGAAAAGTGGGCATCCTGAAGGTATTTCACATCATAAATTTTTAAAGGATTATGTGCAATTTTCATGAATTTCTTCAAAACTTGGGTGTCCCTAGGACACCTGGACACCCTACTGATCATCTACAAATTTCTCCTGGTAATTTCAATGCTTCATCGATCAGAGAGGTCATGAGAATAATGATCACCCAAGATTAATTCCCTTGATATATTTTAACAACTTCTCCCTACTGGTGCTATAAGAAAGGTATGGGCTCAAGAAAGGAGAATTTCTATTTTGATATTGGAGCAGGGTAAAATAAACAGTCTTCATCCTTGTTACCAAGTTTTGTAATGAATTCCTCATGCACTTACCAATACTGGAGTAAAGACAATAATTTATTAACTTACCAACACATGTATGATGTATACTGTAACTTTGTTTTTAATAGTGCGCCTTTCAATAACAATCGGAACTCTGAAGTTCAAAGCCCAACTAAGGTTTATATGTTTTACGCTGCCATCAATCATAACTATGGCGACCAACATTGGACCCCTGAAAACACGAACTGAAAAAATGGATCAAAATCCACCAATCACAAGTCACAAACATGATCATGTGACCATTTTATGCATGAAGCATCATTGTTTCCTGGGATGGCTGTTTAACAAATAGATTCCATTTGGCTGTGTGTCTGTTCAGTTATAGATCACAGATGACGTCAAAATGTGGTAAGAACAAAAAAGTGGCACACGAACCACAGGTGAGTGTGTCACTGATGTTCTTACCACATTTTGATGTCTTCTGTGATCTATAACTGAACAGACACATGGCCAAATAGAATCTATTTGTTTTATACAATGAACAGAAAAGTAAAAAGAGTAAAATTACAAACTTGCCTCGTAGCGCTCGACTGTTCGAAGATTTGTTCCAGTTTAGGTATTTTTCAAGTCGCCAAGAACACTTTTCGTTTTAGTTTCTTCTTTTTCTTGCTCGTAAACAGCTCCTGCTAAACATTTTTTAAGGCTTTCACCTGCTCAATCCAGAATAATCTCGCAAACATTTTCAAAACTGTGCGCCATATTGGACAAAACAAAGCAAACAATTTTTCTATGATGTCAGCCGTGCGTCTGTACTCTGATAGATCATAGGCAATGACCAATCGCAGAGCGCGTACTAGTATTCAATACAATTCAGTTCATTGTATTTTTTTTTTTTTTGTATAATATGATATTTGCAGCAGTGAAAAACAAAACTGTTGGTTGAGTTTTTAACTTCAGAATTCGTGTGTTATTGAAAAGCTCAGCAAGTATATATTTGATTGCAACTGTGTTTTTTTTTTTATCAGACCTTCTAAGCTGTACATGGCAGACTCTGTGATCACCCCTCCTCTGTCACCACTGGGATCCTCAGGTGCACAGTCAATTGTCTCCACTTCAAGAGCCCCTCTTGAACGATCACCCCACTCTGTGGACCTTGAAATCACCCTTGAGGACAAGGACAAGGTACAAAAAATGCACACCAACAGTATAGCCTCTGTTGACAGACAATCAGTTATGTTTTTGCAGTCCATTCCAATTTCAATATTATTTGCCATAGTTGCCAAAAGAAATTAATGAACATCTTATGGTGAAAATTAAATATTAACTTTTATTAATATTTATTTTTACATTTAACATCAAATAATATAGCCCTTATTTTACAAATAAATTGAAGTTGATTTGATTAAACTTTATCATCATCAGACCACTATTGTGATCAATATAAATAAAATAAACCTTAAACATAACACAAAGGTATTAAACGGCCACTAAAATATTTTTATATTAAAGGAAAGTAGAAACCATGAAACCTGAGAAAATAAATGCTGACTAACCAAAGGCTAATACAAAAAATTAAAATTAAAACTAAAATTAATTATATATAATGATATAAATGTATTTATAGTTCAAATTATGCTCAGTCATGGGTTGTAAAAATTATTTTAAGCAAGTGGGAAGCATCCGTTTCAGTGGTGTTGACAACAAATCAATCATTAATTTTGGTCATATCTAGAGATTTTTCATGATTTCTTGGATTAAGTATTTTTAGTTGACCTACAAAACAATATTTCTAGATTATGATATTTTATCATTCATTCCAAGTATATTTCATTATTCTATTGTTGGAATAAAAACTATAACGAATACAATAAACCAGATGCCCTTCGGACAATTTGCCATTGTTTGTACTGTAATTCAGCCCACACACTGCACCTTTTCCCGTAATGAATACTTTCTTTTCAGTTTAAGCTCGCACCTAACTCTCATTTCCATTCGTATCTCTGATGCATGTTAGAGTGGGGCCTTGCTTTACTAAGACCAAGAATCTCACTGAGGATTTAATATGCTTACCCTTCTTTTTGCAGTAAGTTTCTTCGTTCCATAAATGCTACATGATATATATTAACTATTTAATTCTAAGCCAGACATGTTTTGACCCTTTGGGTCGTAACATGTGGCTAAAACTTGTCAATTTTAAAAATACTAACGTGCTTGAACTCTGCTAATAATTCTCCTTGAATCTAAAGTATCTATTATGGATGTTTCAGCCAAATCACAAGGAAGCAATGAAGTGTACTTGTTTCTGAGTTTTGTTTACTCAAAATGTTTATCTTTAGAATGTTTATCTTTGTTTTGTTTTGGATGAAATCCTAAAATGTTACAATTCCTTTGAAAGCTGAAAAGTGTATAATTATATACAGTTGTATTTTTGGCTGTGATTTTTCTGTTTCATAGAAGTGCTCTCTAGTTTACTTGCATGTCACTAAAAAGAGCTGACAATAAATGTTAAAGGTTGTTTATGTGGTAAAATAGTTTGAAATAAATTTGCCAGTGTAAGCTTCCTGATTTTAATTTCATTTGTAAAATTAACAAGGAAAAGAAAAACCTATAATGCTGCTATTAAAAAATATGTTACAGAATCCCTAACAAAGAACAGGCAATAAAAGTAATTAACTTTAAAAAAAATTAAATTTACATGAAAATATTGAATTGCATTGATGACATAATAAATTATTCTGATTTTAAATGCTTAAACTCTTGAAAATTTCACTGTTAATAAAATACTATACATGTATTTAATATTATTTAAAACTTTAACCACTCTATTTGTAATAATGTAATGATAAATAAATCAGGTTTATGGTTTCTATATATATATATATATATTTATTTTGAGTGCCCACTTTAATGGTGCCAAATTTGGTAATGTGTATGTAATTTATTTGTCTTTCACTATTTCAGATTTGCATCTGAGGAAACAACAAATTTTCACTTTCACTTGAAGTGAAAGCAAAATTTGGAATTTGCAAAAATGTCACTTGTCAGTGATATTTCAAAAAATCCTGAAAAACAACAGAGCTAATAATGTAATAGAACTTTTTCATTGTGTTGCCAAACAGTAACAAACTTAGTAGAAACAAAACTGAATGTGTTTTTTAAAAAGCAATTTTTTTTTCGTTTAGACACTCACTGGATCCACTGACATACAAGATGAAGATGATGTCACTGAACTTTTGAATGCCATTTCAGCTGCAAATGCCACCCCTTCTCCTCCCACAGATCACATCCAATCCAAACCCAAGCTACACAAAAGAGATACTGATGCTGTACTATCATCCTTGCTTCATTCATTGGAGCTACCACCCTCACCCCCTGAATCCCTGCTCTCTGTAGACCCACGGAAAGTTGACTCCCAGTGGGAGAGTGGTTACAGCGACAGCGATGCTCCCCCAGATCTTGTACCTAATAAATCTAGGCATAATTTTAGTGGCTCGTCAACTCGCAGCACTAATGAACTCAATGACTGGAAAGGAAGCCAGGAAACTTCCAATGATACACTTGCTGTTAATCAGGCAAATACGATGCAGCTTGATTCTATATCAGATAATGACATTGCAGCTGACAGTAATGTTGATGATAGCAGTGATGATGATGACTATGTTAATGTAGATGATGACGATGTATTCGACATGCTAAGGGACAACAGTCAGCTTGTAATAAATATGCTGAATGATGATAAGGCTCCATCAACAGATGCAGTAAACAATAACTCAGGAAACAGAGATGGTCCTCTATCACAAAATTCTCTTGTAGTGGACACACATTCTGATGTACCGCCACCAATCCCTACCACGCCTCTTCCCTCGGATGATGATGAACCCCCGGTCAAGCCACCGCCAAGAAGAGAATCACTTCCAAAGTTTTCAGGGAATAATAATACTGGAGAATTATATTCTACACCAGTTATGAATGGATCCAGTAGTGGACATGGCAGGTAATAAAACAAGTAATTGTATCAATAACAAAATTCTCAATTGTGATTGGTATTCCATGTTCTTCCATTTCTAACATAATAGGCACGGTCACTTGGGTGTCCAATTACAGCTGTCCGATTACAGCTTTTTGTAATTGGATAGCTGTAATTGGACACCTATGTTGCGAGTGCATCAATCAGGTGCACTTTTTGGGTTCGTTACCATGGGTAACTACAATAAAGAGGTTTCTTCGATGCGAAAGTCATCACATTGTCAAATGATAATTTGTGGAGGCATGGGCTCTTATTTTCCTGCTTTTTTTACTTCTACATGTAATTTTCATTGTGTCCTTTACAGTCCCACCTCTTTGCACTTTCATCGCCATAAAATATTATGCAGTGTTTCTTTCACTTCGCTATCACTTTTTTCCACTTCTTAGTACCCCCTTTTTATTGAATAATCGCGTTTGAAGAACGCAATCCTAATTTCGTGTTGGTTGTCCTGTGGTTTACGTGCAGTAAAATTTGAGATTTTTTGGTAGACGGTCTTCCAAATGGCCGCCCCTATTGGTTTTTTTCAGGGGCTCATTTCCGCCGGAAATTCCTTCGAACGCGTCTCCATAATCTGTGATTACTGCTAGTAATAATAATAAAAAGTTTGTAAAAACGCATCATACATAGTTTTCTGGATATGTTGTGGTGCAATTTTGTCCTTGGTGCAATTTTTATTTTCCTTTGTTTTTGGGTATGGAAATGTATGATAATGAGTTTTAAACAAAGGAAAATAAAATTTGCACCGCGGACAAAATTGCACCACAACAGATACATCTTTGACTACCATCATCATCTTTATTAATTGTCACTTTTTTATAGCGGAGATGAATCAGCAGCTCCATCAGAGCCGTTGATTGATGTACTTGAAGGTGGTCAGTACACAGGGGAACACCTTACCAAGCTCATCAGAAGTGTACGGGAAAAACTACAATCCAACATCCCTGCAGAAGAATTTAAGGTTTGTATTTGAAATACTGTGCTTGCTTTTCACTTCACTTATATCTAGTGGTAGCGTTGTTGTAGTAATCTCACTGGTCCACATCATTCAAGTTTTTTTGCTTTTTTGAAATCATAAAGTTCAGATGCAGTGGAACTTTCAGGTGTAATTTCCAAAAAGTGTGATGTCAACCTGTTAGAGGTTGTAGCCTTTAACCTTCACTGATGTTTACATTGTATTGATTCCCTTACAGGCTCTGAGGGAAATTAAACAAACAGATGGGTGTGACACAGGCAAAAGACCAGCAAATAAGGATAAAAACAGATACAGAAATGTGCTACCATGTATGTACATGTAGAGCAGACAAGTTATAAATTAATAATGTTTAATACCTTCCTTATAGCAAATCACATATAATTTATAACTCTTTTTACAAAATTAAGACTATATTTACTACAGTTGAACCTCCGTGGGCGACCACCTCTCCTAAGCGACCACCTCTCCTAAGCGACCACCTCTCCTAAGCGACCACCTCTCCTTAGCGACCGCCTCTCCTAAGCGACCGCCTCTCCTAAGCGACCGCCTCTCCTAAGCGACCGCCTCTCCTAAGCGACCGCCTCTCCAAAGCGACCGCCTCTCCAAAGCGACCACCTCTCCTAAGCGACCACGTCTCCTAAGCGACCACCTCTCCTGGGTGGTCGTTTACGGGAGGTTTCACTGTTGAATTAATACCCAGAGCAGTACTTATAGCTGCAGGTGTTGAACTGTATTAGTACAGCAAGAACAGCAGCAAATTCAATTGTGTCCAGAACTTAAAAGTTTCAGTTGTATCATATCACATTGTGCATTGTACCAGAGTTTATGATGTTCCAACAAGTTTGTTTTATCTGAGATTTGTGTGTAGTTTTAATTATTTCTTACATCAAAATTAATTTTATTTTCATTGCAGTTGAAAAGACAAGGGTCAGATTAAGTGGAGACGGTGATGCTGATTACATAAATGCCAGTCATGTCAAGGTACCAGCAAAATATCACACTTAAGAATTTTAACAAATCTTAAAAAAGTAAAAGAAACCTCGTATCCTGAAGATGTACATAGTTGATCCATCATCTATTATCATGAAAACATTGTGAAATTTATAATTATTATATGCCAACGTTCTATTATATTTATTTTCTTTTTCGTTGTTTATTTCAGATTCCAGTTGGCGATGATGTGTATCACTACATTGCAACTCAGGTATTTAAATGAAAATTATTTTCAATTTTGTAGAGGCGTGGTTGTGTAGTGGTTAGCACACTCAGCTGGACTTCAGATTCCAAAGGTCTGTGGTTCGAGGTCTCAGCCATTGCATTGTTTTCTTAGGCGAGAAACTTTACTCTGCATCGTCTCTCTCTCTCTCTTTACCCAGGGCCGGTTTGTTCAAGGCACGATTAAGCTAACCCAGGATTAGCATCAATTTTGATTCCAGTTAAATAACTGCTCAATGAAATTTTTTCCAAAGGGTTTTCTGCCCTTCAGTTTTTCGACTTTGACTTGTCTTTACTTCTAACTAAAAATAAGCTTTTGAAAACATTTTTAAACTGGGGAAATGAAATCCTAGGTTAACTTTTAATCCTGGGTTAGCGTTAATCAGCTTTTGAACAATGGGCCCAGGTGTATAAATGAGTACTGGTGACAATAGCTGGGGGTAACCCTGTGATGGTCTAGCATCCCATCCCGGGAGAGTAGTAATACTCCTAGTTGCTTCATGCTACAGAAACTGGGTAAACACCCAGCCTAGTGGGTCCCTTGTGGCTCGTATGCGACTTTACCTTACCTATGTTGAGAAGCATAGCTGGTTTTCATTTGTCTTTTAAGTATGTTTGTTGACTGAGGCCTGCAGAGTTTTGTATGGAGTCTGGTTGGCTTGTGGTTTGAAAACAAATGTGGAGAAAAGTCGTAAGGGTTTTTTTTGTTGTTGTTTCCTTTGTAAGTCTTGTTTTCTTTCTTGCAGGGCCCTCTTCCAAACACTACACAAGATTTCTGGCAGATGGTCTGGGAACAGGATGTCATTGTTATTGCCATGGTAACACTAGAGCGAGAGGGAGGAAAGGTAAACATTTCTGTAGTAGGCAGCTCCTTGATGAAATACTTGAATTCTACAAATATTGTTATAATAAATTATTGTGTGTTTGTATGGTACTTCAACCCTCTCATCCTTGAATCAAACAATGAGTTCCGTATTTTGTGAAAAAAAACTCTTTGGTGTGTAGCATAACCCACGTAACTCTGCCGCAGGGGTATTTCACTATGGTGTGATGGGATATAGATAGATAGATAGAAAACTTAAAAACATGTATGTAAGAGGGGCCCCGAATTCACAAGCTTTCGAATGAACCAGAATCCAAAGAATGGTGTTAATGTATGTTTCTTCATCAAATTAGAGGAAGCTATGTGTAAGTTGAGAAGTCATTCTGTGCTTTGTCATAGAGAATGACACTATAACAATGTTTTTGTCAAATTTCTTTCAGGTAAAATGTCACAGGTACTGGCCGGACACTGAGGATCAACCTTTAGTATTTACTGGAAGGTTAGTAATGCTGCATGCTGTACATAGTGACTTTGGATAGTAAATTTTTTGGTGATGTTAGTCAGCTTTTGCAGAGGGCATTCCTACTTTTTCATGAATGAGTGCCTGTGCAATGAAAAATAAATGACCATTCAGTGGTCTACAACATCAGCTTTTAGGCCAACTCGTGTTTTTAGTCAGTATTTACCGATTCTCCACACTGACCTAATGGACACTTAATCTGTTTAGTTGTGTACTTAATTTCTAATTTAGCATTGTTTAGTATTTTAGCAAAGGTAAGTAAAGCATTCATTTATTTACAAATTAAAGTATCATTATTCTTAATGTTTTGTCATTGAAGAGGAGATCAAATTGGCTATTTTGCTATTGACTTTTAGATCACTAGTTCAAATTGAGCTACTAATCTCTTAATAATGACACGCAGTTAATTTTCTGTGCCATGTTTTTACAGAATGACAGTGAGCCTTCAAAGAAAGGAAGATTTTGACTCATTTGTAGAAAGAGAATTTGAGATCAGCAACCTTCAGGTATGGTGAAACTGCTATGTAATTTAAAATTTAGGTTAAATTAGTATTATTTTGAGTTTTGACATCTGGCTTTTGATGATCATTCTTCCTCATGTGTCTGTTGCTGTATGGTTAAAGTTTATAGGGACAATTTGAGCAAAATTTGGTGAATGTTCGCACAAGTTCTTGAAGGACTTGAAGAGTTGTGAGGGTTAAATGTCAGTAGCCCAGAGAAACAAAATGGGTGGGGTGTCTGCCTGGCATATTTTTACAAAGATTTATTTAATCAAGTGTCACGCATTGCCTTTGGAATAGCATTTTTTTCTCATGGTATTCTGTAAGGAGGATTTTGTTAAAATGGGGAACCTTTAAACAGTGATGCATGAAAACAGATCAGGTGGCTTATTTATTTTTTCCCTTAACTCCACAGACTGGTGAAACCAGGACAGTGTCGCACATAAACTTCACTACATGGCCAGATCACGGAGTGCCTAAGGTAGGGTGCTTGTTAAATCCTTTTGGCGTGAGCTTTTTCACAGCAAACCAAGTGGCCATTTCATATATACAGAGCTCTCAAGTTGATTTGCTGGGAAAGAGTGAGTTTTTCGACGGCGTAGCGGTTGATTGCGATGCCACAGGCGTCACTTCCCCCCCAGAAAATTTTGAAAAATTTAAGTAGCTAAGATGCGTTTTCCTTTAATCTGAGCGGAAATGTGATGTGACCCTCTAAAAGTGACTATCCGCCTGTAATTGTCACATTACCGGCGGTCAGCACAGTATTTGCAATATTCATTAAATTAGTTCTAGCGTGAGAGCGTAAGACTGGATTCGTATGCATGAGTCTCACGCTCAATGCGTGAGGCTTGAGAGCTCTATATATAAGGTGGTCGTAAAATTATTTGCAAGGCAGTCGTAAGGTTTGATTCCATGGCAAGTACAGAGCAGTTTAAAATTGGGTTTCGTTAAACCAAAACCAAAGAAATCACAACAGACGCAGACAATCCATTGAACCAATCAGAATTGAACCAAATACATATTGCCGGCGCCAAGCGCAGAAAAATACATGCGAGCAAGTCATGATTGTTTTAAGTTTTACTTTTGAGAGGTTGAGAAAGTGGCGCAAGATTTTTCAGCTAATCAAAGCATAGCAATGCAAGACCAAAAGCAATCGCAAAATTACTTTCAATACTCAATTGAAAACCGCTCTACATATCAACATGATGTCCAGTAAGTCTTGAAGTGCAGGTTTTGTTTTAGTCTGTTATGATAATCATGTTGTTTTATTTCTAGTCTGCTGTGGAGTTGGTAGAATTTGTCCGGTTCTTGCGACTTCTCGCTGAAGGTCCAGGACCAGTTGTTGTCCACTGCAGGTAATAACTAAGATCTGGATGTAACTGTAGTAATTTGTGTGGACTAATTTGTTACATTTGTAATGTTAATGTAATGTTTTATCCTTCAGTGCTGGATTAATGTAATGTTTTATCCTTCAGTGCTGGAATTGGTCGGACAGGAGCTCTCATTACCATAGATGTAGCAATGGGTCTCATGGAAAGAGATTTACCGGTATGAGTCAACATTTTACTCTCCATTGTTAAAGTGAGTTCCTTAAAGTGCACCTCACCCCCAATTTTTTTCTTTTAAATCAACTCAATGTACATTGAAAAGTCGAATAGTGAAATATTTCTTGTTTTTAACATCACATTAGTGAGTTATAGAGATATGAATTTACAAATGTTTATAAGATGACGTCAATTCAGGGCTTTACCATTATTTGTACTTCAATTTACAATACGCAGTTCACAGCTTAAGGATAATCAATTTAAGAAATACTAAATAAAAACTGTTAATAGTCAATTGATTTGTAAAAAAAATATTACTTGGGGGTGATAACAAGTAGTTGTATAATAAACGAGTCCTGATTTGACGTCATCTTATTAACATGTTGTAAATTCAAACCTCTATAATTCACTAACGCGACGTTAAAAACAACTTTTTGACGTACATGTACATAGAGTTGATTAAGCAAAAAAAAAAAAACAATTTAGGGGTTAGGTGCACTTTAAACTAAGAGCCCAGTCACACTGGGATGGCTAATTTCTTAGTCCCATTCAAATTTCATAACAATTTTTGGCTTTACTCAAATTTTCATTTGATTATTACAGCTGTACTAAAACATCACAAATAATTTTGAGTGTAAAGGAATGTTACCCTTAATAGGGTTTTGATCTAAATTGAGCTCTGCATGCCTCTTATAAATCCGGCTTGAAGAGTACTGGCCACGGCAATAATAGAGCTGAATGACTGACACCGATGTTTCATTCCTAAAGTCATATGCCTTTGGTAATATGATATGGTTTAAACTTTGTATTGAAATTGTAACTATTCAAGTAAAGGCCACTGAGGTGTACATTTATATTTTATTATTTTTGAAATTTCAAAGTGGATAACTATTCATGTTTTTTCATTTTTCATATTTTTACAGTTTGATGTGAACAAGATTATTAGGAATCTTCGAGAGCAGCGGCAGGGCATGATTCAAACAAAAGTATGTGTGTTTTGATAGCCTTGACAACAACTAGCATTTACTTATTAGAATGAAAGGTTTTTACACTACAATGTGGAAAGAGATACTGTATCAAAAACAGTGATACTCTCCATGAGTATTGCTCACTCTTGACACAAAACAACAGGGCTCTCACTAAACCTTTAGAATATTGGATTCCACTCACGCCTGAGAACTACAGATATATGCTCACATATTCTGTTCATATCTTCTAACATCTGCTTATTCTTTGTTGTCCACAGGACCAATACATCTTCTGTTACAAGGCGTGCTTGGACGTGCTTATGTCACTGTCACTGTTGTAGTTTGTAGTCTGTTTGTAGTGAGTTAGGTTCAAAGTCAAGGACATTTGTGACCCTTCACGCAAAAAGGGGGCTTACGGATTTCACTAAAAACCGTGAACTTTTTTCACGGTCACGGTGCGTGAATTTGAATTTTCACGGCGTGAATTCAAAATTTCACGCCGTGTTCACTCTATGCTAAAAAATTTTCACTCTTGGAGTGAAACTAATCATGCCGTGAATGATCAGTGAAAACTTTCATGCCGTGAAAGTAATGCGATCAGTGTAAACTTTCACGCCGTGAAATTAATAGAGTGAAAATTTTTACGCCGTGAAACTGATCGGGGTAAATAGAAGCTTCACGCCATGAAATCTAACATGCGTTCTTTTGTGTTTTTTTTTCTCCGCTGCCGCCGCCTTTAGCACTCGGAAAAAAAGAATGCCTGATCGCAGGTGACGTGAAATCTGTGGAAGTTGATCCACGCCATGAATAATAATTATTTTTCCTGAATATTCACACCTTTAAAATAATGTCACGCTGTAAAGAAATTGTTGTCAAGTTTTTGGGAAAGCTCAAGAAAAATAAATACTAGCTCCTAAGAGCCACGAATTACACTCAAAATAATCATAAAATCGGCGCTTTTCTTAATGTTTGTGATTATCGGTGACTTACCGGTTCTTACCGGTGATGTTTTAATACATTGTCTTGTTGCCGTGCCATGCAAAATGTATTTAAAAAAAAAACATTCCTCTCGTTGTGCAGTTTCCACTTTCTGTGCTAGTTCCCTATCTTGCCCAGCAGCTGGCATCCATCACGCCATGACTCAAATTTCGATCATTGTTCCCAATGTTTACAATGAGACGCGTAGTAACTTTACGACATAACCGGTCTTTTCATAATCGGCAGGCAGTACACTAATGGTGTAGAAAGCAAAATTTTCATGTCTGTCTGTGGATTTTCGGAATAAACAATGAATTGTTCGAGAATCAATCAAGAGCGGAAGAAACCGTCGGAGGCTCGGCATTCAATCAAAACAAAGTGCCTAAAAGCCGACTCGAGCACGTGTATGCACGATTTTGCTGTTTACTTGGTTTTCAAGCGCTTTATGATATCCATTCGACTTAGTTAGTTCTTTAACTATGATTTTTACCGACTGAGACCAGGGTTGTCAAAATAACCCGGCAACAGGCCATTCCGAATACTGTGCCGGCTTCTATTTTAGCTCTGTTTGCACCTGAGAGATACGTGTTATGTTCAAAAACCAAATAGATCAGCGAGACTTTTAAAACGCAAAAGTTGATGAGAGTTCAGTCAGGGTACAATTATTTCATTCAAGTGTTAGAAGGTTTCATTAGCGAAAATGCATTTTTTCATGGTAGGTCACATTCCATAAACAAGGGCTTTCAGAAAAACAAGAATGATCAGATTACATTTCACACGCAATTTGCATAAAAACATTTATGCATCGGCCTGAATAAAGGCTGAAATCACGCTAATTTTGGTTAGATTTTATCTTTACATTCAAGTGAAAGTTATTTTCGTCCATAAAAATACAATTTTCATTCAAAAGTTTCCACAGACACGAAACGACGTCTGTTTTCTCAGAACTCAGTTTTATCAGAACCACTTCCCTTACATTGACAAAGTTACGCACATAATTATAAGTGTTCGCTGACTGCACATCAGGAGAACACAAAAAAAACCCGGCTGAACAAAAACTGCCTGTAAACGCCGTGAAAAGTAATAACAAGCCAAATTGTTTTCGCTTCCAGACATAATAAACAGATGCAATAAAACAGACATGTTTAGCACCACGGAGCACGTAACCAGAAATCAATGTAACTTCTTGAATACTTCAGTTTTATTCGCTTGCGCAAGAGACCTAAAATGGATAGGGATGAAAACTTCCATGCTCTATTTGAAAAGATTATATTTTGGTGAAATGCTTAATAACAAATAGGGCGGTTATTTTTTACACTACAATATTCGCCTGATTCGCGACATGCGATGAGTCATGTATTTATTTATATTTATCTTAGGTGCCAACTCGGCATTTTAGCAATTTCGCTTCTTTTGAGAATTGAATTCTACATGCCTTAAGCTACATCCTTCGTGCAAAGACAAGACTTTCGTGAAAAATTTAAGAACACACCTTTAGAAAACACTCCGTTACCTTTTCATAAATGAAAAACTGCTCTATGAACACGAAAGAAACAAAATGAAGCTGAAGTTGCGTGTTTTTTTAGCGGAGAAACGCAATAATGAACGCCTTCGTAGCCGTCAACACCTGATGTTCGGAACCGATTGCATTGATTTCGAATGACTTGCAGTAAATCACAGGAGTGAATTTTTTCACGGCGTGAAATATTTCACGGAGACAATGACCTTTTTCACTGCGTGAAACATTACACGGCGGACCGTGACTTTTTTCACAGCGTGAAATATTTCACCGTGGCCGTGACTTTTTTCACGGCGTGTTCACGGTGTGTTGGAGAAATTTCACTCACATTTCAATGATTTTTGTTCATTTCACGGCCAGGACCGTGAAAATAGCCATAGCGTGAAATTTAGATAAGCCCCGAAATCGTGTGAAGGGTCACATTTTGTGTACTGTACAGTGAGTGGCAGTTCAATCTCAATTTGTCTATACACAAAGTTTAGAGAATAATAAAGCTTATATATTATTATATAAGTTTAGAGAATAGTCAACTGTTCACATTATTTGTAAAAATATTATCTGATGAAGTGTTACAGTTAGAAGTTGGTAGGCAGCAGTTTACACTGCAAAGTGTCATTTTTCATCTTTGTTCCACTTTATTTTCAAATAGGTTTTTCTCTTAGCAGCATTTTATTGTAGTTATAATTTAATATGGTATCAGGAACATGCTGCATTCAGAAACTGGTATCAGAGTTACTGTAATGAGTTTCTGAATTAAAATAGCAATAAGTGTAGTAATTATTATCTGAATGTAAATATTCTCGACAATTTGTTATTGTGGAGAACGATTACTATACTCTAAAGAAAAGAGGGCTTGAAAATCTCCCTTATAAATTTTTACTATTATCAATTCCATGTCTGACTTTGTTCAAGTCATATCAGGTTGTGTATTTTAAACGCTACGTACATTTTTTATAACAATTTCTTATAAAGCCTTTTCAAAACCAGATGTTTTTGAGTAAAAGATATTATAGAAATATATATCGAGTGTAGTAGTTATTTATAATGCTCTTGTTATTTTGAAATGATTTATTTAATCTTGATTTTTGTTTTATGTGATTGTTTTAATTATTTATTTTGTTTCAAGACATTTTACTTGATACCTTGATTTATAAGCTGTAATAGCCTGTACATGTATTGAGATAGTAGAAGGCGACACAAAGAAAAAATTGCAAGCAGAGAAACAGGCGAGAAAACAGTAGAAACTGGCCCTGCTCTTCTGTGCCTATAATCACCCACAACCACCCCCCACCATATGCAACAGGCCATTTAAATGCCCACAAAACTTAGAACAGTTAATCACAGCAACATGGTGATGCAAATAAAAGGTTTGCTTTTGAGAGCAAAAAATTTTGCAACTTTGTGTCTGTTTTTATTTCAAGCAAGAAAAGATGCAACACTACTGGTAACCTAGTTGTCCATCACAAGGATACCCCTGCGTAAAGGGTTTCCCCAGGGGGTAAAGCATATATTGTTAAAAGTGCTTGGGGCAGACATTAATATACGTCCACTTGCTCCTAGGGAAAAAATCCCAGGCCAGTTGCACCCCATATCAAAAGGTTACCCATGGATGGATGTTTTGAGGAGTATATCATCTTTTTTATCACTACCGAGTGCAAAGATTACATCCTCTCGCTCCTAGGGGAAAACCCCAGGTCATCTGTACCCCATATTGAAAAGTTACCCCTGGGTGAGGGATGCTTTGGGGAGTACAGCATCTTTTTTTTATAACTATTGGGCACAGATATTACATCCACTTGCTCCTAGGGGGAAAACTCAGGTCATCTGTACCCCATATTAAAAGGTTACCCCTGGGTGAAGAAGAGTAAAACATCTTATTGTTTAATTATTGAGCACAGAGACTACATCCACTCGTTCCTAGTTGTAGGGGGGAAACTCTAGGTCATCAGTACTGCATATTAAAAAGACCATCTGCAACACTGGCAGCATTTTTGGAACACTGGCATTGAAATAATTATTATTAAAAAAAAAATTCAATACCATTATTAATGCTCTGCTTGATACCATGCCTAAAATAGGAGTCATTTTCCTTCACTTTTACTTAGTACAGTGTAACAAAGTACTAAGGATTCAAAGCCTGCTTGTGACCTGCCAATTTTTGACATTTTAACATGTGGTCTGTGTGGCTTGGTAAAGTGGTAGGACAAAAGGTTGATAAATCATTATCATAAACATTTGTCGCGCAGTGCAATCTCTACACCTCTCCTGGTCCCAGCCCCCAAAACACATATAATCTTTGTAATAAATCACCTCTATTAAAGAGGCGGCATCTACGTCTCGGAATGCCTCACAGGATTGGCTGAGAAAACAATAGAGCAACAATGGACCCTAGCCCTGAAAACAATACATCTGCATGATACCCAGGTCCAATGAAATTGGAGGTTCTGAAGAGGTGCATGGTATCTGCTATTAAAGGGACACTTCTCCTGGTCCCGATAGTGTCGCCTTAATGGAAGTTCCACAGTATTTTCATTTTACAACTTTTGTTGAATGGGAAACTCAAGACTTACTAGAATTTTGCATCAAACTCTTTAAGTCAAGTATTCACAACCCATTTCTTTTTAGAACATCACCTTCTAGGCGATGTCACACATAAATGGAAAAAAAAAAAAAAATTTCACTCCTGCAATATCAATAATTGTCTGAAGAGTCAACCACCTCCTCTTCCTAAGCCTCCATGGTCTCCCACCTGCATATATGGGGGGTACATAGGAGCAGCCAGCTGACACTTCACACTAAATTAACAGCAACTTGCTCAAAGTTTCTAACATGCATTAAAATAACAAGTTTATATAACAAGCTAAACTGAGCTATCATCGCAAACATTAACTCATTCAAATAATACAATGATCATCACCATTTCTCACTGCATCAGTAGGTACATATAAGGCGTTATAATATAAAATTATTATACAGCCTTTCACGTATTCTTACTAGCAATAACCTTAAGTACTTCCAAGTCTTATTTGAGAAATATGAACCTTAATACGGACACCAAAGGGACTGACCAAAGTGTCCGCATTATAGAGATGCCCGTATTATAGAGAGGGTAACAAAGGGGGGTCATGATACCGTTTCACGCGTCACATATTTGTTAAATTCCTTAGTCTGATTCCTGACAAGGATATTAGTTCCTAAATTCATGAATCACGTTTCCATTTTACTAACTTTCACATTTCACGCACTGATTTTTGCCCTGATCATGCGTCACGCATAAACCCTTTGCCACCCTCTATAGAGGTTTTGCATGGCAACCATGTTGCATGGCAGGAACAATGAAAATGTTTTGCATTAGAAAGAACATTCTTTCCCATAGGGAAAAGAATCTATTGTTCCTGCCATGCAACATGGCTGCTGCGCAAAACCTCTATAGAGGTAGGGATTGTGTGAATTTTTGTATCTTAGGGACCAAGAGAACTGTCCGTAATAGAGAGGTGTCCTTAAGGAGAGATTCGACTGTATACTAAATAGAGCGATATCAGATTACATGTATCTTATAGACCCTATTCATAAATTTATTCTTTTATATTCATGCTAATCAGCCCAACTAACCTCATTTTGGAGCAAAAATTCTTTTGAATTTTGCACATGCTAACGAGGTTAGTTGGGCTGATCAGCATGAATATAAAAGAATAATAAACCAGCCGCCATTTATGAATAGGGTCTATAGCCATCACCAACATTTCTTTAAAGTGGCCTGTTAATTTAACTAGCTCAGGTGGAGAGGGAGTACTTCCAAAGGGTATGGCAGTATTTAAACCATTTTGAAATGGGGTTTTGAAGGGTCATGTCGAAATTGAGTAAGAGAAATCCACACTGTCTAAAAGAAGTCTTGGATTTTTGGCCTCAAAAGGGACTCACTTGTCAAAATTGTGACTGGATCATGTAAATATGACTGAAAGGATTTCAACCAGGTCAACAAATCTATCTTTGAACATAATAAAAATTTACCTTGAAAAGATACATACATGTAGGGTGTCCTAAGGCCCAAAACATTTTCTCAAAGATGTGGATTTTCTTCCCCATTTTGGATCTGTTTTAAGTACCTTAACAATAATAAATCATTAATTTGACAAAACTGTGATTTTAAAGGCCAAGAACATACAATTTTAGTGAAAGTTGCCAAAAAAAAAACATACTGTCTCTCTTTGTGGAAAGAAAAGATAAACTGGAAACAAGGTTGATAAAATGACTGTCTAACAGGGCCCAGTTGTTCAAAGAGTGGATAACGCTATCAACCGGATAAATCACTATCCAGTGAATAAACATTAACAAAACCCATTGCGCTATCCATCGGATAGTGATTTATCTGGCCCCAGTTGTTCAAAAGGTGGATAGCGCTATCCACAGGGTAAATCATTATCCAGTGGATAACACAATTGGTTTTGCTAATGCCTAGCGCTATCCACCTTTTGAACAACCGGGGCCTGATGGATAGTGCTATCCACGTTTTGAACAACTGGGCCCAGAAGTCTAATGATGTCTAGTGTCCAGTTGACAGGTTTTGTTAACCAGCCTATTCTCTTCAGGGTGCAAAGAAAATCACATTTCCAAAACAAGATGTACTAGCCCAAAGGTCTTTTTCACTATTCTGTAAATTATTTAAATTCTTTACTTTTTTCCACACACAAAAACTTTACTTGCCCATCAGGCAGGCAAAGAATAGAATCCACTAGCCCAACTAGAAAATTTGCTAGCCTTGGGGTATCAACACAACTTTCTTTGCACACTATTCTTATATTTTCAAGCCTTAATTGTCATATTTGCACAAATTATATTCATAGCTTTGATAATAATTATTTCTCCACAACAAATTATCAATGAAAATCAAGAATTTGAAATTAATCTATATCATTTACTATTGATCACGCACCTCCTTTGAAAAGGATTGAAAATCATCCCACTTCACGCACCTTTGATTTCACTCTGCAGTATGAAAAAAGTTCATCACATGATCAAAATTTTGTTGACCACAAATCAACAACATGATCAGTTATATCATAACATTAAACTTACAATGAATGAATGCTTTGAAAATACCTTTCCTATAAAAACAGTTCTTCCTGTTCAATAACAAGTTACAGAAAGTTAAGTTCAAGAAATATAATATTACCAAATTTGAAGTCACAATAGTTTAAATTCATTTTTTGCAAGTTCAACATTTGCAACGTTACCGATGTTGTGGTCGAATTGAAGTCAACAAAAATTTGATCATGTGATGAACTTTTTTTCAAACCGCAGAATAAAACCAACAGTACATGAAACAGCTGATTTTCAAGGCATTTCAAAGGACATGCGGGATCAATAGTAGTTAATTGATGTTGATTGGTATAAGCCCAGTGATGACCAATTGAAAGTCAAAAATATATTATTTAAATCTTTAAATACATTGATTGGTATTGATTTTCTTTGATCGTTATTGATTACTGTCAAATAGAAAATAGTTGATTAAATTGACAACAATCAATAAAAATCCTTCAGTAATTGGCCACTGATTTCCAATATCACTTGATTAATTTAAATCGATTATTATCGATTGTTGTCGATTATCGTTTTCAACGATTTGGTCAGGCCCGGTCCATATCACCACTCCAAGACTTCTCTTTGTTTTTTGTTTCCCAGCGAATATTAGAAAGATGACAGTTTTGTACATTTTAAAAAGGTGTTGTTGTGTAAATCAGTATAGCAGCGGATATTCAGATAACCATTGTCCGTTGAAGTTCTTCTCCCTGATACTGTAAAGTCCGTCTTCTCAGAGCTCTTGGCCACCTTCCCGGAGGTCTTCACGTTCTGCAATGATCCCCAATCGAAGTGTGTCTACAGCTTGTAAATAATCTCGGGCAATGTAAGCAAGCCCAGCGCTTGAAGACAAGGCTATGATAGATCGCAATACTTTGTTCTTCGGACAAATCTCTTTGCATATCGCCCAGAACAGTAAAGAACCAAAATTGAACATCCAAGAACCAAACAAGCTCCACAAAACACGTTTTGACTTGGGTGGTCGCATTACATTAAACACAGGCATGGAGTAGAGATAGGTACTCAAACCTATGCCAGACAAAATCAAGGCTCCATGAAAAACAACTGCCCTCGATCCCTTGCCGATTATTAGCTCTTCTGGATGGACTTTTACTGAATGAAGTGCTAACACAAAGAAACCAGCTAGACCGCTGTAAGGAAGGTATTTCTTGAGGCCTTCTTTCGCATCTCTCAAACTGATACTGGCCGCCATGTTGGAGTTTTCAGTCTCTCGGGTCCTCCTCGGTTTGGCGAAATTTCCCCGCACCCCTCCCCCGCCACCACCGCCAACACCAGCCAAAATTCCGAATGCTTTATCCGAGACTCCCCGAGAGAGAAAAAGCACCTGCCAAACGAGACTTTGCGGACCAAAATTTTTCGAGACCCACGATTTTGAAGGTACCATTCGCCAATCCTATTTATTAAACATGGTTGAATATTATGATCTACAAAATTTTAATCTTAACACACTGAATGAAAATAAGATCATACATTGTATTAATCTTATGAAACAAAAGTATATTTCCTGTCGTCTAATGAGCCCGCCACAGAGGTGGCTCTTGATAATAACTGACCAGTTTTTTTGTTACGTTTTAAAGTTAAAAAATACGATTTTTTGCACAATTATATGAAATGCTTTACATTTAACCAATAAATAATGAAATAAAAACTGTATAAGGTACTATTGTGTTAATTATTAATGATTATTTTGATATTTAATTCGAACTCGGCTAATTCGAACCCCCGCTAATTAACAAATAAAGAAGCCCCGACTGTGCTCTGTTCTGTTGTAAAGCACGCAGGAAGCGGCTAGAGCACGAAAGAAGTAGGGGGAAACACGAGCCGCAGGCGAGTGTTTCTCCCTACTTCTTGAGTGCTCTAGCCGCTTCCTGCGTGCTTTACAACAGAACAGAGCACAGTCGGGGCTTCTTTATTTGTTTTATGATAAAGAAGCCATTAATTTCCACACGCATTCACGTAATTTTCAAAACAAACTTTAATTTCCAAACGAACAGAGGTGGCGTGACCGTGAATCTGTACTCTCATAAAGCACGCTACAATTAGCCAATCACAATCCTTGTTAGAATGGTTCAAACAATTTGATTGGTTGAATAAGACCAAAGCTGTCAAAATGTCAAACCATCAAAGTTCACAAACCATCAAAGTTCACAAACAGAATCGAATTTAACACGAGTGCTTGTAGTTTTTCAGTCCAAAAACAGGATCGAACAGTAAAATATTCAATGAAATCCGGCCGAATTGTGGCTCATGAAAACCTGTACGTTATCAACATGACAATTAGAAAACAAGCTGCTCGAGGCTTGTGGCTGGTACTTAACAAACTGCTGTGCTGTGTTTCGTGAATGAACAACAGTCGGATTCATGGGAAGAAGATTGCTCGAGATGACAGCGTCAGGGAAACTCGGCTGCTGTGACTGCTGTGGCCTTCCACTCAACGCACCGGAAAGGATATCGGAACAAGCTAAGAGCTCGTTTTCATATTCGTTTTCCGGGTCATACAAGATGTCCGGGTCAAACAAATCCCCGAGAGAGAAGTCCGGGAATTGGTCGGCCATTTTTTGGTTGATGGCGTGACACAATTACTCCGTGCATCTGTACTCTGATAAAGCACGCTCTTTCAACAAATCAGAGCGCGCGTTATATCGAAACTTTATTATAATTCGAACTATTCTCCGTTTCCCTTGAGGGTTCGAATTAGCGGGGTTCAACTGTAAAGCTATTACTTTACTTACTTGAATTTCAAATGTCGACTCGAGTGTTTCTTGTCACGACATCTGGCCAGTATATAATATGTATATTGTTCGTCAACTTATATTTTGCAAATCTCGACTTATCTTTTTTATTTCCTTCGGTTTCTTTTACAATTTTCGACTTGCGTATTACGCTTTTCAACGTGTTTTTACCATCCATATTTTAGTTTGTCCGCAAGTCCAACAGAACTTTCAGCCATATAAACCACATTGTAAACCACGTGGGCAAATAAATCTTTAGAACAATCAAAACGAAATCATCCATGACATTTAATACAGTATTTAAATACCACACTGATACCATGCATAGAGACGCCTTTTTAAATCAAGACGCCGACTTGACGGGACGCGGAAGATGGCTTCTCCAGCTAAAAAAATAAAGATTGATACTCCAGACGACAGTTCGACATCGTCGCAAGGCAAAGGGCCATCGTACGCCGATCGTGACTTAAGAATCACTAAAGAGAATCTTTATATGGTACTTGCTCTTTGGATGGAAAGGTTTCCTGTCAAACAAGGGGAAAACATGGCGGACGGCAGCTCAAGTGAAGCTCCTCAAGAACATGCTTCGGTTCCTCCGGAGGAAAACAGCCCGCAAAATCAACCTGAGGTCCCTCAGGAAACTTCTCCCCATGCCGAAAACGATTCGTACAAAAAAGTTGGAGCCGTGCTTGTGTTGCCCAATGGCATGATTCATGCCGTCGACTGTTCTCGCAACGGCGTCCATGGCGTAGCTCGATTGTTAATGGCGCACCAAGATATCCTTCAAGACTGCAATGTTTTTGTTTCAAGAAAACCGTGTTCTCTGTGCGCAAAGCTTCTGGTGCAGTCTAAAGTAAAGAGGGTCTTCTTTTTGCCGATTGAACCAGAATACTACGTGGATAAAGAAGAGGACGAAAATGAAAAGTCAAAGAAAGACAAGGTGGCGAAGTTTGAAAATGAAACGTCACGCGTCGATAACTTATTTAAAGTATCTGAGATCAGCCAAACTGTGTTTGTCCCAAGAGCAGGAAAAGAAGTCCTTGTAAACAGAGAGAAAAAAATTCCGACGCCGGAGAGCATCAGAGGCGAAATAAAGAAAAGGCTTTTGGACCTCTTCTGGAAGGAAGAGTGGATGGCAAGCGCCAAAGATAATCTTCCCTGGCCCGCCTTCGACGATAACATGAAAAAGCAAGTCCACAACGATTTTGAAGGCATCATGGAATGGATGGCTGCAATTTTAGTGGAAGCGAGCAAAGGATACGTATTTAAAGCAAAAACCCTGCCTGCCCAGAATAAAAACATGCCATTTAACCCGGAATTAAATGTTCATGAACGCCCTCAAGCCGAACACTTGATAACTTTGGCAAAGTTCCTAGCCGAGCGGACAGATGATCCAGTAACAGGAGTGGGGGCAGTCATCATAAACAAAGAGAAGGATATCGTAGGTCTTGGATGGAATGGCTTTCCCACAAAGGCGCTTTATGGTGAGTTTCCAAGAGCTTCTAAGAAAGATGAAGCCACACAAGATAAGAAGTATCCATACATCATTCACGCTGAGCAGAACGCGCTACTGATGCGGAACACCAAAAACATAACAGGGGCAACCTTGTTTGTTACTAAGACGCCATGCAATGATTGTTCCCCATTACTTGAGATGCAAGGGATCAAAACCGTTGTTTTAGGGGAAAAGTTGCAAGAACAAACGAATGTTAATATAAGTTATACAAAATTCCCCAAGAAAGTCAACAATAATGTTTTCATTTGCTTTGAAATGGAGAGTGCGCTGAGTGCTGGTGTCGATAATAAGCCAGATCCTACCTTTGCTAAAAATTTGAATGCTTTGTATTAGTAATGAAATCCAATGACCATGCATGTTGCCGGCAGGAGATAACGTATCTGTAGTACTTTTACTATGTGCTTTTATAAAAAAGCCCTAGGATATCTGACCAGAAACTGAAAGAGAGCTTTGAACGTAAGAACTTCTTTATATTTTTATTATTTTATTTGTACTTCTCAAGAGTTTTATAGAAGAATTGTACTTTTAGATATGTAATATAAAAGGCCGTTTTTTGATTATATTAGTTTTTTAAAGGTTTCTTAGTTCCTTAAAAGAAATGTATTTTCAGTTTTTCTTTCTCTATATTTGTGTCACGACAGACTTTCCAGCGTTAGCTTTATATATTTCATTCGACGAGGACGTCGAAAATTAAGGTGAGGAATATGTTACGAGAGACCTTTCCAATGTTCTTAAAACAGTCGAAAGTAAAGTTCGTTTAAAATATTACATAAACCATGCAAAGCAAAGTCTAGTAAAGAATAGTTCCTGATTGTTCTCTTATGATGTATTCAAACTGAAGACTTGTACATTCGTACAGCTGGCTCACCATTTCCTTTCACTCATCGGAAAGAGTCCAGTGTTTCTTTGTCCTTAAGGTTTACAGAAGCAAAGTCTTTTCCGTTCTTGTAAATTTTTGATGTAGTTCCTTGAAGGGGAGTGTTCTAGGTTGTTACTCAACTTCGGCAACAATGTAGAACGCTACGTGTCCTAGAATTTTTAAGTAGATCTTTTGTCCTTGTGTGCCACGAGCTCGTACACGTAGATGTACTTTAACAATAGAGAAACTTGTGCCTTTGTTCCCTCTGCACTATATTAGTAAGTCATTTTGTAAACGTTGGTCGGTTACGATCAGGGTTAGATCCTGAGACAGAATAAACCTATGTTGGCTGAAGTTCTGACTGATTGTCTGCTGTCCCGTGGAGTCCTGCTAGCAGATTATGGCGCTTTTTTACGGACAAAATATCGAAATATCATTACATCAATGTCGAATGTGCATACACTAATGTTATGTTGCATACATCGATGTTATGTGCAATAAAAGATGATCGAT
The DNA here is from genome assembly GCA_024195265.1 of Dendrophyllia cribrosa. Lineage (NCBI taxonomy): Eukaryota > Metazoa > Cnidaria > Anthozoa > Scleractinia > Dendrophylliidae > Dendrophyllia > Dendrophyllia cribrosa. The sequence continues at coordinate 38,153,473 of JAJLRJ010000001.1, forward strand.
GCAATTAAAAGATGTTTGATACAACTAAAAGATGTTTGATAAGACAAAAAGATGTTCGATAAAACTAAAAGATGTTCGATAAAACTAAAACATGTTTGATAAAACTAAAAGATGTTCGATAAAACTAAAAGATGAGGAAGCGGAAATGATTTCAACTAAAAGATGAGGAAACGGAAATAATTCTGAAAATTAGGAAGTGATGACCGGAAGTGGTATGTTAGCACTGAGGCACTCCATTTATTTATTTTAACCATGTAAGTCTTCACTATTTATGGAGCATTTCAGACTGAGGCCTTAGACATTTAAGATTTAGAAAGCGCGCGAGAAGAGAAGTGAAAAATCTACTCTCTTCAACCTTTTAACCCCTGGCAAATACCGCTCATAAGAAAGAGTCACGTCCCGGTTTCCGTCCGATAGTGAGCTTGGGCCGCCTGTGATATAGTGAATATTCTTTTTCTATTTGTATATTTGGTCATAATGTTATTTTTACGTCCTTAGCATTTTTGCAGAAAATAGCTAGTGGGCCCTATGACAAAGATAAGTAGAAAAACCTTTGAATGCAGAGGTCCACACGACGCAGAAATTAAACTTTCTGGTAGTTGCCGGATTTTCCTTGTGAAAGATCTCGTGCCAGGCGTTACTTGAATGTGAAAATACAAAACTGAATGCAAGGCTGGCACTACGGCAAAGGGCAGATTTATTAATGGACATTAATAAATCTGCCCTTTGCCGTAATGCCAGCCTTGCATTCAGTTTTGTATTTTCAAAGATAAGTACTTAACATCAACTTAAGGTTACAGTGTACCTTCAGATCGAAAATTTATTGAAAATTTTTTGGCGTCAAAATAAAGTTTACAGAATGAACTTTCATTCAAAAAAAAATTATCGAAAAATAGCGAAAATTGACGGAGAAATGACGGTATAACTTTTGTGGGCGGAGTTTGTTTATAAAGCGATATGTTTTTCTAAGCGCTGTTTTCTCAAAGTTAATTTTTCGCTTGTAGGGGACACCTTTAGTAAAGAGCTACAACTCAAAGGGAATTTGTTCGATTTTCCTCAAATTTGGACACAAGCTAGGCTAACATATAATCAACAAAAACCTGTCGGCGAATTTCTTATTTCCGAAAACTTTTTCGTCAAGAGCCATTTCCGTGCGATCACTTTAATTTGTTTTCTCCCTTTTTCGAAAATATTCTGTAACTTTTCACTGCAATTGAATATGGGAAATCGCCGACACCTTTTTTAGCGCTTCGTGTCCGGAAACCCGAGAACAAATCAAATTAGCAAAATACAATAATCGCTTTCAGTTATAGCGTTTTAAAGCTGATTCGGACGTTCGAATTTAGACGTCATAAAAAATTTGACAATTCATTTTATTACCAAATGGTTTCCATATTTAGATAGCCAGCTCTATAAGCTTTAATTTGATATCTGGATTTAGGTATATTAAGTGTAATCTTAAGACGCTAGAGCTGTTATACTGGAGACACCCCCGAAGGTACACTGTAACCTTAACTTAACAACTATGATGTGGAAAGATCGTTGAGCCAGTTATGACTACATCTTGCCAAAACCAATTTTGCCATACCCTGTGCTTTTATTTTGGTAGTCCTTGAACACACTGTAAAGTTCCATAGAAAATGTGCTGGATTCTGCTAGAACCTTTTCAGGGAGGTTTGTCAGGTACTTCACATATAACTTGGTGGTCATGCCAGATGGCAGAGATGGGCATCCAGTCCAAAACAGTAACATGTCTTCTGATGTTTCCTCATTCAGCACCATCTGTTGTGTTTACAAATAAAAGCAATGAGTATAATTTTAAGTAGAAAAATGTTTTTCTAAGCATCCTTCTGGTTCTTGGCATTGGACTGCTATAGTTTTGCCAGGGGTTGAAAGCAGCAGCTGGCACAATAGAAGTAGTAGCACTGAGTTCTTCGGCCGCGGCCTCTCTCTTGTCTTGGAATTTGAAATCTTGCCTTTACTTCATCGCTGATAGAATTAAATTCAGCCCTGTTGCTTTTTTCGCTAGTTACACCTTGATTTGATTGGTCTGTAAGTTGGTCACAGCATTGATGACGTCAGTTCCGCACAAAGTCTTGGACAGATCCGCCATCCGCCGGCAGATCCTTCATGTATTAATAGTTGGAGAAGGCAGGAGCAAAGCAACAAAGAGCGGGAAACTGCCGTCTGAATATCATTTCCGGTTAAATGCAAAAAGTTTCCGCTTCCTCTTTTGAAGGGAGTAAATTTTTTTAACCTCGCTTCTCGCTCGCTTTCTAAATCTTAAATGTCTTAGGCCTCAGTCTGAAATGCTCCATAAATAGTGAAAACTTACATGGTTAAAATAAATAAATGGAGTGCTTCAGTGCTTACATACCACTTCGGTCATCACTTCCTAATTTTCAGAATTATCTCCGCGTTTCTTCATCTCATCTTTTTAATTGCATCGACCATCTTTTCTTGCACATAACATCGATGTACGCAACATAACATCAGTGTATGCACATTCGACATTGATGTAATGATATTTCGATATTTTGTCCGTAAAAAAGCGCCATGCGCATTGATAAAAACGTAATACATGAAGTTCCTCGAAGCAAGATTTTATCCCTGAAAGCTCGTCTTTTTCCACTAAAGCGGCTTCTGAGTATTCCTTAATTAGTATCCTTGTCTTGAGTAGAAAACCGCGAAATATTCAGGGAAATAACGCCTTTAATTTAAACGGTTTTCTCCGCTTAGTAAATTCACAGCAAAACCGTTTTCCCAGCTGACGTGACGTTCGGCCGTGTAACCGCGCGAAAAACAAAGCCTCGCTTTGGTTTCAACATGACGTCGAACGCGCATGTTTTGCGACATCATACGCGCCCGCGAGCCAGTCCTGCGCGACGGCGGCGGAGGGCGGCGGGCACACGCGCGCCCGCGAAACATTCCATGACCATGAAAAATGACGGGCATAGGTTCTATGAGTATGGGGCTGCGCGCGGGCCTTCGGTCCGCAGAGCTCCGGTACAAAATATTCATTCATGTAATTTTCATAACTTAGGGACTGTGCAATAATTATCAGGAGGGGGGGGGGGGGGGGGCTGAAAAACTAGAGTTATCTAGCAAAAACTTAGACAGTACCCCCCCCCCCCCCCCCCTCCAAAACAAAAAAAAAAGTTCTAACCCCCCTGTTATGTTAAAAATAACGTCGCACCCCACCCCCCACCACCCACCCACACACACACACACACACACCCACCCACCCCTCACCGCCACCATTACCATAGATGCCTTTAAGTAAATACCTTTTATATTGTCATGCTACTGTAAGCGTACGCTTACTTGTTGGATGTCGTCGTCTGGAACAAATTAAATAATACCAGCTCATATGAATGTTCAACAAAGCCATCCGTTTCGGAGTCATCTGAATCCAAATCAGAGTTGTTTTCGGAAGTGCTTGTGTGAGAATCAGAGTCGTATTCGGAATCACTGGATAGGAGTTCTGTGTCACTGTCATTGGCACTATTTCTTTCGTTGTTTCGTGTTCCAGTTTGCGAGAAATCAAGAGCACGTGCTACCAGCACGGCTTTACTTCCAGATACATGAAGATTGTTCTGCTTAAGGTAGATCTTAATTTGTCTTGCTGTGAGGGATTTGACTTCATTTTCTTCTTTCCAGTTAATGTCTGGAAGGGTATTGCGTTCAGCTTCCCTTTCTTGAGCTTTCAATGCAATAAACTCACGGTGTTGAACAAAACTTTTGAGAGTGATTTCATCAACCATCAACTTCTCACACACCTCCTGCATTTCGTTGGCGTTGGAAGAGGTTAACATACCAGAATCGACTAACTTCTTGACTTGCACACTTGGAAGTTGTCGATCGATTTCTTCACTCAGACTGGTCACATTGGATGGAATATACCCGCGTGGTAAGGCTGCTGTGTCACTAAGATCAGGAACAGGGAACCAATTTGCAGGGACACCAGCTGTCCACCCTTCCTTTTCACACGATTTACATGTGGGCTCACAAGCAAACTTCAGGTATTCTAAGAAGTAGTGCCCTTGTCGTACATGATCGTCCTTTAGCTTCAGCTGTTCGTATTGATATTTGTTACAGTCTATCATGATGCCTGTATTGAGAATCTTTTATTGCGTTTAACTTTATTTACATTTCGAATAAAACTTAAGGCCCCCCCTCTGTCAAATGAGTGATTTTACTTTGAGCCCCCCTATCTTGGCAGCAATTTTAAATTTTATGTAATGCCCCCCTCTAGTTTTTCAGCCCCCCCCCCCCCCCCCCCCCCCCCCCTCCTGATAATTATTGCACAGTCCCTTATTATTCATAACAGCGCGCCATATAAACTATCTCTGATTGGTTTACTTTTACTAATCGATAACTGGCCGCTTTTACGCTTACTTCAGGATGGTCATAAGATATCGTTCGTGAATAGCACTTAGGATATATATTCGGAAGCTCCTAGGCTGGTAGGATTTCGTGAATACGGCCCCAGGCCTCCACGCGTGAGTTCCGTAACATTTTGTTTCGTAAACAAGAGGAGCGAAGCGCCCTGGAGCCGGCGCATCGATTGTTGGGTTTCCCCAGTTTCTTTTGCAAATTTTCGACGCTAAAAAATCGTAGTGCCTTTATATGTGTTATAATATGCGAATGAAAAATATAGCGAAATTTGCCGGTCTTTTGCCGAGTTGTCAGCGAACTTTGTCTGACAAAACAGTGCTAAACAGAAACTACAACAATAAGGAGAACAATGAATTGTCACTATGTCTATAATTTCCACTTGACCTTTAAAACACTGTAAATAATCTAAATACATTTGTAACAAACCTCACTTGTTGTGTTTTCCTGTATATTTTTCTCTTCTGGGAGGCTCCTGAAAGAATTTCAGCGCATCGCTTACTTCTACAAATTGCAGTTTCTCTGTTCGCCAATTTGAAAACGAGAAGGAAACTGGGACGAGTGAACTTTCGCAACGACTTCTGGGACTGTTACTGGGGCCAGAGACAAAAGAAGCGTCCCCTGTAACGATCACAGAAGTCGTTGCGAAAGTTTCACTCGGCCCAGTTTCCTTCTCGTTTCTAAAGTGGCGAAATAGAGGTTCCGGTATCAAAGGGTGTAATCACGCGGGAGAAACAACAACTTCAGACACCGTACATTTCCGTTCAACTACACTGATTTAATATCCATTTTTTAAATACTACAGCCATCTAATATTATTTTATTTAGCCATCTATCTTTCTACTCTGGTAATATTTTAAGTATTCGTTGTCACGACTGAGTGATACCCAACGCTACATGCTCTGCATACACAGTATTTACACATTATAATTGTAGAATCTGATTTTCTTTTTACATACAAGTCAATTCTTTGTACATTATTTATATATGTATATATACAATACCAGCCGTTCTCTTCACCCTTTTGGCGTGAGTTATGCGGACGACTGCGTGACAAATAAATTGGATCTTAAGTCAGCGTTTAATGAAGTAAAATAATTCCAGGGGAACCTCGGTTTAACAACCTTTTATTTTGTCTTAAAGAAGTGGGCCAAACATTTTATGCAAATATCAAACATCACATAAAAGGAACAAAATTATTGGATCTGAGGTTGTTCGATAAACCGGGATCGCATTGGAGATTTCAACTGACAAGGTTTGGCAAATTTAGCTGTAGGTTCAAATACACTATTTGTCTTTTAATCGCTGTAAAATATCCTTTGCAATTAATTTAATTGTTTAACTCAGTAATTTTGTTACTAAGATTAGTAATATTGATTGTTCCACTTACAGTGAAATAAAGTTTGATACTTTGTCCAAATGTAATATATCATCAATACCACTTTCTTCGCTTACCTTCTCCGCAACTATGCGAAGAGAATCATTTATTTGTGGCAATTGCTATAGTTAAACGTTGCTTGGACGACAAGCTTATCTGCTCTTTCATTTCGAGTTTTATCAACTCATATTTAGATTGCACGAGTACTAAGTGAAAAAAGGGGTATTTTATTCCTGAAGGCCGTTAAAAGGTAAAGTCGGACACAAGCCACACCCCACACGGCCAGTTTCCGTGGCATGTGGCAACTAGGAGTATTATTAATGCCCCCCTTCCCCGCCCCTGGCTAGTCCATCACAGGGTGACCTGGTTTATATACTATGAAGTGACTGCGAGTATTATTACGCCCCCTTGATGGGATGCTAGTCCATCACAGGGCGACCGGGTTTATACACTATGAAGTGACTAGGAGTATCACTACTCCTCCCTGGATGGGATGCTAGTCCATCACAGGGTGACCTGGTTTATATACTATGAAGTGACTGCGAGTATTATTACGCCCCCTTGATGGGATGCTAGTCCATCACAGGGCGACCGGGTTTATACACTATGAAGTGACTAGGAGTATCACTACTCCTCCCTGGATGGGATGCTAGTCCATCACAGGGTGACCTGGTTTATATACTATGAAGTGACTTGAAGTATTACTACTCCCCCCTAGAAGGGGTGCTAGTCCATCACAGGGTGACCTGGTTTATATACTATGAAGTGACTAGGAGTATTATTACTCCCCCTGGATGGGATGCTAGTCCATCACAGGGTGACCTGGTGAACTGGTGACCTGAAAGGAACAATGCATAATAAATTTGAAGTTCTCTAAGACGACTTCTATTGATTATATTTCTCAGTCGAACTCCTTTTTCACTTCAGCTTATCTCAAACTGCAACGTTGAATTAAACATTTAAGGAAAAAAACGACTAAGATTTTTTAAATGTCTAATTTCAATTTTACTGTTTAAGAACTTTAAATTGGAACTGAAAACCAGGACTAACAATAGCAAAATGATCTTTATGAATTAGTACAAGGTTTTTAAACAAGTGAAGGTTGAATGTAAGTAAGGGAAGTGGTCATAACAAGTATACTCGACGAGGACCCACCTTGTGTAGGGGTAGGGGGTTATGCAAGATACCACCTATCTGATGAGTGTAATGGGCTAAATTATTTGATTTAAAAATTGGAGATGAGACTTAGATATTCTGTGTGCATGAAGCTTGCATTGCTAGTAAAACGGCTCGGGAACATTTAAATCTTTCTCTTAGTTTCTACTCCTGATAGAGTGGGGGCTATACCAACAAGACACCATCTTTTTAGATGGGGGAGAGGGGGCACATAAAGAGACCACCAGTCGTTTTGTAAAATGGTGAGTCCTGTCCGAGTACAATAGTTTTGACCATTTCCCTAAATACCAAAGATTTCGGGTGGAGGCACTGAAAATTTGTACTGCTACCATAAAGCTTATGACACGCTGGAATGTTGCAAAACCTTAATATAGCCAAATACTTTTCACAATTGGGCTGTGAAATTATTTTCTATATATAATCCATCATTTCCTATTTACAACTAAACTCACGCAACATAACAACAGAGTCACATCGTTTACGTGTTACTTCACTTGTGTGACAGTTTACAGTTACTTTACTTGCGTGGTATAGTTTACACGTTACTTTCCTTGCGTGACATAGTTTACACGTTACTTTCCTTGCGTGACTCAGCGGGGTTGCTCCCGGATTCGGAACCATTCTCCTCCTCTTCGATAATTTCGTTTTTTAGCGAAGTTTCTATCATCATCAACTCTTCGTCAGATCCCTCGATATCGTTGTCTACGTTGTCTTCCGATTCCGCTTTGTTTACCTTGCGCTTCTCCCTTTCCTCTTGCTTTATAACCTCCAGCCACATCTTATAATTGTTTTCAATGTTCGTTGTCAGGTCGCTCGTAATTTTCCGTCGTTTTCGGCGACGGGACTTTTTGGACTTTCTTCTTTCGCCTTCGAGATTTCTCGCTCCTTCTTCGCAGGAGTCTTCGTCGTCGCTCTCCAGGTCCGAACTACTTGCCTCGGTCTCGACCCATTCCCCCGGCAATAGCCCCGCGTTGGCGTAAGCATTATATAGAGGGGCCACCAAGTGATTGATGAAAGACTCCTGTAACTGAGCCACGTGCGGCTGATCACGATCCATATAAGGAGAAATCGGCATGTCATTTGCTAGCTCGTCATCTCCCTGTGGACAAAACGAGAGAGTGAGAGTAGTATAGTAGAGTAGATACCTTTATTTTATAGCGGTTTTCAGTGAGTGTTGTAAAACCAAAATCAAGTTATTTCTCTGGCCAATCAAAACAGAAACAGACAATCCAATGATTGAGCCAATCAGAACTCAAAATAAATGCTCGTGCGACCAAATCACGATTGGTTTTGGTTTAACTCCTGTTTGGTTGAGAAAGTGGCGCCAATGCAAAAAGGGTGCAAATTTAGAACTTTCTGTTAGCAAAGAAATGTGAAAAAGCACCGTACCTGTTCATAGAACTCTTCGACAATGCGCTCGGTCCAGCGAGTGTGCAGGTCTCTTCGTTTACTCGGCCCTGATATGTCTGCCATTTTGATGCAGATCTGCAGTGTTAGCAGACGATCGGCCTCTTGAGACCAGTCCACACCACCACCCTCGGAGATCTGCAAATCAACAATGACTGATCAACATATATTTCTCCTTGCAACAGACCGTCAGCTCAAAAACTGAACACGTGACTAGAATTTTCCCGCGCTTTCAGCTCACCCTACATTGTCCTCAAGCGCTACAGCATTTCGCGGGTAAAGCACGGGAAAAGCAGTGAGCGGGATAGCGCACTTCGCACACTTCTGAAGCTTGGAGACGAGGCTGTTGTGATTCTACCTTCCTGGGCCCGGTTGTTCAAAAGCCGATTAACGCTAACCAAGGATTAAAAGTTAACCGAGGATTTCATTTCTCTACTTAAAAAATGTTCTTAAAAGCTAATTTTTAGCTAAAGATAAAGAAAAGTTTAAGTCAAAACTGAAGGGCAAAAAAACTTTGGAACAACTGGATTCAAAATTGACGCTAATCCTGGGTTAGCTTAATCGCGCTTTGAACAACCCGGCTCAAAAGTTCAATATTCGAAGAGAACATCACAAGTTTCCTTTTTTTTCCATCTGAAGGTGTGCATTCTCTCAGAAACATCAAAAGAGTAGCAGCGTTTTCAAAAATTTAAATTTATATTGTGACTGAAAGAGAGCAACAAGTCTAAAGGCCGAAATATAAAAAAAGATGGGTATTGCCTAGCCTGCGAGCAAGCTTTCGGGCTCGGGTTTGGGCGAGGGGGGAGGGCCCTAAATTCCAAACCCGAAACCCCGAGCCCGAGAGCTTGCTCGCAGGTTAGGTATTGCCAGATTTTTTTCTGCCGCTCTATTTCTTTCCCTTTTCTTTATCTTTCGTGTGATTTTCATTCTGATTGGAGTCATAAAACTCTTTCCTGAGCGTCGCTGTTCTTTAAGACGCAGATAAATTACAAAACATCTATTCAGTGTTGAAAGAGAAGAAAAAAAGTAAACGCTTGTTTACCTTGGCATTAAACTCGGACAGCAAATCAAAATGCCTCTTGAGGTCTGTGGCCAGGACAGCCTCGATGGCCAGAAATCTAAAGCGTTTGAATTCTACCGGCTCCAACTCGCACAGAAAATTGTACTTTGGGTCTGACATAAGAAGAGAGAAAGCTGCGGCCGCGTGGTGGTTTTCCAGCACGGACCTGTCATTATACAGCAACGCCTGAGGAAAACAATAAGCATAGCAATTAGGACCTGATAAAAAAAATAAAGCTCGCTACGTGACGATGAAAGACTTTTTCTGTCTTATTTTCACAAAAGTGCCACGATTCTTCCTTACAACACTGGTCCCTTTGAAAAACTGTCTCCTTACGTTTTCAGCCTACATATGGGGCGGTTTTCAATTGTATCGAAAGTAATTTTTCGATTGCCTTGGTTTTGCATTGCTACGTTTCGTGATTGGCCAAAAGATCTCGTGCCACTTTGTCAACCAATCAGAAGTAAAACCAAAACCAATATTGTTACCTGTTCGCACGCGTTTTCCCGCGCTTGGCGCCGGCGGCATGTATTTGCTACGAGTTCTGATTGGTTCATTGGATTGTCTGCCTCTGCAGTGATTGGCCAAAGTAATTACTTTGGTTTTACGACATTCGATTGAAAACTGTTCTATGACGTTACAATTCAGCCAATGAGAATAGAGATAGGAAAATGTATAATAAAAAAAAATTGTCCGTATGTTTCACATTTGTCGGTATTTTAACCTTTATTACCAAGTTTGAAATCGTGCAATGCCAGGCTGAAATATCGTGTCTTCATGATTATGGCCAGGAGCTTGTTTTAAGCTGACTTTATTATCTTGAAATATGGAAGAAACCATCGCCAAAAGTGATAGCAGCAAAGAAATATGAATTAAACAGACAAAATAACGGCTAGAAAAGTTAAGATTTTACAAGAATGGCAAGTTTGATTTCTTGACAGCCTGTCAATATTCCAATTTGATGAACTGTAATCCACTTCAATCTTTGCAACCCTGCACTTTATCTCCAAACTACTGCTTTTGTTTTGCTCTATAGAATATTTTTATCCAACTAAATTGTATATTTGGTGATATTTGGCGATAAAACGTGGAAATAAGCTAAGCGAAATTTTGCTATTTCGGCGGGACAATGTGTCCCTTTAATGATATCACTCTAATGGTGCTGTTAATAGTTTTTAATACTTTACAAAACAGAATTTGGAACTTCGTCTTCCGATCCGATCTACCGATTACCCAAAAGTAGTGAACCCCTGAAAAATCGCGAGTGACTCCCAGTGTTTCATTTGTTAATTCCCTAATCCGGTGTATACAAACAAACTTACTTGCTGCGAGAGTGTTGCCACAAGGAAAGCATTTGTCCTGCCTGGATGGTCATAGTCATGCATAGTTGCTGCAGTGTACAGCGATAAAAGTTCTAACAGTGGAATGGAGTCCTTTAGCGAACCATAGTCGCCCGAATTCGTTTTCTGCCGCCCTTCTCCGTTTAGCCCGCTGTCCGAATCCGATCCGCTGTCATTGTTTAGTTTCGGACAGAAACCAGGAATCTTTTTCGTAGTCATGAAGAAAACCCCGTGAAGAACGTCCGATGCATGAATACTATTGTGATCTACAAGGTGGAAACATGAAATGCTTTATTTCAAGAAACGCAAACGTGTGACAACTCCAATTTACAGTTGTCGGCTTAGTGACCTGAGTTGACATTTACATTTACCAAAATAAGGGCAGTCTAAGTTCTTACAAGTTGTTGACAAAATATTTGGGGCTGTAGCCAACATGGCGGGCAAATTGTTCCATTGTTTTATAGTTCTAGATAGAAAGCTGCACTGAAGGTAAGTTTTCTTCTCGTTAGGTATTCTATAGGATTTAGTGTGAGTATTTCTGGAGTATCTCGTAAGTGGTATTGATGGTTTGCACGTGACGTCACGGCGGCCATGTTGTTGGTGGTCAAGAACAAAAGCGTTTCTCTCCGCTGGGAACTAAACTCTATTTTCATGCAAATTCTGCGACAAAAATTGTATTATATTGACCACCAACATGGCCGCCTTGTCACGTGGTTGCAAACCAAGAATAAGCAACCTCGTCCCCAGGGCCTTCTCCGCTTTTTCAAATTCAAAATGGCGGGTCGAGCGGAATAAGTTCTTTAGAGAAGTCTACTTCGACTAAGCTATTTATTGTCGACATTATGTTATTTATCGACATTGTTTTGATAAAAACAAAATTTTATCAACATTGTTTTGATACAAACCCACCGGCATTTTGTATGCAAACGGTGAAACCATGTTGTTTTTATGCTCACCAGTTTCTGTTCAGCATTATTTACGTATGAAAAGCAGATAGGTTAGTGAAAAAAACAAAGTCAACCCCAGCCTCCTTTTCACCCAAAGGCCAGGATACTAAGCACGCAACTGTAAAATGGTCTGTGTTGGCAGAGAGGAGGACCTTGGCAAATACCGGTAGCAGATAATGTTTTCACTCCCACTGCTAAAATTTGAGTAATAGAGCAGTTTTCAATTGAATGTGGTAAAACCAAAACCAAAGTAATTACTCTGACCAATCACAGCAGTCGTAGACAATCCAATGAACCAATCAGAGCTCGAAGCAATTACATGTCGGCGGCGCCAAGCGCGGGAAAACGCGTGCGAGCAAGTCACGATTGGTTTTGGTTTTACTTTTGATTAGTCGAGAAAGTGGCGCGAGATTTTTTAGCCAATCACAAAGCGTAGCAATGCAAAACGAAAGCTATTGTGTAATTACTTTCGACACTCAATTGAAAACTGCTCTATAATGTGTTTCTAACATTGTCATTAGTAAAATAAAAAGTGAAAGGAAACAAAATTACTTACATGGAATCTCATGGTACCCACTTTCTAGGGCGAAGAAAAAATTCAAGAATTTTGTCATGGGAATTTTAAATTCTTCAAAAAGGCCAACTTTCTGAAACACTTTGTATGTGACCTGCAACAAGAAAACAAAGGTTAGTCCAGCTGATAATCAAAAGGAGAAGGACTAAAACCATGGATTTAAAATAAAAGTTACTAAAAGACCCCCACTCCTGAGCAGAAGACAACCAACTCTTCCAGTTACAAGTGCCCCTCTTCTCCAGTAGCCTGTTACCCACAGGGCTCAAAAAAAGTCCCATCTGGTCATTTAGGACAATTAAATTTTTGTGTCGGGCAAGTCTCTTTCCCCACTCACTTGCTCGATGGGCAAAAATATTGACAAGCCGCCTGTGAACTAAGCTTGAGTAACAATTTATAAAAACTTGTCCAGGCAAGAAGACTTGCTCGCCCAAAGGGCAAGCTTAAATTTTAATTTTTTTTTTTTGTTAGCCCTGTACCCAGTTATGAGTACATACCTCCCCAAGTTTCCCAACCAGGTTAATAAAAAAATTAAGCTCACTCTCACCATGTTTAATGCTTAGGCAAATAAAAACTTTACTTCCCAAATGGGTAAATGTGAATGCAAATTTTGGTTACAGCCACAAACAATGACTTAATTCCTCAAGGTCTCCTCATCCACCCATGGGAGTCAGTCAACCCAGAGTCTGGATCCAATGGTATTGGATTCTGAATCAAAGAGTATTGGATCCAGACTCCGGATTGAAAATGTTGGAGGGGGGGGGGGGGGGGGGGGGGGGGGGGGAGGGAGGGGGAAGCAGGGCCCTACACCTAGATAGGAGTGAATGGGGATTTGTAAAGAACAAACATAGGATGTAACATGCAGACATAATGACATTTTGTGGAAATGCAAAAATTAGAAAAAGCTAGCAGAGTAAATAGAACAAAACAAGACACCAACAACAACAACGACAACAGAAAGGATGGAGTGCAAAAAAAGTAATTTTAAAAAACTTAACATTATAAAGATCTAAAGCCACAAGTTGCCATGGCAACATCATGAAATGCACATAATTATGTAAGTTCATTTTCTTATCTAATTCCCCCAATGTAACTCACACCTAATTTACACATTATCCATACATCATACTTACCTGAGTCAAAATATTTCCATGATCACAAGCATCAAATATTGGAAAGTTCCAATCTGTAATTTGATCTAAAAGTTTATCAAGTTCTTTTGACTTCGGCAACACTGGAGTTTCTTCATTTAAATCAGGCTCGTTTTCCGAGGCCTTACTTGTTTGGATAGTTTTATTTCCCTCTTCTCTTGACGAAGAATTACTATGACAGTCACAATTGCATGGCTTTGAATTTGACTCATTTTCACTGCAGCTTTTTTCCTCTGGTTGCTGCTCAGCTTGGTCAAGAGCATCTTTAACTAGTTGAGTTTCCTCTCTGCTAAGTCTTCTAAATACATTTGATGAAGCAAACATCCTATCAGGAGATTTCCTCATCAAATTTGGTGATGATGACGAGGGCGATGATGTCCCTCTTTCAGGGGAGCGCCTTGGAATAAGTGGCGACCCAGACGGTGCCACCTCAGGTGACAATTTCCGTGTCAGACCTGGTGAGCCTTGAGTTGGGAAGCTATGGCTAAAGCATGCAGGTCTGTGTTTGGCATAAGTCTCTTGAGGGCCATTTTTAGTGTTCGTAACAGCACCCTCCGCTAGGGGAGATGGTTTGGGAGGACTCTTATTTGTATTTGTATTTGTATTATTATGTTCAGAAAATGTCACAACTGGCGTGGTACGACCGACCGTGACATCAGGGTCAAGGGTCGGCATACCAGTTGCAGAAGTTGTTGTTGTCCACGTACTTGACATGCGTCTTCCCGTGGTATTTAGACTACGGCGCATTCTCTGGAGTTGCTGAAAGACCATAAATTCCACAATCAGTATTTTCTTACAGTATAAGGTCAAAAAAAATATTTTTTTATTTCAAACATCCAGGTTCTCCTTACTTTTCCTTGACCTTCTCAAACTCATTCAATGGGAGGTGGCCCTGGAGAATTCCCCAGACATTAGGACAAATACCCACAAATGAACATACCATGACCCCCTTGGTCATCCCATGTGTCCTCATCTAAGTCAATTGCAAAATGTGATATAATCCCTCCATTCTCTCATTTCTGAACTAAACACTGGAACTAAAAGTGTGCAAATCCTGCCAGGTTTATTCCCTGAGGAGGCTGCTGGTAATAACAAGCTCGGCTAGGAAATCAGCATATGTATTTTTTTTTGTATTCACCCGGTAAGCATTTAACATACATGTACACCATAATCTCCAGCAATATATTAGGCCCCTCCTTTCCCCCACAATTTTCACTTCCACTTGCAGGTGTAGCTTATCTGCAACAACATCTGGAAAAGGTTAAGCATACATTTTCACACAAAAAGTGCCTTTTATGTCTCTAATTTGAGATTTTAAGCTCAGAACACAGCTTATTTGCAACTACATGTTATCTGTAGCTACCAATTTTATAGCACTCGCTCTAGATGGACCCCTAGTACCTATACAAAGACTGGCATATTGTCACAGAATACTCACCCCAACCATTGGTAATGGCAAATCATCCTTCAAATCCGGCTGATCTTTGACTTTATCCTCCTGGTGCTCATCACGGAATTTCTCTATGAGAGGTGTCATTGGCGACACAAAAGGCCGCTGCCCCACGTGGAAAGCAGTAGGTGGGGCAATCATTGTGCTTATTATTTTAAGGGTGCTAGCCACATTGGGCGGCAAATTGGAATCTGCTAGTAAATCTGAGATCATGCCATGGGCTTCTCCTAATGTTGTGCAATCTACAGAGCCCTGCAATGAACATTGGAAATAAAGTTAAGCAAAGATTATTAATTTTGTTACTGGATAAAGTTGACTTTAATAGCGAGAATCATCAAGGCTGAGGTTTGGGACTATCTTAAGAAAAAAAAAAACTAGTAGTAAATAATTAGCAGATTTTGACGAGTCCTAAGAATTAACTAGTCAGTAATACATTTTTATCAGCCAAATCCAAGAAATTGTTTTATTAAACATTTAAGACTGATTCATCATTTCAGACTAAACTTTTGCAAATTTTTATTGCTTTTTCCCTCATGGAATGTGGAATCAAGTGTATTTTTTCCCTGCCATCTCTGACGAATTCAGTAGGCAGCATGTGATACGCACACGTCAGTTTATGCTTCTCAAACTCATTAATTAGCATAGATTTCACTGATTTTATTCCTGTATTTTCTCTGTATTTACAGATTAGTTTGAGAAGTTACATGGTATATCCAACAATCAAGAGTGTTTCATTAGGTATAATCCAAACACCTCAAAATCAGGGTGTGCCTCGTTTTTTTTTTGTATTTTGATATTTATCTCAGTTTTACATTCAATACAATTTTTTTACAGTACCATATTTTGCAATACAATACAATACACTTTTAGATACAATTTAAAATACAATACAAGGAAAACGCAAAAAAGAAAAACTAAATAACCCTATAATAAACTCTATAAAATAAGGAACAAAAATAAAGAACAAGGAAAGTATTTGGTATTAACGTTCTTTTGTTAAAATAAAAGCATAATATACTCATGTAATTTGGCTGCCAGCCTGAGCATTCAGTACATATTTCTTTAACTTAGCGTCGTGAACAGATCGCTTGCCGTTTGAGTCAGCGACGACTGTTTCAATATGATATGTTAAAGCCACTTTAGAAAGGTACATGTTTAAGGAAGGAACACAGTCTTTATTTCGACAGGAGTAAATATGCTGTTTTGCCAAAATTATTAAATGGTTGAGCAATAAACAGTCTGTGCTTGTCTCCCAAATTCCAAAAATTTTATCAACATCTGAAAGCGTATCCAGCTTAATTTTAATCTTATTGCAAAAGAGGATAAAATCTTGCCAAAATCTTCTAGAAAAATCACAGTTTATAAATAAATGTTCAAGGGATTCATTTTCTTTTTTACAAAATGTGCACAACGGACAGGGAACCAAGCCAATTTTATGAAGAAACATATTTGTTGCTAGGTACCTATGTAACACTCTAAATTGAAACTCCCTTGATTTCGAATCAATAGCAACTTTGAAAGGCAGCTGATAGATCTCCTTCCATTGTAGTGAATCCTCATATTTTTCCGTATATCTTATCTGTGCAGTTGGCATGACTTCAAACTTTGAACGTACTTCTTTATAGACGTTTCTAGATGACACTTTGTCGAGTAATACACTTTGACCATTTAATTCTAAACAAACCCTCTTTGAAAACGTAAAATTCGTCTTTTCGTAATTACCACAAGTCTAAACATGATGCCGCCATGAAACAGGAAGCGCATCAATAAGTGCCATTAATTGAAATTTTTCTTTACCAGTAAATATTGTTCTTGTTAAAATCTGAAAAGTCGTAACCGGCCCTTCTTCGGCTGCAAGATCCCCAAGAGTAATTATTCCTTTTCTAGACAACGACTCATAGAAGACAGACTTGCCTTCAATACAAATCAACTTATTGTTCCAAATTACTGTGTCATGTATGATTTTACAAGGTGCCTGTTCTGTTAGCTTACCCGCTGCCGAAAACTCTGCGAAGCAACGGAAACATTCTTCATAAAACTTGGGAAGATTGACGGAAAGTTTTTTAAGATCAAACGCAGAGCATAAAATGAAATTACGCCTGACGTCCTTTAGGTAATGTGAAAGTATGATCTTTCAATTACTCTGCTGTTTAGTTTCAGCGAATTTCCCGCGGCACATGATTCTTTGCGCCTTAATAATCGAAGATAAATGCGGTGCTTTTAATCCGCCCTTGTCAATATCGCATATAAGAGAAAGACGCTTGACCTTGTCTTTCCCCTTCCAAATAAATTGGTAAATTAACCTGTTTTCAAAATTTATTTCTAGTCCTGAGCACCGACCAAATAAGTCAGCAATTTGCAACAGAGCCTCAAGAGATTTGCTATCTCTTAAAAAAGCCGTTAAGTCGTCGGCAAAGATTTCCAATTTAATTTCATCCTTGTCAACTACAATTGTAGTTGACAAGGTGTGCCTCGTTTTATCAACCCACTTCTCGGTGTTTGGAGGTAATATGTCAAACATGAGACACAGTGTTTCATCAGAATTCCAAACACCAAGAAGTGGGTTGAAAAACGAGGTGCGGCCGAGTTTTTTAACCCACTTCAAGGTATTTGGAAATCTGATGAAATACTGTGTCGAATGTTTGATATTACTTCTCAAACAAAATGATTTTAGAAGGAGAATAGCTGTTATTACAGTTGAGCCCACGTTTCAGCGGTGATGCCTTCAGGGCGCGCGAAAGCGAGGCTTACGGGTCAAAGATATCTGGGATCTGGGATGTGTGTAAGTTGTCACTGTTTTGAAATCGTTTTTGAGGTTTCAGAAGGACTTTTTGACCTTAATTTTTGTGTGACAAGGCACTGCATAGCGTATGGCTGCGTAAATCGGAGCAACAAGCCCGAGTGTAAGAAACTTTCGTGGCATTCTTTACCGATAAACAATCGAAAACTGCTTCGAATATGGCTGGTTAAATTGAAGAGGAAACAAGCTCCGGTTTCCAAGCATTCTTATCTTTGTAGCGAACATTTCTCAGAGGATTGTTTCAAGCGGCGTGTAGGAGGAAGAGTGTATTTGAAACCAGGATCTGTGCTTACGAGGTTCTGTTTTACGCCAAAGGCCAAGCCAAAGCGGAAAGATCCCGTCGATCGTTCGGTTACAAATAAAGCAGCACCCCGCCAAGTCAAAGATAAGTCTCAGTCTAAAGATACATTTCAGTCTAAATGTCTCAAAACCCGAATTTTTTTTTTTAAGAAATTGTTGATAGTCCCCCACAGGAGTCTGGATTATCCAGTGTTCCATCGCCTGATTTAAATGAGGATAAAGGTATTAAAGGTAAAGAAGAACTTTTGTACCAGCTGAAAGCTAGGGAAGAAGAGGTCAGGCGCTTAAAAGAACTTATGGACATTCAGAAAAGGGAATTTGAAAGAAAACTTAATGAAAACACGAAACAGCTAGAACTGGAGCGAGAGTTTTTCCAAGGAAGTCTTTTTAAAATTGAAAACTTAAAAAACAATCCGAAACTGTTAAAATTCTATACTGGATTTCCAAACTATAATGTGTTTAGCATGGTTCTTAGTTTTTTAGGTAGGGATGCAGCTTGTCAACTTGTGTACAGCAACAATGAACAAAAGGATGTCCAAAAGAAAAGGAAGCCAGGCCCTAGGAGGACCTTGTCAGTGGAGGAGGAATTTTTCCTTGTATTATGTCACTACAAAGTTGGTCTGCTGGAAGAGGATTTAGCTGCAAGATTTAGAATAAGTCAGAGCCTTGTAAGCAGCATAGTTGTGACCTGGACAAAGTTTATGTACTACCGATTTAAAGAACTAGACATCTTTCCTGACAGAGAAATCATTGAAGTGCACAAGCCTCAATGCTTCAAAAACAAGAACAAAGGAACAACTGTCATCATTGATGCCACAGAAATCTACATAGAAAAACCAAGCAACCCTGAAGCACAACAACTCACCTTCTCAACGTACAAGAACAGTAATACCCTTAAAGCACTGGTGGGCATTACTCCAAGTGGTAGTGTTTGCTTTGTTTCAGATCTTTATGGTGGCTCTATTTCTGATAAGGAAATAACCAGCAAGTCTGGTTTTGCAAACAAGCTGCAATGTGGAGATGAAGTTATGGCTGATCGAGGCTTCAATATTCAAGAAATGTTGGCGTGGTAAGGGTGTCAGGGTGAATGTTCCCCCCTTCATGAATCAATCAGGACAGTTTACTGAACAGGAAATGTTGACAACCCGAAGGATTGCAACCCTCAGAATACATGTTGAGCGAGCAATTGAACGTATAAAGAACTATCATATTTTAGACTTTATTCCAGCTACTTTATGCAAGAATGGAATAATTGACATGATATTTTTTTGTGTGTGCCATGCTTACCAACTTTTTAGATCCTCTTGTAAAGTAATAACTTTTGTTTCAAGACAGATAACCAGTAAGACAACACAGTGAAAGATCACTGATTTCTAATACTTTATTCTACCATTAGACAATGAATCAGTTGGAATACTTATTTTTATAACACATTACTGGTGATATTCTTATTGCAATAGAAACCCAAAGCAAAGAAGAGTAAAGGCTGTTGAATTACTTCATCCCTCGCAAAATGTTTTCATAGGGGGGAACAGTCTTTATCTTTAGGCAGGACAATTGCAGGCTGCCAGTACATTGTAAAAAGGGTGAAAAATTCATTAAAGAAATAAAAAAGTAAATAAATCTCCATTAAGATTTCACTTTAGTAGCATTCTTGAGCTATGAATTTCCATCAGTATTTAATCCTTGGACGTACAAGAAAATCCATACCCCCCCTCCCAGATTGTTGCTTTGTTATAACAACAACTTTATTTCAGCATTCCCATTTCAATACATGGTATTACTGATAAAGTTACAATTACAGCAATAACAAATAAAGAAAGGATACCAATAGGGATATAATATTTTGCAAAGATTAAATGTGTAATGGTGGCATTTAACCCACCTCCCCCTTGTATGTATGAAGGTTCAGTTATCAATGTGTTTTCTCTTTCATTACTGTAGTAGAAGGGTAGGACTGCTTATTTTGGTACTAAGAATACTACTTAACTTTCTTATTATTAAATTTGCAACCATATTTTTAAAGATTGCAATAAAATATTTTCAAACTCATTGAACATAAGCTTCAACTATTTTTGTTTAAAACTTTGTTAACATCACTGTTTACTGCATACTAAATAATTAACCCTTCAACCCCTAAGAGTGACCAACATGTAATTTCTCCTTATAGTAACACTGCTTAAGCTTAAAGGTCATGAGAAAACAGGAAATTATCAACAAGTGAAAACAGTTTTGATTGTTAAACAGATTCTCCTCATCTGTACCATAGGAAATGTATGGGGAACAGTGTGGAGAATATGCATGTTGATTTTAGGGTTTAAAGGGTTAAAGTGCATGTTGAGGAGAACTTTCCTTACAAATGATCACTGTCGTAAACCTGGTTCACATGTCATAGTTTGAAATACTTTAGGGTCAAAATTATTTAAACTAGTGTGATTTGTGTTAATTTTCTTTGTTGCAGATTTACTACCTGTACTGAAATCCTTTGAACAAAGAAAATTAAAATCAATTGTTTTAAATAATTTTTGCCCACAATTAAGTTTAAACTGCACAGTACACACTGTACATGTTCACACATGTCCAATAACCTTACCAAGTCTGGGAAGACCAAGGGCTACTCGAGGATAAGCAAGCTCTGGAGCAATGTAGTGATCATAAAAACTTTGTAGTTTAGGGATACATTTCTCCTGGAAACACGAGCTTCTCTTGATACTAAGAATTAGCAGTTTCTTGAGGTCAGAAAAAACAAGATCCTCATAATTGTAACCACTACAGAATAACTGCTGCTGAACTTGGTAATAAAATGCATGGTTTTTATTAACAACAAGACCATTGCCAGTTTTCTTACAAATGCCTCGACTACAAACTGCCTCCTCCAATGTCAAAGTTCCTGGAAAAATCCTTTTCACCTCTATCAAACACTTTCCAGCTACTTCTCCATCTGGCGAAGCCCCAAGAAATGGGTGGGTAGGTGAAATAATGAACCCTATTTTATTGACTTTGCAATCAAGCCTCTCTTCATACATTTTTAATATTGTACTTTCATCCTCAAGCCCTTGTTGCATTTGTTGACTTTGAAAGTTTTTCTTTAAGTGGAGAATTTCTGTCATGGCCATTGTGGGACTAGTTGAAGATCTCTGGATAGCTCCTTTGCATTTAGAAGCAGTTATTCGAATCTTTCTGACTTCAAACCATTCTGGTGATTTACTTCCCTCTCCGGCCCATCCACAAAAAGGTTTTTCTGTACTCTCTCTGCTCTTTCATAAATTTCATCCAATGAAATTGGTTGTTCTTTGGGTGGTGAAATAATGTACGTACCAGTTGTTGAGGTCTCATTGGAAACCTTTGATGGATGTTTGTCATGTGATAGAATGTTGTAAAAAACCACATTCTAATTTAGCATCCTTGACTTTGTCAAGCAAGTCTTGGTTTGCCGTCTCTTTGTTAGACTCTCGGTATACAGGTAGTCTAGGGTCATGAAGATTCTCTCTTTTTTCTGCTTTCTTTTTGCCGTAAGCTTTTTTACTGAAGTCAATTTCATAGACAGACCTCGGTTCCAGTTTTCTCTTGCGTGGCTGGTTCCATGTTTGAAGTCTGTCAGTACAGGTGGCAAACTCTCTACTGTTCTGTAACCTCACAAATTCTTCAAGTCCAAAACATAATGCAGCAAGGTGTTTACAAGAGGCATATGGGCCTTTGCCTGCTGGACATGGACTACAACTGGCATAGGTGATCTCCCCAGCCTCTTCCCCAGAATTTATCACAGACATATTGAGTTTATATGTCAAATTCTTTTTCATCTCTGGCAAACATTCACATCTGATATGTACACGGTTCTCATGCTCTTCTGTCACAAATTCAATTCGTTGCACATGGCCATGTTTGAACAGGCCAAAGGCCTTGCTGTTTAAATTCTTATAGTCTTTATTTCCTTCATCATCAGGTGATTTTCTTGTAATAAAGTAATTCATCATGTTTTCAATGGTGAAGGAAGGAAACTTATTTCCTGCTTTCTGGATGGAGGTCCAGCTTGCAGCTTGTGGGAACTCGGGTCGAGTGTTAGCAGAATTAGTGACACAATTTCGATTTGACACGCTAGTCGTGGTGTTTCTCGCATCGGGTGCAAGGTGTTGCCATTTTTCAGTAAAATTGTGTTCCCATCCATTCTTTATGTAGCTCACAACCCTGCCAAAAATGTAAGATAATTTTGATGAAGAACTTCACGTTCAGGACCGTAACTGCCAAGAGAGAAATGATGCTACATGTGTACATTATGCTTACCTGTAAATAAGTTCACGTTTGCTAGCATCAGTTGAAGCGCTTCCATCTCTTGCAGTTCCAGTACGGTACGAAAGCCACTTTCTCAGCCTAGGCTTCGTCAGATGAGGAGGGCAATTGCCATTCAACAATTGAAGACTTTCTTCTTGCGAAAAAAAGGCACAATCCGGAGCAGAACTGTCGGAACTCATGTTTTTGCTATTGCTTTGTCAGTTGAAAGCTGACCCGATAGCCTCGCTTTCGCGCGGCTGCCACGAATGCCGCTGAAGACGTGGGCTCAACTGTAATAACAGCTATTAAGGATGCAAAAATGAGGAGTGTTTCAACTGATTTCCAAACACTCATTAAACATTAATTTCTTTTGTATTTTCGTCATGAATTATTAATGAGTTTGAGAAATCCTCATGAAACACTCTTCCTGGTGTTTGATATACAAATCTCACTGTCTGTAGATGTGATGCCAGCAGCAAATTTTTCACTATATATGCTCTCAGCCAACTATATTTCTGCCTGTTTTTTCTTGGCTTTGTCTATTGACTCATTTTTGCTGAAAACTCTCAGATATAATATGATAATATATAAATTTAGAGCATTATACAAAGTCTCAATACTCTTACAGTAAACTAAAATAAAACCTTAAAATCCCACAAGAAGAAAACTATAACCTATAAACTGCAACGCTACTATAATAACGTTCTGCCCAGATTCTAAAAATAGAAAACTCGCGCAGTATCATGGGATTGAAATGCGTACAAGCATTCAAGAACTATGCAGGAAGCTATGAAAAAAGCAGGTGCTACGAAGCACTGTTCTTGGGTACAACTAGACAATTATCCTCAAAATGTACAGGAATCGCAAAAACTGGTGTTTCCGAGGCAGCCATTTTGAAATATTTGTCCGCATTTCGATCCCACAATGCAATGCTGCCAAATATGACGTCACCTGGGCGGAACGCTATACTGTAAAATACTGCTTTAATACAACAATAATATGCAAGAATAATAAAATTAAAAATCACAAATTGAAAAGATAAGTTTTAAGGTGTGACTTAAAAATGTTAGTAGATTTACAGTTGCAAAGGTGTAAAGGAAGTAAGTTCCATAACATGGCGGAGGCAACAGAAAACGATCTATCCCGTATGATTAAGTGAAACATTTGGTAACGGACAAGTAATTACAGCTAGAAGACCATAAAGATCTTGTTGGCTGGTATTGAGAAACAGGCTGAAACAAGCTGAGTCCCCCACTCACCTGTAAATTTTTACTAAATATATAGGTGAATACTGTAAATCTTTAAATAAGTACCCAGGGCACTTACTTTAAATTCAGGAGAAGGTTGGGGTATTATTTCAAAGGGGCACTTATTTGAGGGTTATGCTGCTTTATTCACCCTTGAATCAGTTTTATGGCCACCATGTTGGTGTCCTGTATGTTGATGTCCTTGTTCAGTGGCAGGATTCTTCATGAAGCCCTCCTAAGTTAAGACATATCCTAAGTATTGTTTTTTAACAATAGTCTATTGTCATTCCAACAATAGGCTATTGTTAAGAAACAATACTTAAGATATATGTCTTAACTTAGGAGGGCTTCGTGAATCCGACCCCAAGACACCAACATGACCGATGCATTCTAAGCCTTGTAATTTTCTGAAATGTAGTTTTTTCCATAACTTTGTTCTGAAGACCACTACAGCCAAGCTGGATTTTTTAAAGATTGTTTCATGTTATTTATTTTCTAATGCCTTTGTTTATGTTCGCAGTGTTCTCAGTTGAACCCGTAACACCTGTGAGGGTTGTCACTAGTAAGTGTTACAGCTGTGAATTAAGTGTGTCAATACAAAGTTTAGTAAGACCTTTTGGCCATGTGCCACATTGTTATGGCTGTTAACTGAGATGGAACAGTTGATTAAAAAGTTATTGAGAACTTATTTTGACCTATTGATGAAAACCAAGAATAAGGTTACAGCTAAAGCTGGACTCACGGGTATCTGCCTAAAGCGAGTTTACTGTAAATTCATTTTGAATTTGGCCAAAATATAATAAATTATTTGAAGGATGTCGAGAATGAAATCTCACCTCTGTGAAAAACAAACGTTTACAGAGCATCATATTTCAAAGAAATTGGCCTCAGATATTTAAGGGCTTATGTTAATTTTATCATGTTATTCTTCTTGTAATCTGTTGCAGTTGTCTCCAACACAGAGTGTCCACTTATCACCTTGTACACCTCTTTTCTATGCCATCATACATACACTTAACCCTACAACTGGCAGTGAAAGTGTTAATTATCACAACACCATGTGCTTTAAATTATAGGGTTTGCTTAGATGATAATATTCAAATTTATAACAACTATTTATTATGTGAACTTCAGTGAAATACTAGGATTTCTTCCACTGCATAAACAAATCATATCTCAACACTTGTGAAAATATCAATTTTATCTTCACTATGAGGAGTGAAAATATCATTCTTCATGTTTGCTTAACCGTGATTGCCCTTATTAAATGTCAAGAGAGCTAAAATGTGTTGATCTACATGTATAATGGAAAAACATCTTCAGATCTTCTAGAGAATCTTTGGAAAATAATCAGAAATATTCATATAACCTTCGGACAGTACATTATTTGGAAAATTTGCAAAAATCGTTGGAAATCTCCAGAAAATTGGATAAAACTTTGTAAATAGTGCCGTTTATATAATAAACAAAATAATTCATGGAGACCTGTTGGATATCTTGGCTACATCCCTGCCTATGGAACATATTAAATGACCTCTCACATTAGCCAAATTGCTGAGCTATTTCTGATCTATTTCTTCCATGCAAATGTCATCAATTCTATTGAATTCCAGTCCATAAATATCCCATAACTATTTAAAGCATCTCAAATGCGCAATGATTACTGAAAGAAGCTGGGAATGATAGTGTTTATCATAAGCTCTTATAGATTTTTTATTTACTTTAACTAAACCTATCCCTCGAATTTGAGGATTATTAGCCGGGGTCAGCAATAAGTAAATTAATAGATAAATACATGTAAATAATACAACTAAGCTACAGGCTTGTGGTTTAGACAGCTTTAGATGTACACAAATCAATTGACGGCTTACAAATGGTAATTTGAATCCACAAAATAAAAATAAGAACACTCAAAATGTCGCCATTCAAGTCACTTTGGCTGGGAGTACAACAAACAAGTCCAAATGAAAATGTAATGCATGCTACGAATTAATGTAATAAAATTAAAACGAAAAATATCAATGTGCAATAATGTAAATTAAAGAAAACTCAGTTGGTACACTAAGTGAAATTTCTCATCCAATGTTTTGAATGGTTGCTATCGAACAAAACAAGTGTTCTTGCACTGTTACTGATTGGGAAAAGTAATCTGTGGAAATTAAGAAATAATCAAAATTTTCATCACATCGTTTGGTTAAAATTAATCCCATTACAGGAAATCGTTTTCAAAAATATCTGCCATATATTTCTACTAACGACATTTTATCACTTAATTTCACTTAAAAACTGAGAAGAAATGTACTCTGAAAACATTTTTTGGGGACTATCTGATCATCTTTTTGCTCCAAAACACTAAACAATAATGTCCTTTGCCTGAAATAAATTATTAACACACCACTTTCTCTTCAAAGATTGACAATTTTCAAATCAATTTTTACTTAAACCCTCTACTAATTTTCACAGCTGCAAATAGCTTATCATATAAACCATGTTTTTACACCAACTGCCAGTAAAAAGAGAATCTATAGAAATTCCAAATGATATTGACATCACCACAACACAATGAGTATCTCAGGGGCTCAAAGGAACCAATGAATAAAAATCTTACTAAGTAAAGACCACATATGTAAGATTTTATGATCACTGAATTTTTAATGCCTTTCAAGTGAATATGCCAATTATGCACCTTATATTGATCACATTCATTTAGCTGTCAAAAAATGCCTAGGTTACAAATTACTGTCTGAGGAATCACTCCATTAAGTAAAGTACTAACAACTATACATGTACTGATTTTCTATGCAGTTGATTACAGCAAATATTTGAAGAACAAATGATCAAACATTCTAACGAACAGAGGGATTTGCCATCAAAGGTTCAAGGTTACTTCACAGAATTCCAATTTGAACAAGCTTTTCAAACACTTTTCAAGTTGTCATGAGATAACTATTAAATATGCTAGCATTTAGCAAACAGCCACAAAGTGGCTTGGTCCTTAAAGGTGAAATATTGTCCAGACAGAAATTACCAACAGTATATACATAATGACACCTCATTTATAAAAGAAACAAGATTACAATATCATCCTCTGCTTATTCAATAGAACAGGTCGCCTTAACAACCTTCACCAAAACCCATAAAAACGACGGCATGAAGCTCCAATAAACAACAAGTTGGGGTTTTCCCTTTTGGAAGATGGGATTCCCCCTTTTCAATAATTGAATTATTTGGCAGCAACGGCAAGAACATTTGTAAGACCACTGCATTTGAAAGCTTTTCATTTACATGCACATTCTTTGCAGTAAGCAGAGTGGAAAATGTTATGAATGTAAACAATTCCAGATAATTTGACAGGCATGTGACCTGATTTATACAACATGCATTTAACGAATGTCAGAATTTCTGTTCCTCTGTAGCCAATTTTTATCTGTTCCGTGGTCATACGTTGATAAAACTAAAAGCTAGCTACAATGCCAGATTAAAACATGCAGCAAGACAGATTTACACGACCTAGTTTTCTAAGTAAACAACCAGAGGGTTTTCATAAGCGCAACTTGACACTGGCGAGAATGGCTATATATCTTTTTCAACAACACTCCAACTTGAGCCACTTAAAAATGACAACACACGCACCAAAATCACACAGATTTGGATAAATTAATCGTCCTTGTAAACTGTGATTTCTATATTCCTGACGCTTAAGTGTGATTGACAACTCAAATCCGATCCGATTCTCTAGGTATTTATTTATTTGTTCACCCGTAAGCACGTTTCTTTTTCAAACCCTTCACAAAAATAGTTATTTGGTTTAGGGTGAATTGAAAAATTAACCGCAGACCCGATCACTTAGATCTTAACGAAATACCGAGCAGTCTCGAATGTTTATCCATTTAACAAATAATATGGCTGAAAAACAGTAACCCTCGTTGAATGTACGGAAAAAGTAATGATTGGAAAACCTAAACAGCGAAAAAAAACATCGTCAATTCGATTAGTTCTTTACACGCCATATAATTAAACAGACGAAAAATCTCTGCGTATTGTTCCCGGATTGTTGCACCATCTGTAAACAAGCACAAGGGGATTGGAATTTTTTTTATCGCGACCGCAAAAAACTAAGCCGTGTTCTCAAGTCAGGGAATATTAATATTTTATCAAAATTAGCCCGGTATTACAATTTTGAGCGGTTAGTTATTAGCCTTAATTTGCCAAACCGAAGGGCGATTTTGACTTGTGGGAAACGGACAGTTGTTGTTTGTGTCATTTGCAAAATCTACAATTACATCTCCAACCTTACAATAAGATTTAGTCGAAATGTACGGAGCTTAAAGAAATAATACGCTGTATTTTGCAGCGTCTGGAGAATCAGCGAGACACCGAAGCAAGTTTCTTTGAAATTCTGAACAACAGTTTCGTTTTCTATGGCGCTTTTAACGAAAAACGATGCGAAAGCCACAAATCCAAACCTTTTCAAATTTAGCCAAGCTTCACCAGATTACGAATAATTTCCATAACAAATGTTGAAGAACTAACAAAGAAATGATAATATATTGCACAACAAAAATTGGTGAGTATTGCAGGTGATTCGAGATAACCAGGGTTGTTAAGATTAGAGATGCTTCATAAATCTTGCCGTACAAATGGCAAACATTTCAAATCCAGCATCCAGTTTACGAAACATCACTAGCCAAATTTTAAAGAACCTAGAGTAAACATACGCTATTCAAGTTCACAGAGATTGTGACCTGATATTTTGGAAGATTTTTAATAATCGCGCTCATGAAAGTTTAATGCGTGTTCGAATGTACATCGCGTACAGTGGGTTTTCTCCCCGCCGCTTGTTCGAACACTCCGTCGCATGTAAAAGAACAACATTGAAATAAATCAAAGGCGCCGCTACCTCTTGAACTGGCTTTCTGAAAATGAACACCAGCCCGACTATGGAAATACAAACAGAAGGCCCACTGTAAACAGTATTACAATAAATACAGGAAAAATGTTAAATGAACGCCTTGTGTCTCGATCATGTAATGCTAAATTAGACAAAATCTCGATGCCAAATCCATTCTTGTCTAAAACCTCGAAATGACAGGTCAAAGATCCTGGCTAGTTATAAACTGCTCTTCCAGCCCATTAATATAGAGATCGTAATCTATAGCTAAGGAAATGAACGACGCATTCATAGAGTTTTTCTTACCTTGGGTTGAGTTCCCAACGCTGGAAGCGAAGGCCTTCTTCGACTATTTAAACTGCTAGTGGAAGAAACGCTGGAAGTTCGTCTTCGTATTATAGGAGCTTTGCTTTGAATGGCCTCGCCCGCAGTAGCAGAGAAACACGCTTGAATGTTTCTTGATAATATCAGCCCACTAAATGCTGAGAAATAAGCCAGAAATGGCCGCAGAAACGATGGAATATCACGAAGTGTTATCCAGCATGACATACGAGCTGTGGTAAGAAGCAACAGCGCTATACTGGTAGGAAGAATTTTAAGTTTTGAAAATACAACTGTCACTAGCCCGGCCATGACCAGGGTAAAAAGAAACGTAGTTCGAAGGAAATCCGATCCACCGAGGATAACTTGTGTACAAAGCTCTCCTAACAGACAAACGGGAAACACAACATAGGAGATCTGGCTCTTACAGTATTTATGAATGAGTAGTTCGGCCCAATAAAAGACGCAAACCAGGCAAACAAGAGGCAAAAAAATTGTAAAAATACGCTGAACCACCGTGCAAACTCCATGAAGAACTCCCTCGGGAACCGAAGCGAAGACAAGCCAAAGGAGGCACAGTATAATAAATCCACTGCCCAACTCGACCGGCCCAATTTTCACCTTGCCATTTAGCAATGTCCAAGACGTAAACTGCGGCCTGTCAACCGAAGCGACCGAAGTTGTTATATATCCATTGTAGGTTTCTTTGTCTTTGTCTTTTAAGTGAGGGTCTTTTAGAAGATTAAGCTCTCCTGGAGGAGCCATATTAATTTATCCCATTCGGAAAATCGCCAAAAAATTACAGCGGACAAATTCAGAAAATAGAATTCCCCGCCGATGTATGAACCATACTTCGATAACTCGCAAATGCTAGCGACTCTTTCGGTTCACGCTCGTTGCGCTAGGTATCCTGGGAATAAAATCGACCAATCACAATACAGTATTTTATCTCTTATTGTTGATCATTTGAAGCGTTGACGTCATTGCTGTCACGCGAAAACCGTCTTTTGGAGAGAAAAATTGTCAAATTTTCTAAGCAGAATAAAAAGTCCGTTTCCTACGCAATTGATCTTCCTTTTTACCTAAATTAAGCTCTGTATTACGTAAATCACTTATAAAAATAGCGCGTTGGCGAAAATGACTCCAAATTACCATAAAGAATTTTCGTAAAATGCAAAACAGATCAGCACAGACAGAGGCGAATGTAATTTATGTTTTAGTACTGGAACAACGATTTCAGGCAGTGACGCAGTTGACAAAAAGGAAACTTACAAGTTATGCGATGTGTAATTAAGGTTTTTAATTCGGCAATCGATGAATATAAAACGAATGTGCCATTTTAACTTGGCTTTACATTATAACGCGAAAAAATACGTACATTTGTATTATATAGCCAATGATCTGTTTTGATCTAAAACATAACGAATTTCTTTATTCGCGCGATCTCATAAACAGTGGAAGAGTAATTTGAAGTTCTTTATCGAGATATAAAACCGACGGTGTACCAAAGCAATTTTCACATTCGCGAAAACAATCGGGCAATTTAGAGGGGTTTCCGCCAAAACAACTGACGATTTCAAAACACTGAAAAACTACCTTGTTTTCATTTGTCTGCCGTAACACTAAAATTTTAATTTTATTGTCGGCCTTTTTAAAACCATTAAAATTCGCCCTCTTTTGTTTACGGAAACAAAAGAAATAATTCGCCGTTTAAAGAAAAATGTGGACTAGCCCTAATATAATCTATATATTTATATATTTAATTATATACAACAGTTGAAATTGTCCCGACAGGAGACACTGTCTTTAAGACAAAACTTTTGATTTCTGCACCGGTCAGTATTTGCAGCAGACAAACATTGAAAGAGCCCGACTTTGGAAAAAAATGTTGATTAATTTTCAGCTGAAAACACAACGTAAATCATATCAGGATGCAAAAGGAGTTTTTCATTCACTTTTTTTTTCGACAAGACAGTACGCAAAACAAAAGGATTCTCAAAGGCCTTGTTCTTTCCCTGTTAAAAGGTCAAGATCTTTCAAAATTAACCCTTTTCACCAAGAAAACGGTCCAAGATCAACGTTTTAAAGCCAACAACTTATTTATGCAGAATATTAGTCAAAACAAAACAATATTAAATACTAAGGGTACTGCTCGATAGCCCAGTCACTTTTAAAAGGTCACACTTTGGGATTCAACCGCAGACATTGCGAGCATGCAGGTGCAACAATAAATTGACCAGAAAATAAAAGGATCAGAAAAACATTTAACGGATAAAATCACGTAGAATTTAAGGGAGATATCACTTGTGCAAGGACGTTTAAAGACACAAGAAGACAGTTCTTCGTCTGAATTCCCTGCCTATGTTTCCAGGGCGGGCTTCAGATAATTGAACTATTTAATTTCTCGCATGCAAGGACCCCCAAGACTCAACTGTCTGGAACGCCTTCATGCAAATTGAATATATTTAGCTCAGTGCTATCTTCTTTAATAATCTTTGTTTACAAAGTGATAAAAAAAACGGCTCACTGGCAAATCAGAGAGGAACTTCCACTAAGATGACTACTCCCTTAATTTTCTAAGCCTAAAATCGAAATCAAAAATAATTTGTGTAAAATAAAGCAATATTTCAAGTATCACCTTATTCGATAGTTTTTGTCCTTACAAGTATAGTTTGCATTATGTGGTCAGTTGTAGCCGAGCGGGATATCCAGCCCACCGCGCAGACAAATATTTATTATACAACGGGTGGTGGGGTGAATATTCTGGTATATTCGCCGTCTGCGACGCCGCAGTAAGGGAGTCAGAGGGTTCTTTTCTCGATCAGCAAACATAACAGGTACCGCTTCCCTGAACGCGGTCAAAAATAAAAGGTAAACTATTTTATGAACATGGTCAGGTTTCCGCATTACAATGATTTATTGAAAAGAGTTTCAATATTTCTCCAAAGCGACCGCACCGTAGGCCGGATGATTTCCAGCCGGCGCAGGGAAGCTGAAAACCGGCCTCCCTCGAACGGTTGGAAATAGAACACCTAACCGTACCGTTGAAAACGGTGTTATGAAGATCAAGTTAAATGTTTGACAATCGTTTAAATTCTCCTTTGCTTCCATTCGGTTGTTCTAGAAATCATAACTTTCAACTATTTCAACCGTTTGTCCCGTTCACACCAGAATACCACCTTCTACTTCAATTAGAGTGATCATTTTACAGTCACTCCTGTCTCCACAAATGCCGACTGAGAGGTCATAGTTATAACGTTTTTCGCATTTTTATTTTTTGCCGCGCCCACACTGACTCAGTATTTACAAGGAAGTTCGATTCTCAGTTCCTTGGCGCAACAACACCTTGATAAGACGTTTGTTATTCTTTTAGAGTTTTTAGAGCCACATGTCATTTCCAAGAGGGCTTCAACGGGGGATCTGCATAACATGTAACATTTATACTAATATTTTAGGCCGTGTAACAGCTAACAGTAATAATTTCTCTGTAACAGTAAAAAAAAAAACATTTACATCCCTCCCCCCCCCCCCCCCCCCCCCCCCCCCCCCGCCCCAACAAAATGTTAAAGTAACGACGTTTTTAACAGGCTTAACAGTATTTCTATTCTAAAAGTGTGATGTGGAGCACGAAACCTCAGGAAAATCTGCGGTTTTTTTGCATGTTTTAAAATGGCAAAATTTCATCAATAACTTCACTTCCGTCTGTAATTTTAGTTTTAATTCATTTTCTTGTTTCATTTCTAATGCAACAGTTAACGTCAAATTTCAGGCTTTATAACAATTAACAGGAAAAATATCGCGCTCATTAATTCCATCTCGAGCCGTCTTCTAAGAGTCGCCCTCGCGTTGGAGAAAACGGTCGCTGCTGGCCGCAAGAGGCCGTTCGCGCCTAGCGGCTGTCTGGTATTCAGATAGCGCGTCAACCCCACCGAAAAATTGAGCGCCTGTCACGCAGACTAAGGAAAAAATGACCAACTACAGGAATTTAATAAGCCTTTATTTTGCTACTTATTTTGAAAAATAACACATCGAAAATAATGTCGAAGTTTTCTCCAAAGTCAGTTTTCTTTATGTATAAAAGAATTAGAATTGCGCACGGTCCCTCGCAAGATTCAAACATTCCCCATTTTTATTTCTTATGGACGGCTTGGATTCCCTTTACGAGAACTTGTTACGGTATCCGCTGAAAAATCTCTTGAACGGCGCACGGACTCTCGCAAGCTTCAAACATCTGGTCACGATATTCAATGAGCTGTGCATGATAGCTTGTCACGCCACGGTTTACTCAGCCCCCAAAATACGCCCACCCTGCAGGCTAAATTAAGCTAACTTATTTAATTGACCAAGTTTGTGAATCATATCTCGGATATATAGCTATAAAGACGTAGGTTCCGTAAAGTCTGGAAACTTTACAGACGTTTTCATGGAGGCGGGTAGTTTTAATTTCTGCGCCCGCCACCATTAAGCCGGCAATCGATTTCCAGACGTTTTAGAATAATGAGGGTCAAAACGCCCTCAAGGCAAAACTATAAAACAATCAAGCTGCGTCAATGGCTTTTCTCTACCAGGCCAATATCTAAATTCGTGAAGTTTCGGGTAACAAGTCTATAGTCACGCGATAAGCGTGGGGGTAAACATGAACGCCATTTTTCCGCCACTTGACATTATCTCGAGACATTATCTCGTTCACGTTTCATGAAGCAATCCAAAAACTCTCTGCTCATCTCAAGAATCTATGTTATGGGGTGTTTGGGTGATTTTTGGGTATGTTTGGGAGTAAATAGTTTTTCTCAAAGGATTTGTAAAATTAAGAGAAATAAGAAATATTGAAGATTTAGTGAAGTTTTAAAAATAGAATTTGTAGTTAATAATTAATAGGCGGACACCACTGAAGTTCATCCACCAGCAACCTGGGGTACTCTTGCGTGGGTATCAACTGTCTGTTGGTGTTCCAAAAATCATTTTCTTTCTTCTATCCAATCTTTAAACCTCTGCAAATTTCATTCAAATTCATGTTTACCTCCGTAGTTTCGACTTAGCCTGCGTTAGAACGGGTTCGCTCTGACAAAAAGACACGAAAGGGCTAACGCTCGAAACGATGCCAACTTCCATCGTTTCATTCCCCCTCACCGCCCTCCAGAAAAGTAGGCGCTAACGGACTGACACCAACGAAGCTTCACAGTTTCATCAAACTCCCCAAGAGTGAATAGAAAGCCTAGGGGCATGTGACGAAATAAATCTTAATGAACACTCTTATTGCCTGGAGTGGCCGAATTCCCAAGCCCTTGTTTTTACCCCTTCATGTTGTTGCTAGCGATAGCAATCACCTCAATTTCGAGGGTCTCTCAGGGGTTTGGGGAACAAGGGAACATGGCCAATTTCAAGGGGAACAGAGAAAAAAAATCTTAGGGAACACGGGAACCTTGAAGCAGTTTTGCGGATCACGGGAACAAACATTGCCAACATTGTGAAGGGGAATCTGACAAAAAAAATTGAAATAAAAAACGTAAAAATCACTTTTCTGACCTTTGTCCCGACATTGTCTCTTTTTGAAATCGATTTTGCGTCATCTGCTATTTGTGAATACAACCAACAGTCTGCAGAGTATGGCAGAACTCGACGAGATCTCGCACGTGCAGAGCCATTTTTACCCGAGTGCACCGCGTGTAATACGACCGGAAGTCCGGAACTCACTCGTGCATGGTTGATGATGCCGCTTAAAAAGAATAGAAATATTATAAAAGAGTTGATCTTCTTTAATCAAAGCAAGCATTGACAAAAGGTGAACACCATTTTGCCCGGCTGCTTTGAACATCTAAACCTTCTTTTTTTCGCCAACAAGTTAATTATAAATAATTTACTAAGGGACGGACCATTATTCTTCTGGAGGGTGGAGGGGGGATGAGACATTTTCCTCTGCAAACAATTTTTTTTAAATTCAGATGCGCCTCTGCGATCATTTTTTTCCAAGAGCACCTTCCTGCAAACATTTCTTTTTACATTATTTTTACAGTGCTATCTTCTCTGGTGCTAAAAATATTTGAGCAAATAAGCAGTGATTTTTCCAAAAAAATCAATAGTGCTATAGCCAATTATTTTGGCCACATACGCTCCTTGTAATTTATAGTTTGTTGTTCCTTTATACATCACTCACCGTTTTAATTCTTACGCAGCTACTGGCGCAAATAAAGTGCATACGACAGGAAATATGCAAAGGGAATAGCACGCTTTTTCGCGATTCCACAGTACCGAAGTTCTAATCCTCTTTGACGTTGTTCCCACAGGCCATCATACTCGTACCACCCGGCCTGCGGTACCAGCGGTGAAGGCAGGCACATTGCTGATTTAAAATGGTTCCCATCGCCATAGCTAGGTTACTCCAAATAACTTGTAAACAGTTAAAGGCCCGTGCTCTCCAATGCAACTTTTGTCGCAAGTGTAAACTAGCGGCGATTTCCTGTGCGATTCGGGTGCGACATTTGCTTTCAAGAGATTTGCTGTGATTTTCCAAAAATCGCCACCAAGTTGCATCATGTTTCGAACATGTTCGAAACCTCTGCGACAACGCGCGACAAATCGCGCGGGAAATCGCGGCTCCCAAATCGCACTGAAATCACCGCCCGTTTACACATGCGATTTGAAGATGCAACTTGCGCGCGACAAAAATTGCATTGACAAGTGCCACATAAATTGCACAAAAAATCGCCTGTGTAAACGGGCCTTTAGTCGACCCATTAGCTTTGATGGTGATATCGTCTGGAAGATGACAGACTTATTTCTGAAACTCGCCCATTTCTTGACAGAATGTCGACGTTAAATGGCAAGGCAAGCGGCATTCCTTGAATGAAAACCCGTGGAGATTCTGACCTTAAGCCCTGGCACAACGAAGAGCTTTTTGGCTGCTTTTTGCGGAGGCAAGGTGAAGGAGTTGTCTTGTGCAACCAAATGGAAAGAGACATATTGAAGCTATTTTCAGCTGTATTTGCTTTTGCCGATCACTGAGCAATATTTCAGTTTTGGAACTAACATTTTTTAATAGTTTATCTGACTTCTCTGCAAACATTTTTTTCATTCATTCATTCATTTATTTTGCCATTAACCACATTAAAAATATATAATAATAATAATACAATACACTAGAAATTTATAATAACATAAAAGACGATAGACTACAAAATGTTTAAGGTGGTAGTGACAAGAAAGCCTATACACATATCGTGTTTGCAAACAATTTATTTTGTCTTTTCAAGCCCTGCAAACAATTTTTTTCCGTCAATATTTCTCATTCCCCTCCTCCAGAAAAATAATGGTCCGACCCTAACTTGAACTTTTTATGTGTGTTCTATAAAATAAAGCATATTTCAACTTAAAAAACAACGAAGTTCTTGCAGGAGCTTAAAGGAGCTATGTCATGGTGATTTTGAGGTTTTCGGGTCAAAACCGTCGCAAATTAAAACTAAGTACCTTTGTCGTACACGAAATGCTTAAAGAGCATATGACACGAAATTTTTTTCTTCGGTTTCTTGTAGTTTAATATGTATAAAAAACGACTACAAGCTTTTAAAGTGTTCGAAATTTCGAAAAAGCCTTTTTTTTCGCCTTCAAAATACGCGCTTTTAGCCTAAAAAGTGTCCCCGCCATCGCGCGGCCAAAAGGTCACGTGACATGCCCTGTGCATGTGACGTAACATTGAAAACAAACATGGCGGAAAGAGAGGAAAGACCGAAAGACTGGAGAAAAATGCTTGGCTTGAGCGCCTAAAAAGACAATTTGCCCTAGCAATTCATGACTTCGGACCAAACAGTGCATTACTTTTCTTTCTATCCGACAGGTATAGTAAACTGAGTTCGATTTCTCCAACAAAACCGTACAGACTTCTTCGAATCCGAGTGCAACCACATGCCACACTGCTTCTTTATAGCTCGACTCGCGGCGACTTGGCATGCATACTTTGATCGCTATCTCACGTAGGATCCACAAACGAAGAAGCCCGCTTGGAAATGAGATAATTTTAGCGAAGGTGCGGTGTTGAATTATGAGGATTCTTTCTAGATCGTGTTGGGTCTGGTTCAGACTAAAAAATAATAAAAAAACCCAAAGAGCATGCATCTTGTTTATACTTATTATATAAATCGAAAACCTTCTTAAATATAGTATGACAAAACAGTATACACTGCCATATTTAATTAGACTAAACAAGGTGCTTTTCAGAATTATTTCCTTCATTTGTCTGCAGAAAATATTCTGGTTCAGATGATACTTCCATTAGTATAGGGATTTCAAACAATTCTCTTTCCTATTAAAATTATTGTACCTTGCCTAAATCTGTATATTTTTTATAATAGTTGTGTCCAATTTAGTTGTCTACAGCTGCAAAGGAGTACACTGTAGGTCCTAATCTTTATAGTGTTAAAAGTACTAACAAGTATAAACCTTGAGTGTGCTTCTTTACAGTTTGTGTATATTATCCTTCAAAATGGTTTTCAGAGTATTTTGGTTAATGGTTTTGTGTCCACAACAGCAGTCACAGTGTTGCAAGTACACCAATAGCACAAAGGGATATTTAGAAAAGATTACAGGGTGCTTTAAATGGACAAATAGCTATATGAGTTTGTCTTATACTGACTTGGGGACCATTAACCCTAAAAGGTTTCCATTTTTCATGCCAATTACTCCACGCATTCTCACAATACTCATGACACCACATTGCAAAGCTAAAAATGATGCTCAAACTCCATAACCGCTGGGGCCACACTTACCGTAACCTATATATCTTGTAATGCATGATGGTCAGGAGTACCCATGGATTCTAACTAAGAATTGGCCAGACATATACCCTATAGGGTGGGGGGCTCCCACATAAAATGGACAGTAGTGATCATTAGAAATTTTGAAGGGAACCCCTAAAATGTACTAGAGAGCTGTTTTGTGAGTTTGGCTCACATCATGTTTTACCCCTAAGCATATTTCCTGTCAGCATATTTTCTGGCTTAAAACCCTAAAAGGTATCAGAATAACTCCTGACGGGTTATTTTTTATTCAAACGCCCTTGGTAGTACCAAACCCCTATCCCCAGGAAATAAACCTTAGATATCATGCTTGTCTTCAAGCAGTGTCCCATAGAAGAAAACACTAATCTGTATTTCTCATCTGTTTTGTGAAATGTCCTCATATCATGATGGTTTACTCCCCTGTCCCCCAAAGGTAGAGTGGTTTTTTTTTATTCTGATGAAATAAGACGTATCTGGGTGATAAAAAGGTGATTTTTATTTATTTATTGTCATTTACATGTACATATCAAGCAAAACCTTCACTTCAGCCTGGTGTAAAGGCCATGCTGTTCTCTTGCTTGTGCAGTGGAATACCCAGGCCATGCGATGAGTGGCTTTCAATCTTAAAATTGAATTATTATAATGGTCAGTGGCATATACATGTACACTGTATACAAGATGGTATGGGTCTAGTTTTGTCCCAGCCCAAGTATTCGAAAACAACCAAGCTGCTCTGAGAAATCTTCATTTCCAACAGACAAGATGAAAATAAGGCTAATAGCACAAATAAGTCAGAGTTTCAATCATACAACTTTCCTCAATCAAAACAACTCTTTGTTTCAACATTTAATAAGCTGGATAGGGTTAGCACAATAAATAATAATTGGTATATATATAACTATCATTTGCCACCTTTGTGTCTACATGTTCAAATTATTGTTGGTGGCATATAAGCCCCAGGCCTTATGCAGGGAATATTATGTAGAACACGGCTAAAATAATAATTATTTTTTTCAACAACAACAGGGAATTTACTTAGGGAAAATAGTGATATAAGAGAGAGAGAGAGAGATCCAGCTTTATAGCACATTTTTTTAAAAACTATCCCCAAGTACCGAAAACAACAAAAATAAGAAAAGGACGAAAAGGAAAACCATGTGAAATGCAAATTTGAGACAAAGCTTATATTTTAGTACAGAGTAATGGGTTAATTTATTTCATAAAATACAAATGTATTTCTAGCTAATGGTTGAAATGTAACAGTGTTTTAGAGATCTGTATTCATTTTTGTTGTTAGTGTTACTCACCCATATTCACTCGCTCCTCATTTCCGGTGTGGCTTTCCATTTTTATCCCTGAGCCACGAAAACAAGACTGTTGTGTTTCTCAGTACGGAATTTAGCATATTGTTTCGACTGAGCCATCGAAAGCGACTAGTAGTGGTATTCTTTTAAAAAAAAAAAACCTCGAGGGTGCCTGCAAAGGTTTTCCAGCACTGTTTACATGAACATCCAGAGTAAGCGACCGGTTCTTCTTCGTATTATTCGTTCGATCTCGCCAATGACAACCTACACTTCTTCTCCTGGTTTCTCTTCTTCTTCCATGTAGCCTTCAGTCAATTCCTACGTCGACGAATCCTTCAAATCATCATCATCATAAACTTTATTTAAATGTCAAAAGACCGCCTAGCCAGGGAGAAATCTCCCTTACTAATATGGGGACATTCTAAAAATTAGATTAAAATAAATAAATAGTTACTAGTAATAATTAAAAAACTATGTACAATAAGATATCTAAACTATTTACAATAAAATTACAATTTAAGCCTAAAAAGCACTGAAATAATAAAACTTCTTTAAAATTATTACTACATTTTAGGAAGAGCACAGGCCGCAACCTCTGCACCCATCGTCAATTAATTCACTTAAGTTAAAATCTCTTATTCGTTTTTTAAAAACATTAAGGGATTCTGCGTCCCTATTATTCTTAGGAAAAATCGCTCAACATTAGGAAAAATCGCTCAACATTGAGGATTTGAGGTCAACATTTGTTATAGAACTCACATGGCCGATGTACACGTACTGACGTCATAATTGCGTCGCGTGGGCTAAACTAGCTCCCAGTCTCCGGGACACTTTTTAGGCTGAAAAGGGCTAGTACTTGGTGTAAACCGGACTATTATGTCCCGGGCCACACCCATATGCGTAAGAGTGGTGCAGTGTGTCACTTTCAGTGCTTGTACTCATTCTAGAAGTCCGTTGTGCCTTTACTAGCTGAAGTGTCCGTAGTAGTTGTAGTATCTGTAGTAGCTGTAGTATCTGTAGTATCTGTAGTACGTGTAGTAAGTGTAGTATCTGTAGTAAGTGTAGTAACTGTAGTAACTGTAGTAAGTGTAGTAACTGTAGCAACTGTAGTATCTGTAGTAACTGTAGTAACTGTAGTATCTGTAGTAACTGTAGTATCTGTAGTATCTGTAGTAGCTGTAGTAGCTGTACATAATTCTAAAGTAGTAGCTGTACATAATTCTAAAGTAATATGGTGCTTTTTGGGCGTTCTGGGGGCATGTTCCCTCGGAAATATTCGAAATTTAAGTCTTCTGAAATGGGTAGAAATATATCTATTATAATAACAATTACCAAACGTGATTGAAACATTGTTTCTACGGTTGATTTGAATTTATTGAAACCTCGCCTTGTGTGACGTGTTTCTCTGAATAAGTCTAACAAGAGCAGCTTACCTGTACTTGAATCAGCATTCAATTGCAACATGGTACCATCATAATGACCAGGACCGAAAGCAGTATATGCTATGTATATAGTTGCTCCAATGATAGGTTCATCAGGAATAAATGGCAGATAACGGCAGCCATTCATGCTTGTTACGACAAAAATTGGGACCTTCAATATGTCGGAGCATACCTTGATCACCAAGTCTCCTATTTCACCACAAAACGATCCTTGGTCTCGAAATCGTTCTGTTTCGTTATTGATGTCATCCAGTGGAATACCTGAGAACATTAGGTAATATTCATTACTTTGAACATTGTCAACAAAACATTGACGAAGCTGAAACACGTCTTCATCTAGGCCTTTACCAAGTCCGAGACCCATTAGATGTTCCATTAGTGTTTAATTTTGTTCGTTCCACTCTGTGGTTTTACGCAATTGCACCACGATCGATCTGAATGCACAATCACCGTCTCCGACAACAGGATCTACACGTCGATTGAAAGATGCGAGATTTCTGTTAAGACAATGTATATGGCTTTGTTCCGTATTATCATTTCCGTCTTCCGCAATTAGGACTTGTTTAACACTGCTGAGTTGCATAATCGGAAGATCATAAGCATTAAAACATTTGTCTTGGCAGTCCGTGTTTATGTTGCTTAAAACATGATGAAGTTTTTCCGTGTTTTTTAAAAGCAGTTCACTCATTGTATCATTGCACATGTCATGTATGTCTTCTACAACTACAATTGTGCTCTGGATTGTAGCCGCACTGGTTGTAATGTCATCTTCCTTATCGATATGAAACTGCCAAACATTGTCTAATGGCACTGGTTCCGTCCTTTCCGGGTTGAGGGTAACTGTCTTTCCAAGGTGAGTATCATCACTTCTTTGTTGAGCCAACAGTGGAATAAAAGGCGTTATTCGTGAGTTACTAATATGTTTTTTGCCATCAAGTTTCCAATTTATACCGTAAAACACGAGACTCAGAATAGCAAATACCAGTTCCGGCCCAATGGTCAAGTGGCACCACATAGCAATGTTTTGTTGAGTGTATGATGAAGGCTTTCATTGGATTCAGTACCTTCGCCAGGCTTAAGCCCCGATAGACAGCCTTTCTTTATATGACTGCGCAAGCGTTCAATCTCGGAGACGGTTCCTTTCAACTCGTCGAGATGAAGAAATTTATTCCATCGTTTTATGAAATTATTTAGATTGGTCTCAATTTCTTCTGGTGCAGGCGTCGATAATTTACGTACCGTGTCGCAATCCCCATCGCTTCGAAATATTGTTCCGAATTCTTTTGAGAATTGTTTTGAAAATTCTGTTCCCTTTGGCATGGATTTCGTCACTCTTTGCACCGCGTGAAATAAATCTAGTTTAACTTCTATCCCTGGAAATACTGACTGGTATTGTGCTCTAACTTTAACAACAGTCGTCAACAATAACAGTGCTGATTTGCGTCTCTCTTAACTGCTCCAGTAAAGATTTGATTTCGTCAAACGCGGTTGTTCTCGTCAATCGCCAACTTATTATTTCACGTTTATCATTAAGTACTATAAAAAGATTCTTAAATTGTTTGACGAATTTATTGTCGCCTCCTCTCCTTGCTCCGATGTACTTGCTGACTTTAAATGTATGGTCACATGTAATAATTTTGCTATGTGAAGCACGCTTCTTCATTTCGGCCTCATAGTTCTCTTGGTTAGTTTGAAAGTTAGCGAGAAATATACGTATCAAGTTATCGTTACTGGGAAATGAATACAAGATGTCGCTGTAGAATAGATACTACAGATACTACAGTTACTACAGTTACTACAGATACTACAGATACTACAGTTACTACAGTTACTACAGCTACTACAGTTACTACACTTACTACAGTTACTACAGTTACTACACTTACTACAGATACTACAGATACTACAGATACTACAGATACTACAGATACTACAGATACTACAGTTACTACAGATACTACAGGTACTACACTTACTACACCTACTACAGATACTACAGGTACTACAGATACTACAGATACTACACTTACTACACGTACTACAGGTACTACACGTACTACAGATACTACAGTTACTACAGATACTACAGATACTACAGATACTACAGATACTACAGATACTACAGTTACTACAGATACTACAGATACTACAGATACTACAGATACTACAGATACTACAGTTGCTACAGATACTACAGATACTACAGATACTACAGCTACTACAGATAGTACAGATACTACAGCTACTACAGCTACTACAGATACTACAGTTACTACAGTTACTACAGTTACTACAGATACTACAGATACTACAGATACTACAGTTGCTACAGATACTACAGATACTACAGATACTACAGCTACTACAGATACTACAGATACTACAGCTACTACAGCTACTACAGATACTACAGTTACTACAGATACTACAGTTACTACAGTTACTACAGCTACTACAGCTACTACAGATACTACAGATACTACAGTTACTACAGATACTACAGATACTACAGATACTACAGTTACTACAGATACTACAGATACTACAGATACTACAGATACTACAGATACTACAGATACTACAGTTACTACAGTTACTACAGTTACTACAGCTACTACAGCTACTACAGTTACTACAGATACTACAGATACTACAGTTACTACAGATACTACAGTTACTACAGATACTACAGATACTACAGATACTACAGATACTACAGATACTACAGATACTACAGATACTACAGTTACTACAGATACTACAGATACTACAGATACTACAGATACTACAGTTGCTACAGATACTACAGATACTACAGATACTACAGATACTATAGATAATACAGCTACTACAGATACTACAGTTACTACAGATACTACAGTTACTACAGTTACTACAGCTACTACAGCTACTACAGCTACTACAGATACTACAGATACTACAGTTACTACAGATACTACAGTTACTACAGATACTACAGATACTACAGTTACTACAGATACTACAGTTACTACAGTTACTACAGATACTACAGATACTACAGATACTACAGTTGCTACAGATACTACAGATACTACAGATACTACAGATACTACAGCTACTACAGCTACTACAGCTACTACAGCTACTACAGCTACTACAGATACTACAGCTGCTACAGCTACTACAGTTACTACAGCTACTACAGTTACTACAGCTACTACAGCTACTACAGTTACTACAGATACTTCAGATACTACAGTTACTACAGATACTACAGTTACTACAAATACTACAGATACTACAGATACTACAGATACTACAGTTACTACAGTTACTACAGATACTACAGCTACTACAGCTACTACAGTTACTACAGCTACTACAGTTACTACAGATACTACAGTTACTACAGATACTACAGATACTACAGTTACTACAGATACTACAGATACTACAGTTACTACACTTACTACAGCTACTACAGTTACTACAGCTACTACAGTTACTACAGCTACTACAGTTACTACAGATACCACAGTTACTACAGATACTACAGATACTACAGTTACTACAGATACTACAGATACTACAAATACTACAGTTGCTACAGTTACCACAGTTACTACACTTACTACAGTTACTACAGGTACTACAGATACTACAGGTACTACAGATACTACAGATACTACAGTTACTACAGATACTACAGGTACTACAGATACTACAGGTACTACAGATACTACAGATACTACAGAT
The DNA here is from genome assembly GCA_024195265.1 of Dendrophyllia cribrosa. Lineage (NCBI taxonomy): Eukaryota > Metazoa > Cnidaria > Anthozoa > Scleractinia > Dendrophylliidae > Dendrophyllia > Dendrophyllia cribrosa. The sequence continues at coordinate 38,197,431 of JAJLRJ010000001.1, forward strand.
ACTACAGTTACTACAGATACTACAGATACTACAGATACTACAGTTACTACAGGTACTACAGATACTACAGGTACTACAGATACTACAGATACTACAGTTACTACAGATACTACAGATACTACAGATACTACAGGTACTACAGATACTACAGGTACTACAGATACTACAGATACTACAGATACTACAGATACTACAGTTACTACAGATACTACAGATACTACAGATACTACAGATACTACAGTTACTACAGGTACTACAGATACTACAGGTACTACAGATACTACAGATACTACAGTTACTACAGATACTACAGATACTACAGATACTACAGGTACTACAGATACTACAGGTACTACAGATACTACAGATACTACAGATACTACAGATACTACAGATACTACAGATACTACAGTTACTACAGATACTACAGATACTACAGATACTACAGATACTACAGTTACTACAGCTACTACAGTTACTACACTTACTACAGCTACTACAGTTACTACAACTACTACAGTTACTACAGCTACTACAGTTACTACAGATACTACAGTTACTACAGATACTACAGCTACTACAGCTACTACAGCTACTACAGCTACTACAGTTACTACAGCTACTACAGTTACTACAGATACTACAGTAGCTACAGATACTACAGATACTACAGTTACTACAGTTACTACACTTACTACAGCCACTACAGTTACTACAGATACTACAGTAGCTACAGATACTACAGATACTACAGTTACTACAGTTACTACACTTACTACAGCTACTACAGTTACTATAGCTACTACAGCTACTACAGTTACTACAGATACTACAGATACTACAGTTACTACAGATACTACAGTTACTACAGATACTACAGATACTACAGATACTACAGATACTACAGTTACTACAGTTACTACAGATACTACAGCTACTACAGCTACTACAGTTACTACAGATACTACAGTTACTACAGATACTACAGATACTACAGATACTACAGATACTACAGTTACTACAGATACTACAGATACTACAGTTACTACAGTTACTACACTTACTACAGCTACTACAGTTACTACAGCTACTACAGTTACTACAGATACTACAGTTACTACAGTTACTACAGATACTACAGTTACTACAGATACTACAGATACTACAGTTACTACAGATACTACAGATACTACAGATACTACAGATACTACAGTTGCTACAGTTACTACAGTTACTACACTTACTACAGTTACTACAGGTACCACAGATACTACAGGTACTACAGATACTACAGGTACTACAGATACTACAGATACTACAGTTACTACAGCTACTACAGCTACTACAGTTACTACAGCTACTACAGCTACTACAGATACTACAGATACTACAGTTACTACAGATACTACAGATACTACAGTTACTACAGTTACTACACTTACTACAGCTACTACAGTTACTACAGCTACTACAGTTACTACAGCTACTACAGTTACTACAGATACTACAGTTACTACAGTTACTACAGATACTACAGTTACTACAGATACTACAGATACTACAGATACTACAGATACTACAGTTGCTACAGTTACTACAGTTACTACACTTACTACAGTTACTACAGGTACCACAGATACTACAGGTACTACAGATACTACAGGTACTACAGATACTACAGATACTACAGTTACTACAGCTACTACAGCTACTACAGTTACTACAGCTACTACAGCTACTACAGATACTACAGCTACTACAGCTACTACAGATACTACAGATACTACAGTTACTACAGATACTACAGTTACTACAGTTACTACAGATACTACAGATACTACAGTTGCTACAGTTACTACAGTTACTACAGATACTACACTTACTACAGATACTACAGATACTACACTTACTACACGTACTACACGTTCTACTGGTACTACAGATACTACAGATACTACAGCTACTACAGATACTACAACTACTACGGACACTTCAGCTACTAAAGGCACAACGGACTTCTAGAATGAGTACAAGCACTGAAAGTGACACACTGCACCACTCTTACGCATATGGGTGTGGCCCGGGACATAATAGTCCGGCTTACACCAAGTACTAGCCCTGAAAAGCGCGTATTTTGAAGGCGAAAAAAAGGCTTTTTAGAAAATTCAAGCACTGTAAAAGCGTGAAATCGTTTTTTATACATATTGAACTACAAGAAACCGAAGAAAAAAATTTCGTGTCATATGCTCTTTAAATAACACTAACAGGAAGATATCAAGTGAATTTCAGCAAAGAAAATAAACCATAATCGGAGTTTTAGCGAATTTTCTAAGACACAAGCGATAAACTTGAAAAAATTGGCCCAATTTTTTCAAGATACAATCCAATTCCATCCAGTGGCCATCTGCAGCCCAAGACACTTATTTTTACTTTTAGAGCACTAGTAGAATAATTTTAAACAAAACTGGATTCTTAGTTTTGGAATTTCACTGATATAAAGATGTATTTTGGCTTTTTAAAGTAACGCTAAAAATGGTGACATGGTCCCTTTAAGCTCCTGGTTCTTACTTATATACCTCTCGCTGCCTGTAAAGCCGAAGAAAAACGTGACAAACAACTGAAATCGCCCCACAATGCATTGCCAGCTTAGTGCTCTGCATCATGTTCTGCATAATGTCACTGACTTGCAAACCGTGAGTTTCACGTGTGTTATGGCGACCGGAAAAAGGTCAGAATGGTCGATTAAACAATATTCAGTTTTGTAACTTGATAACTTGATGTCCATGACTACAGATATCTGTATTCAGTTGATTAAACAAACAAAATGCAATGTTTCAAGCAACAGCAGGTGAACAGTAAGATGCTTAAGTTCGTGCTTCAAAATGCAGGAAAATGCATCTCCGGGAGACTGAAATTTAAAAATTTTACCGAGGGGAAATGCCCCCCGACTCCCCTAGAGGGGAAGGGCCGAAGGGGAAGGGCCTCGTGTGCTCACCTGCTCAAACTCATTGCCCTCCTGTTCAAAATCTTAATGAAACCCCTGCTTACCTAGTTACTGTATCTTGAACAATTTTATTAACAGGCTATTACTCCTATCAGCTTGAATCATTATGTAAGTAAGAGACGCTAAGACCGGCACGCAATGTTTGCTTTCTCATTGCAGTTTTGCTTAAAAACAAGTAACTACAAGTATTCTTCAAAAGATTCATGCCCGCTCACAGGTCCTCACAGTTTTACAGCTGCCGCGTGCAATACTGCGATTCTGAAGTGCGAAATGAACGTTTAGAAAAAAGGCTGTGCGTGCAATTGTCATACTCTGCAAAATGGTGAACCAATGAGCCGGCCACTACCGACCATGGATGCCCATTGTCAAGAAACACAACAAGGGATCAGTGCAGCAGCGGACTGCAACAACTTCTGATCACTTCTCGTGGGAATATTAACAATCAAAATGAACCAATTATAGTCGACCATGACCGTGGTACAAATGGTTACGCGTAAAAATCACTCTAGAGTTAGTTGGAAGGCTCGCCATTCATTGTCCTAAGGCTACAGGAACCTGCCGTTGTGTCTCCATAAGTAGAGAATGATAGATAAAGCATTTACTGTTTTAGAAAAAAGTTACTGAATTTGTGACGACTGTTGAATCAAATTATAGATTCAATAGAACAGTACAACATGTCGGTTATTAATAGGCCATTTCCGAGTTGCCTTTAGCCTCTCTATCAAAGCGAGGCTAGGTGCGAAACCTTTCATATGATAATAAAGTTTTATTTGCATGTGAATGAAAACTCATTTTCATATGAAAGGTTTCGCATCTAGCCTCGCTTTGATAGAGAGGCTAAAGGCAACTTGGAAATGGCCTATTAGTCGGGTTTTTTTTAGTTTTATTTTTTTGGGAGGGGGGCAAGGGTCGATCAGATTGGTAAGGTAGGGAACAAGTGAGGAAAAATGGTGGGAACAAGGGAAAACAGACCAAGTTTTGATGGAAACAAGCGAACATGGGACCCCACCCCCCCCCCCCCCCCCCCCCCCCCTCCCACCCTGTAGCACTCAATTAACTATTTCCTCTATTTTTTCCAGCTTGTTTTCTTTAGACCCAAGGACCCTTGGGTAATCACATCCGGGATACATTTTTAACCCCCATAACTCCCTGCGGCCATGCATGAAAAGGAGGCCTTCTTTCTTCACGCGGTCGAGGCCATACTCCGTTGTAAAGCGAGGCTCTTCTCGAAAGTTTGGCGCTTTTATTTTGGGTCATTTTCCTGTCTCGCTTTCAAGCGTAAATACCGAATACTATTTCACTGATTATTCTTGGTTATTTTTGACCCGCTTGGATCACACGAGTCTTCCGATTTTGTACGCAATGGCGGAGGATTCCGCGGAAGCGTTGCCGAGCGAGTCCATTCAGCAGCAAATCTTGGTTTCTGAGCAAGTTTCGGCGGCTGAAGGTTTTCAAAACGCGATTTCAGCGAACATTCCCTCAACTATTCAAACTATTTCACAGCAAAATGGGGGAATCACCACCATTTCGACGTCGACTTTAGCCGAGACAATGGCAACTAGTACAGAAGCGATAATGGCGACTGAGAGCATTGCCATTTCAGACGAGACGCAAGGGACTTCGGCGGCGACGTTGAGCGCGCAAGAAATTGTAGATAATATCCCTCAAGTCCAGGAACACGATTCCGTCCCGGAAACTCAAGAAAGTATTGTCATCTCCGCTGAAAATGTCGCTGTTGCAACGAGTACTTCTCTGGACTCTTCTCCGCAACTGGCGAGTTTATCTGCTGTGCCGGCGAATTATCCCTGGGCTGCCCGACTCCACGATTGCGAGCTTATAGGGGATTCCTATAGGGGATATGTAACGAGTGAAGTGGAACTGGACTTGATTTTGACCCTACACAAACAGCACACAAACAGTTGCTGGGGTACAAGACAGTCTCCATCGTCAGCTAAACCGTCTATTCGTCTTATGTGGAAATCACAGTATGTGCCATACGATGGGATACCTTTCTTGAATACAGGTATTCAGGGCATCTTTATGTACTAAGTACTTATGGCTCCGTCAATTCCAAGCCCGCTCATCCCCCTCCCCCCCCGGGCATTTGTCTGTTTTTTTTTAAAAAAAGTTGCAAATGCCCCACGGTGGGGTCAGCTTATGTATACAAATCCCCACGGTGGGACATCTGAAAGAGTGCAAATGCCCGACCCATGGGACAAGATCAAAATTTTTATTTCAATGATTATTGATGGAAGCAATAATTGCTCACAAATAAATGGATCTTTATTCATGCTAGGAATTCTTAAGTTCTACCTCAGTATTACTTATATCCGATCTCTCGCTCGTTTTAAATATTTGTGTTATGTTTCCGCAAAACTTTTGACTCCAATAATTTCCTGTCGATTCTCGTTGTTAATGTTATTAATTTTGATTAAAATTATGCTTACGTTCAATCCATTTACATGGTAAGGTCACCGTTGATTGAAACGCTTTTTCAAGTTAAGTTGCTATTGAATTTTTAAATAGCCAGATTCTTCCGCTGCGACATATCATGATGGAAAGACACCAAGGCCACAAATATTGGCAAATAAGACGTCAACAAATATTGAAAATTTGTCGTGATATAGCTATTATCTTCTGTGGCACTTGTAAGGTAATAGGCGTCCTGTTTTGAAAATGTGTGAAACTTTAATAATCTCACTAAATAAGTGCAGGACTCAAACGACATTTATCAACTCAGTTCTTATTTTTTTATATTGGGGGCAATCAGAAAATTTAAAATAAACAACGAAGCATGTACGAATTTCAATATCCAAAAGATAACGTTGTTTTGACAATTCCCCACCCCCGGGCTGACCTATTTTAGCAAATGCCCCACCCTTGGGAAGGAAAAGGTATAAAAATGCCTGACAAATGCCCGGGGGCGGGGGGGGGATGAGCGGGCTTGGAATTGACGGAGCCATTAATGACTGGCCCCAAGGGAAACAGTGAGTTTTGTTTCCCCGAGGGTCAAGGGGAAACAAAATTTGTGTATGGCTTGGCACACAAATTTGCCGCGGTGCATGACCTGATCACATGCGAGTCGAAAGTTCAAGTTGTTGTAGCCCTATGGCAGAGCAAGTTATGTTCCTTTCACTCAGGCGGCTATAAAATCGAGTAAATGTTGCCCTGCATGTCATTAGGCATAATGGGCCGTAAAAATTAAGCAGAAAGCTCTCTACGATCCAGGCTCCCATGAAAAGTTTCTTTCGTGTTTACATGTATTGCAATATTAAAATGTACGGTGGCCCACAAGTGCACTCCGAATTCCAAACGATACTCCATATTCCAAAACCTCACTCCAAATTCTAAAACTTCACTCCGAATTCCAAACAATACTCCATATTCTAAAACCTCACTCCAAATTCTAAAACTTCACTCCGAATTTCAAAACCTCACTCTGAATTCCAAAACCTCACTCCAAATTCTAAAACTTCACTCCGAATCCCAAACGTCACTCCGAATTCCAAAACCTCACTCTGAATTCTAAAACCTCACTCCGAATTCTAAAACTTCAATCCGAATTCTAAAACTTCACTCCGAATTCTAAAACTTCACTCCGAATTCAAAAACCTCACTCCGAATTCGAAAACCTCACTCCGAATTCCAAAACTTCACTCCGAATTCCAAAACCTCACTCCGAATTCCAAAACCTCATTCCAAATTCTAAAACCTCACTCTGAATTCTAAAACTTCAATCCGAATTCTAAAACCTCACTCCGAATTCTAAAACTTCACTCCGAATTCCAAAACCTCACTTCCGGTTAAAGTTGCAAGGGACTGGATCGAGTTTTGTCAAAATGTATGACGGGATGGCGGTGGCAAACTCGACAACACTAAAATATGACAGTATTATAAAAGTGACAGGCCAAACACGACTCCCGCTAGTCGCAAAATGTATAAAGAAGCCTTTAGAATAGCTTTCCCAAGAAGGTCTACGAGATATTTGTTCCCCTTAGTATTTGTTCTCCCTTACTCAGGAGCTACTGATGAGGTTCACCTAAGAACCGAAACTCGAGTCTTGCTTAAGAAAAACATTAGAACAACGCAGACTTACACACTAAATCACGGGCTGAGAGTAGCATGTTAATAACAATAACTTTATAAGGTCTTATAACAAAAACTGCAGCCGATAAACTAAACTGACCTCCTGTCATAAAAGAGATTTATATCCCAAAGATCAAAGAGTCATACAATACATATCGAGCACTTGTCACATCTCTATTTTAATTTGGTGATCTAAGGGGAACAAATATCTCGAAGACCTTCTTGGGAAAACTATTCCAAAAGCTTCTTTATACATTTTGCGACTAGCGGGAGTCATGTTGGCCTGTCACTTTTATAATACTGTCACATTTTAGTGTTATCGAGTTTGCCACCGCCACATCCGAATGTCTGTTAGTCTAAAAATATTGCAAATGAATCTCTAAAATGCAACTTTCTTTCCTAAATTTTATGCTAGTAGGTCTGTTCAGCTAATTTATTCAACTGGTGACGTTTCTTGAAGTAAATTTCATCTTTAAACGACGGCATTTGCAAACTCTGACAGCCACAAGTTGGTAGGATTCGATGGCGCGCGGGTAGAAAAATGGAAAAAATTTAAACTTCCTACATTGATTTTTTGTTCATTTTCTCACAATCTGTCGAGAATTAGCAAAGAAAATTATCTATGAAAAAAAAATTAGGGGTCACCGACCATCCAAGCGAGTTTAATAAATCTAAACAAAGTTAACGCAACCGCTATCAGCCCTTTATGTGCCTAGATTTTCTTCTCTTGCGCGCGCGCTCGTGCACGACGAAGCATGGCATTGCGACATGAATTGCGTGCGCAGTAAGGATGCGCATAAACAATTAGCGGGAACGTCCTTAAATGTCACTGGATTGTCCAAGAGCTGAATTGGTAGGGACAGCTTTCAAGATCAAATAGAGCAAGAGAAATTATCCGTCGTGTGTTCTCATTCTCTACAAAACCTATAATTTGATCATTTAATGTTATTGTTTTGCAAGGAACGGTGAAGAAATGTATCAAATGTAAAATGCACGTGCAGAGGCATTGTTTTCGCTCATTAAACCTATTGTTTTGTGTCGCTCTCTCTGCCGTTGCTGTCGTGGTTGCTATGCTCCCTATTGCGTTCATGACTGTTACATGTATAAATCATTTCTTCCCTTTAGCTATAACTGCTGTAACAGAGCATATTATAATTTGTTGACACTGACAAAAGATTTCTTTAGGTCGACGTGCAACAGTCATGGAATGTCAATATGGTCCAAGAAGAAAAGGAGCAGTCAACAAGAAGCAGCATGAATGTGACGAGCATGGCAATCCGATAAAGAGGCATCGGCCTACATGTCCTGCTAGAATTTATGTCAAGAAAGTGCGCAAATTTCCAGAGTTCAGAATAGATCCTACCATGGATGGAAAGCATGTCCGACAGACCCAAGAGAGAGCGTTGACAGCACTGAGGCTGGCAGGAGTGCATATTGGTGGAGAGGAAAGGTATGTAAAACTAATCATGAAGTTGCACCATAGGAAAACTCTTTTAGCTGCCTTAACACAACAAACTCAAGTTGGCGTGTGTGAAAGACACAACAACAGTTGGCAAACTGTTGGCGACAAATAGAACTTGTCTATGTTCTCGCGAAATTTTTTCGCCAACTTTTTGTGTTGATAAACTCATATTTGACATGTGAACGATTGGCAAACATAAGTTGCTAACTTTCAACCAATCAAAATTCGCTCTCTATTCACGTGATTTGCATGACACTTCACAAAAAAGCGGACAAGCAACCCAACGATGATCCATGCGCAAATAATTTTTGAAGCCCGTGGCTTCTTCTGTGCAAAGCTCTTGGACGAGCATATTGTATGTGTGATTTGACATGTGTTTGACATGTGAACGCATGAACTTGCCAACTTTTTGGAGTTTGTCAACACAAGATTGCTAACTTTAGTTTTTTGTGTGAAGGTCGCTTTAAACGAGTTTGAGGTATTCAACCTGCTCTAACTGAGACCATGCATACAATGAAAACCAATCACAGACTTGAAATAAAAAATGTCAACTTAATTCAGAGATGAAATATTTTAATGCTGAGTAATACCACAGTTATGGGTGTGATTGTCAGATTTTTTATTACATCTAAATGATGTGAGTGTAGACTTATACACCACTTTCATAATGGCGGCCGATTTATTTATTCTTTTATATGTATGTTAATTAGCCTCACCGGCCTCGTTGGCGTGTGCAAAATTCAAAAGAATTTTTACTCTAAAACGAGGCCGGTGAGGCTAATTAACATACATATAAAAGAATAAATAAATCGGCCGCCATTATGAAAGTGGTGTATACAATGTAATAGTAAATGATAATGATGTAAATGGAGTAGAAGTAGTCAATATCATTTGTGATGCTAATTTGGTAACACATTAATACCAAATGCTGTAGAACACTGCACTTTTTCATTTTACGCAAGACATTTTTGCTGAATGCTGGCGTGTAAATTTCCAGACACTATGTTCAACTCCCACTGCCGTTAGCCCATGAATACCATGATATTCAAGAAGTTCCCTTGGATTCAGATGAGAGTGATTCTCATGGACAGCGCCTCATTCCTGAAGTCATGCATAAGATCCGCGAACTTGTTGCAAGGGGCGTCAGTGGGATCTACACTGTGAAACACTGCTTGAAGGTGTTTGTGGAGAAGGAACTGTTTGTGAACATGGAACCACCAGCCAGACATAACAGATCGTTTTTCCCTACCATAATTGATATCCAGAATCATATTCACCAGGCACAGATGGCATTAGCCACTGGAACTCTTTTGCCTCTTCCTCCGGTAAGTTCTTTGGTTTCTGATCAAGACAAGTTTCTCGTTATCCTTAAGTGGAACATGTAAACCCTTACTATTCTATCAAAGATAAATTCATCTAGTACATAGTCATAAGTACCAGTTGCTCATATATTTCGTCACGACAGACACAAATTGAACAAGAGGCTACACTGATAGCCTATACTTTTGTGCTTGCATAAGAAAGTTTTACAGTTTATTTCAAACACTCATTAATAATTCATAAGCATATTAGCCTATCACACGACGTAAATCCATCATGTGCATGGACCTTTATACCTGGTAATCCATGGTCATCCTGGTGGCGGATTTGATTTCAGTCCCAGGGGAGTGCGGGGCTGATTGTTTTTTACCTCATTAGTATTCTTTATATCAAGAATACTAATAAAGGTAAAAGACAATAGGTTTCTTTTCCTTATTAGTAATCTTTTTTTAAAACTACTAATGTTGGTAGTAATTATTCAGGATTCTTAGTACAACAAAATGGTGACTTTCAATTTTTTTTCAGTACTGTTTTACGATATGTAGCCTTTTGCCATTCTATATGAAATATTCTCCAACAAAATAAGCAACCAACAGTTTAGCAAGTAAGCCGTTATTTGAATGACACCAGCGCCCACGTGTAAATTGGTAGGAAAGCGAGTGGTTCAGAGATGCCAGCTGCTTATTTCTACTCGTTCAATGCCAATGAATAAAAATTGTTAGATATATTATCCACCGTACCTGTCAACTTTGGTATAGCATTTTTCATGGATTATTTTTTTCCTCAGAACTTTAAAATCCCAAAACTTTCGACAGTTGCCGGGAAGCCATGGTCACCTCGTCGAAGCCAGTGTGGCACATGTGCTGTATGCTAATCAGTCTACTTGTTTTTCTCGTATGCTAATATCCTCTTTGCACAAAAAGCACATTTGTTTGATCTCTGTAGGGACACGCTTTTGGCGGTTCGTGTTTGAAGCCATTCAAAACACTCACAGCACATGTTTTATCAAGTCTAAAAATTCTCGCGCTTCGCGCTCAAATTTTTAAACTTGATAAAACACTGCTGTTCGTGTTTTAAACATTACTTTAAAAATGGGTCACGCACCCCTTCCCCTTCAAAAAATTTTGCATGACACACCAAAGAACACCTTGAGACATGTTTTCTGTACTCGCCGAGAATATTTAATTTATTAATTCCCGATCAAATCCATACTCGTCTAATACATGTATTTCCCAAACAATTTCCGAAAGTGAAGAAAATCTCCTGTGAAGTCCAAGCAACTGAATTCTCTGAAACCAACAGTGGCCAGCGGTTGCGTATATTTCGCCTCTGAACTTTTGACCAATGTCAGTAAATAAACCAATCAACATTCGTTATTTTGAATAAGGCTACCGTTGGAAGATTCCAATAATCACTTTAAAACCTGAATTTTGATTTCAATTATGCAATCCATTCCTGATTACTGAAAGTCATTCCCAAATAATAAGCGGAACGCGCTGAGTATTTTGACTGTAATGTACGCAAGGCCGTAGGCCTGGTAAGAACACTGGGTGCTCTGTGGTCTGAACTCTTAAAGCAAGCACCTACCGTAAGCCCAAATTTTCAGCAAAAGGGGACAACCTCAACTTTATATGCCCGTATTTCAAACCTTTTATAGTACCAAGTGATTTTTTTTTTTTTAGCTGAATGACATTATATTTTGGTAGTATAACAGTTTCTAACTCGTGAATATGCGCAAGCGTAATGAATGGGTTATCGGAAACGGTGGCTAATTCAATCGCTCGCTCATTCCATCACTCAGCTGTAAACTTAGTGACATTGCTTTGTTATGAATGTTTTTTGTAACAAGAACAATGTGAATCCAGCGATAACAATAACTTATTTGTTGTAAACAAATATAAACAACAATGAGCTTAAAGATGTTTTGCATTTGGAGTCTTTAATGCAACATTAAAATCGATCTAAAAGGATTTTTCAACCGAGACAAGCGTTTTGATGCATATCTACCTTGAAATAATAAAATTTAGTCTTAACTAAGTATGTGTTCTGCGATGTTGGAGTGGTTTAGTGCCGGGAATGGCAGTCGGGAGGCGTGAGTTCAACTCAGGCCCCCTTTTTATGGACTTGAAATTAGGAAAGTGATGGTTTTGTTGCATTCATAAAAAATCCTTACATTTAATTTTTAAAAAATATTGAACCATGTCAGAGTGAAAACATAAGCTTACCGCAATATTGCTTTATGCGTTAGCATTTCTTATTTACGGGTTGGCTCTAAGGAGCCTTTGATTGGAGTCAGGAAAAATGTTGAGCACTATCATCAGACTTACAAGTGCATTGTTTTTTTTTTTCATTTCAATGAAAAGAGCTTTTTATCAGAAATAAATTGAAGAATTGAAGGGCAGTGAATAAAAGAAATATCTAATGTCAGTGATTTTTCAGTTGCCTGAGTGCACAAGTTGTGATGTTGCTGAACTTAAATATTGCCCAATGTTGTTTCTTTTAGCTTACAAATTTTCCTCAAAGCTATCTACAACTAAAGGAGAAAACCCGTAAGAGAAAACATGCACCAGAAAAACTCTCACAGTCATCACAAACAACAGCTGAAGCTATTGCAAACATGCAGCAGCAATATCCATCTGCAAGGCTGACTACACAAGAACAGGAGCAGTTACTTCAGCAGGTACATTGTACTTGATAGGTACAGGTCTGCATGCCTCACCCTTGCCACTGGTCAACATTTTATACAATTCATTTTTACCTATATTGGAGAGTGGCTGGTGTCTTTCATTTCAACAGTCCAGTCATACATGTAACTTGAGAACTGTAGGAGCGTCCGGCCGGTTATCAGAAGGCATGGGTTTCACTCACATCAGTGACTCAGATTTCCTCTTTGCCCCCACGTTCTTAACATAATATGATCACTTTCATCTTATAGGAGAAGTTGTCAATTTCCTTGTTTGCTTTCAAACATATTGTCCTCTCCTTCTCACACAGTTCTACCTGTACAGTACATGTTAAGTGTAGCATGTTGACTTGACTGACTTTTGAAACAGAGGCAATCAAAAACGTTTGAAAAAAAAATTCAAAAATATAAAAAAATGAATTATATTTTAACTTTGTTAAGAACAGTTACACACATGTAAGAGTACTGTAACACTTCTAGAATTTTGTTATTTTTCATCTTACCATATATGTTGTGGTCAGCTCTAGGACTATTATGGAATGATGTGCCTGGAAAGTGGAAGAATTTTATTTTAAAAGTTGACGAATCTTTGGATGTTTTTTAAAAGTCTTTATATGTGAAAAATTTATTGTTTTTTTTTTTCACTTAAGATCAAAGCATAATTTGTTATTTCCAAGTACTGTAGTTTGTTATGACTGTTTCAAGATGCTACAAATCGCTTGCAAAGCAGTAAATTCTTTCCATGGGCCCTAAAGGTAAATGAAAGTTTGGGGTTCAAGAAAGAAGAAAGCTGATAGGAGGGAGGGGAATTTCTTCCTTCCTCTTAATTTTGTTTGCTCTTTCTCTTGGCCCAGTCTTTGGCAACATTTTTTCCCCTTTGTGGTCTCAGCAAGAAACCTACATGTACCGGTACATGCATGTTACGTTTTTGTAAATTTGTAATTTCAGCTCCGACAAATCTTGCATACCTCCATATATTAAACATTTCCACATTCATTGACCTATATCTCTACTTCTAAGCAAGATATAATGTTCAGATTTACAAAGTTTGCCAATTTTAAGGTGCTCTTTCCAGCTGTATCAATGGTTATTCTGTCCAAGCTGAGATAAAAATATTAGACAAACTAGGAGGTGGTCTATTGATTGATATCAAATATATTTAATCAGACAAGCAGAGAGAATTACCAAGGCAATGAAGCACATCAGCTCGGGATCATTCAAGGCACAGAAGGACAAGCTGCTGAAGTAGATCTTTCCAATCAGCCTCAGATTCTCATCACACAAGGTTCTGGGGCAGGACGAGATGAAGGTTAGGGGAGAATGTTTTTTCATTTTACGTTAATTTTTTAAGGAGGGATTAAGATATTTACATTTTAATTTTAAGTGACAGAAAGACTATGGAAGTGCTACTTGAGGGGTGAACAAGTGCATGAAGAAATGACATTCTGGCCTGTAGTTACAAATATGCAAACTGAAACAAAGATTGCAAGTAATATCACAATGTTTTTCTTTTGATCCAGGTCAGGTGGTTATTGTTGTGAATGCAAGCAGTTTCTTCTCCGGTCAATCAGACTCTGAGACACCAGCAACACTCTCTTTAACCATACCAGCTTCACAAGTGGCCAGCCTTAGCCAGGCGTCTTTGCACTCCGGTGTCGGGGCACAAGCATTGACATTCATTCCACCGCAAACCGACACACCACCTCAGGCGTCTGGTACTACAACCACTCACCAAACTGTCGCATTCATTCCGCAGTCCCTTGATAACAGTCGCAGTGCTGTGGCTTTCTTAACATCACAGCCAACAGATAATGCTAATCAAGTTCCAGTGTCGGCAGCTTATCTTACTACACAAGGGCAGTCAAGCAATATCTTAAGTATGTTGGATTCTGCACTGCAAACTTCTTCAGCGGGGTCTGCCCCTGTACTCAGAGTTGGTACAAACTTAGGAGCAGTCCCAGTTGCTGACAGCACCCAAACGCATGATGCAAGTAAGCAACACATTTAGAGTCAATAACTTGCAACAAGCCTCAAACAGAGTTGAGAGACCTTCTGCAGCATGTTATTGTAATGAAGTGTTGACAAAGTGTAAATGAAGTTGTTACATAATGACTGTATGTGGCATTTTGATGGCCGATACTGTCATACATGTATTTTGTTGAAATCAAGTATGGTGTCTGTCTTTTGCCCTCATGAAATGTGATCAGTGTTCTCCTCAGCCCTTTCAAGCCAGGCGGCTTGAGTTTCAAAAAAATTGAAAGCCCCCAGGCTTAAAAAAGATACCACCACGCTTGAAGATATTTCGGACTTCAGCAAAAAGCCATACTCACACGACCATTTGATGCAAGTCAGAATACCCCCTGGCATTCCCAAAATCCTAGGGAGAACCCTGGTGATGTACTAAATGTCAATGTGCTTTTGTGTTCCACATTAATTATCCATTTACTAAGAGTCAAGTTTTTAATCTGTTAACTCTTTAACTCCCAAGAGTGCAAAAAATCAAAATTCAAGAAATGTGCCAAATTTCACGTTGTAAAATATTGTAAAACAAATGGTACCATGCAAAAGTACTGCCGAAGAGGTTTCATTTGAATGGTCACACCATAGGATTTCGTCCACAGACTCAAAAGTTAAAACAAATGGTACCATGCAAAAGTACTGCTGAAGAGGTTTCATTTGAGTGGTCACACCATAGGATTTCATCAACAGACTCAAAAGTTAGAACAAATGGTGCCATTCAAAAGTACTGCTGAAGAGGTTTCATTTGAGTGGTCACACCATAGGATTTCATCCACAGACTCAAAAGTTAGAACAAATGGTACCATGCAAAAGTACTGCTGAAGAGGTTTCATTTGAGTGATCACACCATAGGATTTCATCAACAGACTCAAAAGTTAGAACAAATGGTACCATGCAAAAGTACTCCTGAAGAGGTTTCATTTGAATAGTCACACCATAGGGTTTTGTTCACAGACTCAAAAGTTAGAACAAATGGTACCATGCAAAAGTGCTGCTGAAGAGGTTTCATTTGAGTGGTCACACCATAGGATTTCATCAACAGACTCAAAAGTTAGAACAAATGGTGCCATTCAAAAGAACTGCTGAAGAGGTTTCATTTGAATGGTCACACCATAGGATTTCATCAATAGACTCAAAAGTTAGAACAAATGGTACCATGCAAAAGTACTGCTGAAGAGGTTTCATTTGAGTGGTCACACCATAGGATTTCACCCACAGACTCAAAGTTTATAGAACTACACTGCACGTCTCCATAATTGACTCTGGGAGTGAAAGGGTTAAGAACAGTCCTTATTTTTGAAAATATGTCCTGCCTGTCCAACCACCACAGAATTTTGAAATGGTGGCTGAAAAAATAGTGTCTGCAATTCATGTTAACATGAAGCAAATGAAAACAGAGGTTACAAAGAGACAGGCTAAGACGAAAGGCTTTGTGTTTTTAAGTTCCAGGGCAGGTGCTAGCGACCCAGGCAGCAGTGGAAGCAGTACTTAGTGCTGCGGCATCCAGAGAAGAACCAAAAGAATCCAGGTCAGGAGAACAGAGCATGGAGGATGAACCTCAACACAAGCGACATGCACTTGGAATAGACTTTTCCTCATTAGTCAAGGAAGCAGTGTTAAATGATCAGCAGGTATTCTTTTATGATTGAAATGCTAATTCTCCCTACTGACAGACATACAGTGCGTTAACGTAAGTTTTGGGCAGTTGTTAGATTAAGGTGAAGTTGCACTACAGCCACAGCATGAAGTAGTTGTGAGGATATTACTGCTTCTAAGCTCCAGCATTTTGTTTGGTTTTCCTTATGGTTTGTTGACAGTGATTTATACAACTACAATCCTTGTCATATTTAGTTGGGACACCTCACGCTCAAAACATATTCACCCTACGGCTGGCATCCTTCCCTCCCGATGTTGAATTTTGCGGCTCTGAGATCACTAAATGTCAAACCAACATTGAGAAGGGAGAGAGACCCACATGTGTCCCAACAAATGTGACAAGCATTGTAGGTGGGGAGTGGCCATGCAGAGCAAAAGAATTTGTTTAGGAAACAACACCATGCACATTCTCACACTCAGACTTGGAAATAAGTGCTCACCCACTGGCCAATGCAAGTATAAGTTCTTTCAGGAGAGTACAAAAAATCCTTGATTATTAAACTTCTCTTGTTTTACAGGTTGAGGGAGAAGGCAGCGAAGGACAAGAGAAAAACACAACAGCAAGTGAACAGTCACAAATGGTTTCCATCCCTACATCCACAGCTGAACAGGAGACAGATAACACACATCCTACCAGTCTATCGCAAACCAGCGAGGGCGGGAATTTCATCTCCATGGACACAACACGACCAGTTGTCATGGTAACAGAATCAGTTCTACAGTCAGTGCAGGCAGGTGAACAAGCAATAATACTTGAAGATGGGGAGACTAAACTAGCTACACAGGACACCCACCATTACACAGGCAACCAGGAAATAACAGTCAAACATCAACAGACTGAATCAGAGTACACAAATAACGGTTTGTCACCTGAAATCCCTGTCGCCATGGAAACAGATCAAGGAGTCACCGTTTCCATAGAAACTCCTCAAGGTGTCCATGTTTCCATGGACACGGCTCAAGGTGTCCCTGTCTCTGTAGCAACGTCTCAAGGTTCAACTGTTTCCACGGAAACAGCTTCAGAGGAGCCTGAACAGCACATGACTGCACATGAAAACAGTTTGAGTGTATCAGAAGGAGAACAGAGTATAGAGGCTTATAATATACAGAATCCATGTGGGGAAACTGCCGGCAATAAACCCGTCAATGTGTCACTAGTGTTTGAAAATAGCCAGCAAACTGAGGAGGATGCAGCTGCTGTGTCTTATGCAAACGCTGTTCCAACAATAAATAACACACCTGCAGTTTTTACGCAGTAATCGCAGCTCACCGAGCTTTCTGTTTCTTTAAAGCTTACTTCCATACAGTTATCATTGTCTCTTGAGAAAGGTATTCGCGTCAGACCCTGCCTTGACACTAAGCGTCATTTCATAACACAAGTTTTCACGTAATTTGTGCTTAGAAGGATAAACCTTGTTGTTTAGCGTGCTCGATTAGTGGCAACGAAGAGACAGTTATTGACAAGGTCATCTGTGCTGTTTTCTAATCGCTATTGTAAATAAAGTGCATATTTTACTCCCAACAACCACCTGGAAAATATTTAAGAAACTGACTTGGAAGTTAGAACCATTTCGTAAAACATGATGCGCAATTCCTGTACTCGGAGGGAAAATAAAAACAGCACGTGGAAAGAGTAGAAAGAGGAGTGTGTGCTTACTTACTTAAGCCGTTGGCTCCAATGGTCCATTGACAATTGGCCTTTTTTTATATGCAAGAGACGCATTCTTTTGGGGAAGAACTTCGACAAACATTTGTAGTTAATATGTTTGTGTCTCGTATAAGAGAAGGAGAACAGGATGCGCTATGCGTCTGCATCAACTATCTTCAGCTCTTCCCCGTTCAAGACTTGATACAAAGGATACTGAGTTGGTCTGAACCCATAATGTGTCTTGTGCCCGTCATTTTACAAGACGAACCACGAGACGGATAACCAGGCACACTACGAATGTTAGTCGAAGTTCGTCCTGGACGGATAATGCGTTTACAAGCAGCCATTCTGTGTCGAACTCGGTAAGGTAACGTTTTTACCCCCGTCTCGCTCTACACTTTTCTTCTCCACGTACTTTTTCGTCGACCTCTTTTCCAGAAAGAGGAATGTCTAATACAATATTGGTGAGTTGCTTTTTGTCTAACTTGCGATCTGGAGATTTAATTCTCGCGGGAGGGGGGATGGTCAAATTGCAGATGACTTTTCTTCCATTTCCTTTCCCTTTGGAACTCGAAACACACAGGTAGCCCAATCTTTAACATGTGGAAAATATACAAGTGCATTTTGTATCACAACAAGAAGCTGTACACAGCTTGAACTCGTGGCGTCTTAAACCCAGTGCATTATTAAGTACTTTTACGGAGAAACAAAATTATGTTTGAAAAGTAAGACTACATTCAGTAGCCGACACTTGAAACCACGATCGCTAACTGAAATGCAAAGTTACATAAAACACAAAACTTTCGCATCTTTACTGCGCACGCAATTCGTATTGCAGCGCATCATAAGGACGCAATTCGTATTGCAACGCCATGTTACGTCATGTACGAGCGCGCGCGCAAAGCAAGAAATCTAAACAGATAAAGGGCTGGTAGCCGTTGCGTTAACTTCACTTAGATTTTACGCGAGACAAGCAGGAAAAACGTGGGGAGACTGAAGTGAGACCGCAGTCAAACGAGAGAAATTTGCAAAAGTTAAGCAAAGTACTTAAAAGTAAAGGTTGTCATTTTCACTGTTTATAGTTTAATATATTGCCAATACACTGTCAATTTACCAAACGTTTTGAAAGTTTACCAAAAACGTTCTTAGCGTTTAAAAACTGTGAACTGCGGAATTGTCTGCCAACCTAATTTTGATCAGGCGCAAAGAGTTTTGGTCAGTTTTCAACGGAAAAAAGCTTATCATTTTGAGAAAAATTAAAAGATAGTAACGTCAACTAACTTTTTTTATACATCCTTGCCCATATTTCCATTTAATATTTAAAAAAATCGCACTAAATAAAACGAAAAACATTTCGGACGTTTGACCGCGGTGGAATCAGATGATATGGAAAAAGAGCAACAAAAGCCCCATTTACAGACATTCATTTTGGGCCCGCGAGCCGATAATTTAGGGCACGGCCCGCTTGATTTTTGCTGTGTTAATGCAAAATGTTTGGCACGCGTGCCCAAAAATTTAGGCGGGCCGAGACCACCTCAGGAGGTAGTCTCGGCCCGCCTAAAAAGAGGCCCGCGTGCCAAAACGAATGCATTCTCGTTCCCGATTCTCGCTTTTTAAAGGCATAAAGCGATAAAATTGCTTTTCGCACTCGAGTATCCGCCATTTTGAACAACCCGCGTCCGCGAACCTGAATGGAAACTATAATGAAGAAAAAATATACAACTAGAGAACTTGAGGTTTCCCGATATTTCGGACAGCCAAGCTGTCCTTCTTATATCCCCTGAAGAAGGACAGCTTGGCTGTCCGAAATATCGGGAAACCTCAAGTTCTCTAGTTGTATATTTTTTCTTCATTATAGTGAGGGTGGTAAAGGGGGGGTCTATATCACATTTCACGGAAAATAAAACAGCCCTTTCACAATTCACAGAAAATAAAATAGCCATTTCACATTTCACGAAAAAAAGAGGGACATTTTTAATACAGACTTACATATTGTAAAAAAAAAAATTTTGTTCACGTCCAAAGCACAGCCCTGTTCGACGTCCTCACCATTCGTCCACTTCTCGTTCTGCGAGCGGCAAAAAGAAAACCGAGTTCATTGTTTTGTCGATGAGAAAGGACACCATCTTCAACATCTTCCACATCCTCTACCGCATCATGACCATCGTCAGATTCATTATCGGAGGAGTCTTCGTCGTATTCGGACAGTTGATCGCCTCCTAGATCCGTCGATGCAAACGCGCCTTCTCTTCCCTCCTCCCTTGAAACTGATTCAAGTGGTTCTTCATTGTCTTCTTCTGTCCAATGCTAGCTTCTTCTTTTGTCTACAAATGCCATCCATCTGCCATCATCTTTTATTACAAAGGCAAAGCCCAGTAAAATTTAAAATCAGTGTAGGACAAAAAAAAAACATTACTACCTAATAAAGGATTTAATTTTATTGTCTGAGTACCTTCTTTCAGCTCTTCACATTTCTTTTCTTTGTCATCTTCTGTTACCATCTTTCTTTTTCTACCCCTTGTTTCCTGGGGTTTGGGGGGTATAGGCTCACTGGCTACAACTAGCTGGATAACAGGATTTTTTTTGACAAATGTCACAACTCTTGGAACAACGTCCACTGTGAATTAAAGTACCGTTACAAGACAAATAAGTTTGAGATTCTCCCCCATAAGACGCACATACTCCATCATTTTTTGCTTCCTTTCAGAAGCAAATGCCTTCATCTACATTATAAAATTATGTATGGGTTGACTTTGTTATGCGTGGGATTAAATGTGACCCAGATAATTCCAGAGCATTTGTCATCTCAAACCTCTGAATAATATACTTTTTTCTCAGTGAAGGTCAGGCTCGATTTCCGTCGATATCTTGAGTCCGGTCTTCGTTCCTCCCCGAGAAGAACATCGGGGGGATGAGCGTGGGCTCATTTTCCCGAACAGGACGAACAACGGCTGGTAACGAGGTTTCCTGTCACGCACCAATATAAAAATAATATCAAACCCTCGCTAGCATTTTGCTATGACCGCTATGTGACCTATGTGTGTCGCGTTAAACTGAAATTGAAATGACCGAAATATAGCATGCAGTACTGGATTTCTTCGTTATTAACCAGCAAGCGGGCAAATGAAATTGCCATTTACTACATCACTATAGGGGATATGCAAAGACAATTCTCAAAGTAGAGTCAAAGTAGACTCAAATTACTATACAGTCTATACATAACTTGCAAAATATTTTCTCTTTCCAGAAGGAAAACCATTTCATTTTTCCATTGTTGTTGGGTGCGAATACAAAAACTCTCCACTGTTCCAGGAGAACGGACTGTTCGCACGAAGGAGCAATCGATGCTCCGTCCAACACCTTTCACTTCAGCCAAAGATTGCACGCCACAAAACTCTAATACAGCTTTCTTAAAAATTTCAAAATCGCTATGAGCTGTACATGAGAACGGAAAACGGGATTTCTCCTTGTGAATTAAGACTTTCTTGTTAGTCTTGTTAGCTTCCGTTACAAAGAAACTAATAAACACGGTTATGTTTGGTAAAACCTGACAAACCTCGCCATCTCGTGGATGATCCGCCATTTTGAAATACTGTCGAGGACACAAATAATGGGTCAAATTACATAGCTGATCAAAGGTCAGGAAAACATCGAACGGTCACGTAAGGTGACTATGGTCACGTAATATTGTTTATTACGATCTATTACGTAATGACGGGTGTCAAAATAAATAGAAAAAATAATAAAAATCACGATTCACAAAGAATTAAACGTTTATTTCTCATTTCACAGAGAATTATATTGGAAAATCACGTCTCACGGCCATTAACGAAATCACGATTCACGAGGAAAAAAATAGCTATTTCACATTTCACGGAGAAATAAAAAGGCCGTTCACGACTCACGAAAATACCCTTTACCACCCTCTATAGTTTCCATTCGGGTTCGCGGACGCGGGTTGTTCAACATGGCGGATATTCGAGTGCGAAAAGCAATTTTATCGCTTTATGCCTTTAAAAAGCGAAAACGACCAACAGAACTGAGGAACGAAGCAAGGTCATCGCTTGTACAACTCTTCAATAAGGCATTGAAGCGGCGACAGTACGGCCTGATGCAAGCTATTTTGAGCTGTTTAAACCCTCCGCGGTTGAGAGATGTGTGAATGCACCCGCATTCTTTTGCCTGGTTCGACATGGTCGAATCACGTTTTCCGGATGAACTGTGGTACTCAAACTTCAGAGTAACCCGTGGGACATTTGAATATATTCTCCATGAGATTTGTGATGACATATCTCGTCAGGACACACCAATGCGAAAGCTGTTACTCCAAATCGTCCATTGGCAATAGCCTTGTATTACCTAGCCTCGACAGCAGAATATAGAACCATTGCTAACTTGTTTGGAGTATGACTTACCTTTGTGGACTTAAAGAAACACTAGTCTAGTCTAGTTTGACGTGAAGTTTTGTTGAAATTTTGAATGGAGAATAGGAGCCAATGTTATTGTAAACAGATAAACAATCTTCGTAAAGAAAGGCAAAATGTACGCGTTCTGCTGATCGAGGTGGCATCGCGTAATAGCTCAAAATAGTTTCATTACCGAGGCTCTGTCGTTTGCAAAATAGAGAAAGAATTTAGCACTTTTAGGCTGCAAAAGGTCTATAAACACATTTTCATAGATTTTTGAGAACTCTATTTATCTCGTAAGTAGGCTTTTGTACATGATGCTTTTGTTTCCCCACTGAAATGCTCGGTCTCCCACAAAAAAGTCAATAAAATGCTCGAATAATGCTCATTATACAGAGGCTTTTTTATTAATTCTAACGTTTTAACAGGGTGTTAACGCTAACAAAAACGTATATCAAGTGGTATAACAACAACGTATACAAGTTAATAGTTCTAATACAGCTGAATAAATAATCTTCTAAATCATCTATTTTTCTGTTCATAGTTTAATATTTAACCCTTTAAGGACGGCATTTTAGTAGCGAAAAAACCGCATTTTTAACCCAATCCTCCTTTTTGGACCAGTTTTCTACCAGTTAGCAAGAAAATGGCTAGAAATGAGTTTTGCAACAAAAAAAGGCTTATTTTACTGCTTATTGGATGTAATTAAGCTTCATTTTTGTTTTCGGCGCATTTTTTTTTTTTGCGAAACTATTTCGATCTTTCTTTCTTGCTCTCTTTCTTTCCTTTTTCTTTCTTTTCAATATCGTGCTTTGTTGCCTACTTTATCGTCTTTCTTTCCGTTGAAATTGTGGCTGGCTTACTTTCCAGGAAAATGGAAAATTTAATCTGGAATCAGTGGTATGCAAATAGCGAAATTGAAGTGAATTTTTGCCCAAAATGTGAGTGGCTTTTTTGTGTGTATTTCTGTCAGGATTGGTCAGATTTTCCAAAATGATGTATCTGCGGAAAGATCTATCCTTCTTAAATTCGTTGTTGGCCATTTGTTTGGTTTAAACGGAATGCCAAGGGTTGAGAAAGGAATTATCTGCATCATCTCATATCTCTCTCCTCCGCAGAGGCTCCTATCAGTAAAACTCAGTAAAATATAAAATGGGAGCGCGGGGAACGATGGGAAGAGCGAAAGAGCGGGAGCGAGGTCTCCCTTCCTTCTTTCCCCTTCCCAGAGTTCCCCGCGCGCTTTACTTTTTACCTCTACCCAGCCTCCGCGCGTTTTTTGCCAAGCATGGAGCATGACTAGGAGGCCTCTGCGGAGGAGAGAGATTCCATATGGAACGAAAATGACCCCACCCGTCGGAAAAAGGTTAGTAAAGAGGCTAGAAAGTAGTTGACTATCCCAAGAAAGTTATTTGTTGTTGTAATACGGCTGTATTAAAAAAATTGTTTTTATTTTTATTTTCTCTAAAAAAATTAATTTTCGGGAAAATGCTACTAAAATGCTCGAATAATGCTTGAAGCTTTTGCCTCACTAAAATGCTCGAAAAAATGCTAGCATAATGTACAAAAAGCCTACTCGTTAGAAGTTTGACATGAAAAGTAGGCGGAACTTAGCCTTTACCTCGCGCGTTCGCGTTTAAAAAATGACCAGTGTCTCGTGTGACTATCGCGCAATGCGCAGAACGTATGCGCAGTAACAATAGGAGGCACCGTCCTTAAAACCGAAACCAAAGCAATCACAACTGGCCAATCAATACAAATGCAACCAGCACAATTAACTACCGTAATGTTCCAAAAGTAACAACCCTCGTTACTTTCGGATTTAGAACCTACTGGTGCTTGCTACTTTCGGGAAAAAAAAAACCGGCGTTAAATAAAGCTGGTACGAGTTCTTTTTTCGAATACGGTGGAACCTGGTTGATCCGGCCATCACTGGGCCATCACTGGGCCATCACTGGGCCACCAAAATCTAGCCGTTTTAACGGGGTGGCCGTATTAACGAGGTTGGTCTAACGTATGTTTCCATGACTTAGCTTTTCTTCGGGCTAAAAAACAGGGGCAGTAATAAAGAGGTGCCAGGGCTGTATTAACGGAGTGGCCGTTAGGCGAAGTTCCAATGTAAAATAAAATACAGAAATTCTAAACAATAATATGGTGTTGACAAATGAGACGACTTTCGATTGTCGGTCCAGTTTCATGTTACTGTCACATGGGTGGGATCAGCAATTCTAGATTTTGTTGTGTACATGTACAATAAAAAAAACAAAGATTATGTAACAGCATAATCTGATTCATACGGCGCTATCGCAGGCAATAATAAATACACATGATAGTCAGGCCGGGCGTATCGATTTACGGGTATTTAAGACCTCGCCGTTTAGATTTCGGCCTCTTTTGCTCTTGAGCTTACAACGGGTCATTTGAAAAGTTCTTGAAGCAAGTACACAAGTAGATTTCATTTAAAGTAGATCTCTCAAAAAGGCTACTTCTCGTCCCTGCGTTTTGACTTTTGGCCATTCTTTTGTACGCCAACTCTCCACCGTTATTTGTAGGCGCTGGTATAATGCTTTAAACCACTCTTTTTCCTCATGTTCCTTGCGCCAAGTGCAAGTAAAATTTTGCGGCTTTGGTGGCTTGACGGTGGGAGGGCGTTAGAATCTAATCTACCGTGTGTGGAATCGTTTCGCCCAGACATTTTAATTCTTGAGTTGGGCACAAATGATCTTGCCAGGTCTAGACCTGAGATAGTTGGTTCGCAACTAGAAGAGTTCGCACGCGTTCTCCAATGGCATAAATACTTGGTCTTGTTACTTTCGTGGGGCTCGCTATTTTCGGCGAGTCGCTACTTTTGGGATTTTATATTAGCAGGGGATCGCTACTTTCGTGGAGGGGGGGGGGGGTTGCTTCTTTCGGGGGTCGTTACTTTCGGGGGCTCGTTACTTTCGGGGCGGACCACTACTTTCAGGGGCTCGCTACTTTCGGAACTATACGGTAATCAGAACTCGAAGCAAATACAAACAACTGGTACCAATCACGGAGAAACGTTCATTAGTTAAGTTAGGCACAGTTGAATCTAGACATACGCAGTCACTATTTATTTGATTTGGTTGCGAAGAGAGATTGTGTGCAAGTAAAACGAGGAGCGCGGGTTGTAATACGAAGGGATTTCAATTTCATTTCGATAGAGACTGGGCGCGAGTCTAGTCACAGCACTGGGTTGGACTGGGCGCGAGTCTAGTCACAGCAGCTGGATTTGGTTTTATTTATCCTTGAATAACAAATTGGCACGAGTTTTTTTTTTTTTTTGTGTGTGTGTGTGTGTGTGTGTGTGTGTGTGTTAATGTATTTTTGTTTTACCAATAAGAGAGCTTGTTAACCATGTTAACCATGGTAACCCAAAGCCAAAGCAAAGGTGATTCTTCAATTAAATCGTCCTGGGGTCAAAGGTTTGTTTAAATATTCACCGAGGTGGAGGTGGATAGTAAACACTTAGTGACTGGTCCGGAGGGAAACAGTGAAAGGGAAACAAAATTCACTGTTTCCCGAGGGATCAGTCATTAAGTGATTTGTTATATAGCAACACAAAAGAACACAACACAGTTTGAAAAAACCCGGGGTGGGGGTATTCTGCCAAGTTTTGGCCTGGGGTGTGCCGCTGGGACTCTAAGACCCTTAACGTATACTAGACCATTTTAGCTGCAAAGACTAAACACCGAAAAACCCTACCCTATCCTAGACCTATTCCAGACTCGCTATTTTCCAGAAACTCGTTCACTATCACAGTTATTAGTTAACATGAGTCAGTAAAAATGCTGTACTGCCCGCCGTACCGATTTTTAAATGCCATTTGCCAGCAAACCTTGTCTAGACTAAATTTCTTCACGCGACTTGATCAGTGTCGCGGAAATTGATACCCTATTCTAGACCAAAAATCTCTGATAACTATACCCTAACGCAGACTAAACTGCCTGAGAACCATACCCTTCACAGCGGCACATACCTATATAGCTCATATATGGGAGTAACCCCCCCCCCCCCCCCCCCCGGGTTGAAAAAACGCGCCGAGCCCTCGAGGTAAACATCAATCGCATCATTCATGCCACCTTTTGTCACGGTCTGATCACGTGCGCTAGCGGGCAACAGTGCAATATGTTATCTTCTGACGTCAAAATTGTTGCCTGCTTTCACAAATGTTGCCCGCTTAGGACAATAGGCCATTTTCCGAGTTACGTTATGCCTCGTTGTCAAAGCGAGGCTAGGTGCACAACCTTTCATATGGAAATGAGTTTTTATTCTAAAGCAAATAAAAGAAGTCACTTCCATATGAAAGGTTGTGCACCTAGCCTCGCTTTGACAACGAGACATAACGTAACTCGGAAATGGCCAATTGGCGGGAACAACCTCGTTCCCAGGGTCTCTCTTCTTCCCTTCCCTGGAGCGAGAGAGAGAGAGACCCTGGCTCAGGCTGGTCACGTGTCTCGTGGACAATTATAATCCTAAGGAGGGGTAGACGGTATTTGTAACGTTACCTTGTTTTCTGTACAGTGGCAAGGCTCGTGCTGTGCGCGACGGTTGTTGTTTCAGCTGTGGCTGTGAAATAAATTATGTTCCATGTTCCATAACCTCTTGTTGAAAATAGGAATCTGTATTGCAAGATATATATAAAAGACGTAAAAAATTATCTGTGATTATAGCAAGACCCGGAATAAAACAGATAAAACATCCCAGGCTTTTATATCGTCAACCGAATAGGGATCTTTGGCCGTGAAAAGTGCTTCAATTTTGCTGTTTATGTTATGCCTGCCGTTTATAACTCAATAAATAGAAGGACAAAAGATCCTGACAACTTATAATTTTCGAACTGAACATAATATAACAAAATCCTAAAATTGAAATAACGAAGGTTCAGTCAAACGATTCAAACGAAAGCGAGTAAACAATGCGCAAGGATAAAATTGTTGCTCAAAAATTCACAAGTATATAAATGAACAATGTATAGACCTACAAACGACTGGAACTGATGAACATAGTAACTAAACAACATGCCTCACACACGAAGAATAAAAGCTTTCATTGTATTCTCTCGATCGTTTCCTGTTATAAAAGAGGCAGGTACAAAAGTCGGAACGGATCAACTCGGATCGGATCGGACCGGATCCAGTCCGGGTCGGATCAACTCGGAACGACCCGGATCGACTCAGATCATAAAAAAAAAAATGAAACGAGAAAAAATAAAAATTTTACCCAATTGTAGGTTAAAATTCCTCTCAGAAATAGGCCAAATCAACTAAGCTTTGCAACGTTTAGAGCTCCGTGGCGTTCTCCGTTCTCCGTGGCATTCACCCACCATTTTGTTCACTGGTGCCAGTTCCACTCGGATCATTTTACGAACTTAGTTCGTTGCACGCTCCATCGATCGATCATATAAACATGGACCCAGCTGAAGGCGAGGAAGGAAAAATGTAGGCATCTTTCTCCCCACCATCAATAAATTCGTGTCGTCTCAGGGTTAGTACGACAGTAAAGAAACTTCCTTTTCGCTACGCAACCACGAGTTCTATAAACTTGTGACAAAAAGCAACATCGCCTGCTGTAAAAAAAAAACAATATGAACATTCTGAGTTACAGAAACTATAATTTTCTTGAAATTAAGCACTTTCATTGAGAAAGATGGCCTAGATTTTACCTTCCTTGCCTTTAGCTGGGTCCATGTTTATATGATCGATCGATGGACACGAGTTCGTGACCTGATCCGAGAGGAACTGGCAATAATAAACAAAATGGGGGTGAATGCAACGGAGAACGGAGAACGCCACGGAGCTCTAAACGTTGCAAAGCTTAGTTGATTTGGCCTATTTCTGAGAGGAATTTTAACCTACAATTGGGTAAATTTTTTATTTTTTCTCGTTTCAATTTTTTTTTATGATCTGAGTCGATCCGGGGTCGATCCGAGTTGATCCGACCCGGACTGGATCCGGTCCGATCCGATCCAAGTTGATCCGTTCCGACTTTTGTACCTGCCTGTTATAAAAGTGTACTGTTGATCAGCGTGCAAACATTTGGTCCGTGGCGGCCGCTTCTTTCTTGCTTTGCCATCGCCAGAGAACAGACGGCAGCACTTTAATGTGCCTTTCGAATGAAGCTTAAAGATCGCCTGTTAAGCAGTATGTAGCGATAATTCATCCCAGTCCGGAACAATGCCATAAATCAAGAGCGCGAGCTTTGCGGCGTCAAGTAATAAAATTGGATTGCATTCTGCAGCAAGTTCAAAATTAGCTTTACTGCGGTAAATCTGCAAGCGCCGTGACAATTCCTCTGATCCTAAAGCAACTTACACTTTCAGAACCAGACCATGTGGATATGTTTTCGAAGTCTGAGGATGACCGCCGCTTCACATTTTTCGCGAGCCGCCGAACGCTTTTGCATTTGTTTCGCAATGCCCAACTAGAGCAGGCAAATTTCACACTTTGCCGCCCCTCCCCCGTGTCCTTTAATTGGAATCTCCCAGATTCTGGGAGACACGTGACCAGCCTGAGCCAGGGTCTCTCTCTCTCTCGCTCCGGGGGGGAAGAAGAGAGACCCTGGGAACGGGGGGAAGAAGAGAGACCCTGGGAACGAGGTTGTTGGCGGGAACAGTTTGTTTGTTAGTGTCATGTGACCATGAATCAACCAATCAACGCGCGCTTTGCATTGAGAAAAACTCCAGGCCCCGGTTGTTCAAAAGGTGGATAGTGCTATCCATTGGATAAATCACTATCCAGTGGATAACTATTAACAAAATCCTTTGTGTTAACCGGTTGATAGTGATTTATCCGGTGGATAGCGCTATCCACCTTTTTAACAACCGGGGCCAGCTATATAACAATAATTGATTTTTGCCACCCTTTACCGACGCTGATGTAGTAGTGGATAGCCAGCACGAAACAGTTTCTTTATTTCTGACAAATGAAAAAAACTCACGCACGAAATCCAGAACAATGTCTGGAGGTGAAAAGCAACCGCTATTCATAATGATAATAATACATGAATTTCTATGGCGCTCAGTACTAAAGCTCAATGACGCTTTACAATGTATACATATAAATTAAAAGAATCAACCTATTTCTTATAATAAAGTACAATTGTCTTGTAAAAGTGAGAAAATCAACCTAATTCTCAAAATAAAACACATTTGTCTTGCTAAAAATAGTAAAAACTAGTATAATTCTAAAAATATAAATAACTTCAGTATAAAGTCGTGTATATTCTTAACCTAAATCAAAATCTTCTCTAAAAAGTAATGATTTTATTTCGATTTTTAAATCATTAAGGATTGGATTGATCTAATGTTATCAGGTAGCGCGTTTCAAAGTCTGGAAGCAACAACTTGAAAAGATCTGTCTCCGTAAAACTTAAGATTTGACTTTGGTATCACAAGTAGATGTTTTGATGAGGATCTTAGCAGCCTGTCGGAGTATAGGGCTGAAGAAATTCAACTATATATTTTGGAGCCATGTCATTCAGTGCTAAATTTATGGGCGTTTCTTTAGCGAATGGACCATAATGACCGTGAAAGATAAGAGCAGGTGTTCTCGGAGATTAGTGTTTTCTCTGTCAAATCGTTCGTCTCGTGTTCTCAGAAAAACATTATAAGAGATTTAGGTAAAAACGAAAGCATACTCTAGAACATCGGTGTAGATAAAGATCACAATTTCTTGTGCGGCTACGCAGTGGATTTGACTGCCTGCTGAGCTACACTTCAGTTGATGCACATGTTCAGTACAGTAATATTGTAATTCATGGGAACAAAACAAAACTTGATTTGTCAGTGGGTCTTAGTGGTCTAGCTGTTGCTGTTGTTTGGCTGAAAGCTTTCTTTTCCTCGGTTTTTATACAAATTAAAACTTAATCGCAAATGCCAGTGTAAAGACTGAAGGTTTTTTTGGAAAATAAACCTCAATTAATAACAATACATCAAGTAAGACTGAAAACTGATAATGTATGCAAAAATATTGTTAAAATCTGACATCTTGTGGGTTCGAATGCATGCAAATTTTACTATTGAAAGAACAAGCTAAACGCGGTGCATTCTGGTTAAACGCAATGCATTCTGGTAAAAAGTGATGAATTTTAAATCCAGGGACGCTTTCCATTCAACCAAAAATTCCTGAAATTCCGGGTTGGGAAGCGAATGAAACGTAAATTTCCCGGAATAAAATTCCGGAATTTTAGGACAACCTCGCGTGGTTGTCCTAAAACTCCGGAAAATCGGAACAATCGCAAAACACCGTTCCATTCGACCATTCCTGCTCGGCCCAGTTTCTCCGAGCCCGAATCGAACGTGTCCTCATAGTCAAAACGGCGTCTCAATATCAGTGCACGGCGTGTTTGTTTTTCACCGAACGTTTTATACAGCTCTTACTCGAGCATGATTGCTCACGTAACATAGCTAGTACAACAGCAAAAAATGGCCACAGCTAGGACTGGTAAGTAGCACAGACATGCTTATGAGCTTATGTTTCAAACGAATGTAATAAGTCACGAGCACAAAGTAGTCGCCGACTCGATTCTTAAAAATTCCTTCGCATGTAACAGCAAGCTGCACTGAAAAAAATAATATCATCGTTCTCGCTTAAAATATCGTTCGTTTTAACTTCAGAGTCGTCGAACAACTCCAATGCAAGCAAAAGAGGCAACGAGTCCGCCATTTGTTTTGCTTTGGTTTATTTTGTATTTTGGCGCGAAACTTGGAACGTGATGGCCTGGAACAACCAACCAGAAAATACTGTTCCATTCGCCACACGGAATACTCAGAATTTTGGTCGAATGGAAAGCGCCCCATATTATGTTGCTGCTCGCGTTTGCTCCGCAGCAAATATCTATAATTTGGTCAATCAAAACTATTTTAACTTTTGGCTCACTTTGTCGGCTTCAATCAAAAAGTGAAAGTTAGTGTAGGCATGAAATTTTGTGGATTTTTCTGAGATTTTTCCACGAAACGCAAAAATACGTTACCGCAAGACTTTTTTCTTAAACATTTACCGCACCTTTGAGATTTAAGGTGCTGTTATATGAGAACTGTCGCGGATGAAATTGCCGCGCGTGTTAAGGCCCGTTTACACATGCGTTTTTTGATGCGACTTTTGTCGCGCTCTCCAATGCAACTTTTGTCGCATGTGTAAACGGACGGCGATTTCAGTGCGATTCGGGTGCGATATTTGCTGCGATTTCCCAAAAATCGCCGCAAGGTTGCATCAGGTTTCGAACATGCTCGAAACCTCTACGGTCGCGCGACAAATCGCGCCCAAATCGCACTGAAATCGAAGATTGAAGATGCAACTTGCGCGCGACAAAAATTGCACCGACAAGTGCGACAAAAATTGCACAAAAGGGCTAGATCGCCTGTGTAAACGGGCCTTAACACCCAATCTTCGCAACTTGTCTCACAACGAAAAATTGCGCTGCGAGTTGCAAAACTGAAAAGTTGAACACTTCTTTTCGCGACGTTGCAAGGCAAGTTGCAAGCGTGTGATATGTAATCTGCAACTCGTTTCGCAATGCCGCTTTCGTCAGCGTCACGATTAACAGCAATAGACCTCTTTTGCTTGTATGTTTTGTTTTCCCAATGTAGATCATGCGATGTTACCCTTGAGAACTGTTTCTTTTAAATTTTGTTTTCTTCACGCACATATGTATGTGTTGTAGTTAATTTTTTATCTCAGGTAATTTTTATTTTTCCATTGTTTTTGGGTATGGTAATATATGTTAATGGCTTTGAAACAAAGGAAAAACAAAAATTACCTGAAATAAAAAATTAACTGCAACATATGCATTATTTATGAAAAGACAAGAACAAATTTTGAGAACATCACATGACCCACTTGGCATTATTGAATAGACTGACAATGATGAAACAATATTAAATTAATATATGTCAACGTTTCAGAAAAATACAATGTGTTTTATTTGTGAATTTTTATCCATGCTATATAATGCGAACCAAACTACAACCAGCTGGTCATTCATACCCAACTCGCTCTAAAGGTCTGGCTAAACTAGGAAACATTGTTGCAAAGGCAAATGTTTCCCAGTTTAGCCGCGTGGGAAACATATGTTGCGGAAGCAATTTTGCTGCTCGGTAACAAGAAAATATTTTTTTCTCAGGTCAAAAACATTTTTGCTTCCCGGACACAAAGTTTGCTTCCGAAACATGTTTCCCAGTTTAGCCACCATGAAAGCAATGTTGACTAGTTTCCAGTGCTGTTACTAGCAACGGCGAGCGGACCGGCGAGCGGACCGGCGAGCGGCGGCGAGCGGACGGCGAGCGGACCGGCGAGCGGACCGGCGAGCGGACCGGCGAGCGTAATCCTTTGTTTTCGAAACAATGTTTACTCGTTTAGCCACCGGGGCAGCAAAACATTTTGTTTGCTTCCGGCTAATTTAGCCACCCCGGAAACATTACAGGAAACAATGTTTCCGCAACAATATTTCCTAGTTTAGCCAGACCTTAAAAACGCTTATTACACACAACGGCTACCTACAAGAGATTTTTTATAAGTATTCCTTCTATCCAAGGACAATTGCACAATGGAATCAACTCCTAAAAAAGACAGCATTGTCTGCCTCACTGGCTGTATTTTACAAACATTTATTAACATTTATTATTTTGCGCTTATAAGCACCATTTCAAACTTGTATTTTTCACTTTGCTACCTTTTTATTAATATTCTTCGTCTTTTAGAGAGGTCTAAAATGCTCAACATTGAGCGACAGACCTATGCGATAAATAAATAAATAAATAAATAAACAGTTTCAGTTTCATATCTGACAGTCGTTAATAGTTTTCAAAGCTCAAAGTTGTACTCGACTTGCCGCGAATCACACATAATTTTTTAGTCCGCTTCAAATTGCAAAAATTAGATTCTGTAAAAATTCCAGAAAAGATCGCGGACAATTTGCAAAAAAAAAAAACTCCCGCAAAAAATTTCATACCATACAATATCTAAAAAAATAAAATTTACTCGATCATGTCTTCACAAAAACCTGTGTTCGGTTAAATGTTTCCTTGATTATTGTAAACATTCACAACTTTTGACACCCAACAAAGGCTTAAATTTTGCCAGTATGAAATCGTTGTTTCTTTAATATAAACAGTGCTGAACTCGTTAACATGGCGACAATTCTTATGGACCTTTTTAAAAACATCAAAGTGCTAGTGATTTTTTACGTTTGGAAGCACTATTCAAAAACACGTCCTCTGAAAATTTTCAGAGTTGAACCGAAACAAGCTATTAACGGGGGTAGATTAATATAAGCAATGTAACTATCTTGTAGTAATTAATGTGACCATAAGAACTTCCTCCTGTATTTTAATGTAAAGGTAACGTAAAGTTTGTTTTAAATACCAGTACGAGGAAGAAATAAATTAAGGGTGTTCTAAAAAGCTAACACCGGTTTCAACAAGCGATATATATGATTTTCAAAACAAGGCTTAAAATCCATATAAATTCAAACATATTAATTACGCAGTATGAAGGACATCTTCCAAGTTTAAAAGGTCTAACGAGCCGAATTCTTCTTTCGAGAAACATTTTGCAGCTTATTTGCTCACTATTAAGCGGAATTCACTAACACCTGCATTAAAACACTTGATGACCGGTCCTGAGGGAAACAGTGAATTTTGTTTCCTGAGACGAAGATTCGTGTGAATTTGTTGACCTCAACGTTAACGGTGATGTTCAAACTATTCTTGTGCTTTTTGTGTTGTTCTTTGTAAGAGATTGGGGAGCACTTTTGTGCTCCCTTTCCAAAAATTACTAACATGTAAATGAACATGTAAATAACATGTAATAGTGTTCACTAACGGTGACCACATGTCTATATACAAACGGTTCGCGCATCTTTGTGGTTACGTGTTTAATTTACATCGGTATACGCATGCGCATTTAGAACTTACGAAAGCAATATAGTGTTGAAACATACCAATCGGTTTTGGTCTTTTCCTCAAATGCATGGAAACACTTTGGAGGAACAAGCTTCTCTTATGCCCAAAAACGTCAAAAAAATGCTTATTTTCAAAACATTTCCCTTTTTATCTACATGCTGTGCTAACAATAAAATTTTCGGTCTTTGTTTTTTCCCGTTAAAAGACAGAAAACCTCGGTTATCAAATACCAGTGCATATCTAAAGCCTGCAGTCAGTCACTTACTAGTAGCAGCTTTTGCATTCAGGCCCCGGTTGTTCAAAAGGTGGATAGCGCTATCCATCGGATAAATCACTATCCAGTGGATAACACAATTGGTTTTGCTAATACCTATAAACTGGATAGTGATTTATCCAGTGGATAGCGCTATCCACCTTTTTGAACAACCGGGGCCAGTTGTTTAGAACTTAGGTTCAGTCAAATCTTCAAAAGTGACTGGCCCCGGTTGTTCAAAAGGTGGATAGCGCTATCCACCGGATAATTCACTATCCAGTGGATAAGTATTAACAAATCCTTTGCGTTATCCGATGGATAGTGATTTATCCGGTGGATAGCGCTATCCACCTTTTACACAACCGAGGCCTGGTCTCTGCTGCAAGCACCACCCCTTCGCGCGTTTCCCTCGCGATTCCAACAGCAGGTAAGTATCGTGTCATTTTGAAACGTTTTAAAAACCCTATAGGGCACAGTCACGAACAATCTCACACAAGCGGTGTCGTTCATGATTTTGACATGAAGTAAGCAGCATGCGCTAAAAAATGGGCATGTACAAAAACACTCGCAAGTCTAAATTTTTCAAATGTTCACAGTGGTCGGATACTATAATAAAAATACCAGCAATGGAGATAGGCCAGCCATTCCGCCCTGCTTTCATTCTGCTCTTTAGTGCAAAGGGGAGCACAGTTGAAATTATAACGCTGGGGAGTAAAGGGGAGAATGAAGTAAGCTTTATTAGTAGCACTCCAATGGTTGAGGGCTTGCTTCATTCTTTCCAGGAGAAGTAGCAATACCTGACCATATTTTAAAATTGCCTTACAGTCGAACCTCCTTGATACAGGAATCAAGGGGCCAGACCCAAGCATCTGCAATATAGAGGTGTCCGTATTAAAGTGTCAAGGATTGTATAATTGTGGCATGTTCGGAGGGGTGTCCGTATTAAAGGATTGTATAAATTGTGGTATGTTCAGGACCACGAGAGGTGTCTGTAAGCAAAAGTTCGACTGCACTACCTTTTGCTCCTTAGAAAACTGTTTAGTGCGAGTATCCCATATACTCTGCCATGAAGGAAATCCGATTCACTGGTCACCCGACATGACACGGATTTAGCCACTAATTTACTGAAATGAGGTATCGTCTGAAATACCACTCATACAAAACATGGCCCTATTAGCCTGGCTGCATGTGAACAGCAAAGGAAACCCCCTTTATGATTGCGGCTCATTCTCTCCCTCCCCCCCCCCCCCCCCCCCCCCCCCCCCCCCCCCCCCCCCCCCCCCCCCCCCCCCCCCCCCCCCCCCCCCCCCCCCCCCCCCCCCCCCCCCCCCCCCCCCCCCCCCCCCCCCCCCCCCCCCCCCCCCCCCCCCCCCCCCCCCCCCCCCCCCCCCCCCCCCCCCCCCCCCCCCCCCCCCCCCCCCCCCCCCCCAACCCTCCTTGCGACTAATCTACCTTGATTCCCTGACAGCTGGCTCTTGTGTAAACAATACTGCCAGTTATACATAAAAAAAAGCTACAGCTCTCTGACGAAACATAATCAGTACACCACAAAACTCAGCTTTTATCGTTTAAGTATTTTATTCTTCGATTAAAAGGCTTACAGCAAGCAAACCTAATACAGACGCATTGGCTTTCCCATTGTGCTCTTTATATAGAGCGCTCGCACATTCTGCCAGTTCTTCTTTAATAGTGAAACCAAGAAGTTGACAGCAAGATAGACATTTGCCACAAGTTCATCCTCACTCATTTCAACATGGCCAATGGCCACAGCAAGACAGAGAACCTGAAGATTAAAAGAAACAAATGATCACATCTGAATACTAAAATAAGAATAACACCTGAACATTTGCTTAACTATAATAAGCCCACGTGCCTGGATGTTGGGATTTTTGTTTTATATTACATGTACATGTAGCACTGTTACATATTCAAAGGGGATGGACTTCAAATAAATGTGGCTTCTAAACATATCTGAATTTCGTAACTGTTCATCGGTAGGATGCCTAAAATGTGTGCAATTCCACAATTGGTTTCGGCTTCATCAAATCCTATATCAATTGCAGAACATTTTAGGAGGAGCCATTGTGAGCATGCCCATAATGTCATCCTGCTTGTGTTTCAGTTCTAAAGGGATTCAGGAAAGTGGCTGCATCCTACAAAGATCTTATAAATTTACCTTTAAATGTAATGAAATATAGCAGACTATGACTATCAAAACACCAGAGGGTAAACAAAAACTTTATAAAAATAACTTGAGTCCAAGATAGCCAACGTCATACCCAAGGTCCTCTCTACTTTCAAAATGGTGGGGCAGCGTACCAACCCCTGGAAAAGGATGCCAAAATACTCCAAGAATCATTGAGAAAAGACAAAAGTTAGTTGCCTATGGCACTGGTGCACTCTAGCTAGAGCACAGCCATGCAAAATCCAAATTTCCAATTTTGCAATCCACCACCTGTAACTACCATCGTGACCCGCATTTTGTTTTGAACATCTTTGACAACTGTTCCCCTCTCGGTACAGAACTTTATCGACCATTACGGTCTCCCCACAGATTTAAGACCCTGGGTGCAGGTCCGACCAGACGGACAAACCGTGATCTGGTCTTCCAGAAAATAAGGCCTTACCAGTGCTCAAAACATACAATGTAAGTACAAGTAAAATTACTAACCAAGTACAGTATTTTTAAATACCCGAGTTGTGTGTAGACTCACAGAATCAGTTTTGACAAAACTCCATATCAAATATGCAATTTATTACCACTTGCATGCAAAACTTGAGTGATATAATGTAGTTCTAACATTCAAATGAAACCCAGCACTACAAAAATATACTCACTTGATGCAAAACTTCACAAGTGATTTTGTTTGTCTACATGTCACTTGCCCATAATAATTATATTACATGCAAGTCCTTCAATAATTAAAAAAAAAGCAAAA
Source organism: Dendrophyllia cribrosa (assembly GCA_024195265.1). Lineage (NCBI taxonomy): Eukaryota > Metazoa > Cnidaria > Anthozoa > Scleractinia > Dendrophylliidae > Dendrophyllia > Dendrophyllia cribrosa. The sequence continues at coordinate 38,234,827 of JAJLRJ010000001.1, forward strand.
AAAAAATATAATACGGTATTTTAAATAATCATTGTTTGAGCACTGTGCCTTATTTCTGGTGAACATCCTACCTTCTTCATCTGAAACTTTATTGTTGAGCGCACTTCCTCAACTTTCTGCACCATGTTGTCATTGTGCGTCAGTGCTGTGGGAAACTTGCCAGCCTTGTTCAGACCAGGACCAAGGATACGGGGAATCTGCCTGATAAGACTGTCTGAGGCCAGGAAAGCATCATACTTCTTGGCTGAAAAAAAAAGCAAAAGTAAATAAATAAATAATAATAATACAATTCCTGTGTGTGGAAAACTTAAGGGATGAGGGAGTAAGAATTTGCGCATACACTGTAGCAAAACATAATACATTGTATAAAATTATCATATTTAACAAACTCAGTTGGTTTGACACAGGCACACAGAAATCTCTAACTGTCATACATGTATGATGAAACAATAAACCAATAGTATTATTCCACATTATAACACCCTGTTGCATTAATGTCTTTTCAGTCAACACTGTCTCACTCAAATAAACAAAAATCGTTTACCTTACATATATTTCCATGTACATGTACATGTACAAGTATATTGCCAAAATAATGCCACAAAATATAAACAGAGCAAAACAGAACATGCAGTTTGGAGATACAATTCAGGATAACAAGGATGAATTTGGATAATTTTACAGTTCATCAAATTTGATTTTGTTGACAGGTGGACAAGAAATCAAAACAGCCATTCTGTTGAAACTTTGAGGTTTTATTTTAGATGTGTATTTCTTTGCATTCGTCGATTTTGGCAATTTTTCTTTTTATTTCAATGTCCTGTAATAAAGCAAGGTTGAAGTATCACAGGATCCCCAAATTCATTTTGTTTTTCAAGATACAACCTTTCTACATTATCAGGTAGTTCTTTAAATCTTTAATTGTATTAATTGCCTATAGTGATAACTAATTTAGCAATGGAACTACCAGCATTCAAAAAAAATAATGGGAAAGGCTGCCATTGATGTGATAGAGCATCAGACGCTTCTAAGTAAAAGGCTGTGTACGAGCCAGCTTTAACTACATCAGGCAGCAAGGCATTCCATTCTGGAATTGTTCTTACATAAAAAGAGTACAAATGTACTTATATTAAGCATTAACTGCAGCTGTCTGACATCTCATTTAAAAGTCATGGCTTCCTCTTGTGCAACTGTATGCTCTTTCTTATTGAAATCTTTATTTCTTTTGAAAAAGTTTTATGAAAAAAGAATGATTGTTTCTATGCAGTTATTGATGAAAAACGTTCTCACCATTAATAATTTGACTCTTACATGTTTGCCAAAGTTTACTTTGCTCATGTACAAATTTTTTTCCGAAGGACCCACCATGAAGGTTGGGAGTACCTTTAAAATAGGTATTTAGTCAGCAGACAGAAGAAATCAGAAAAAGTTACTGGCCCCATTCCGGACAACTGTCACTGGATAGCATAGTAATGGAGTGTTTGATTAAAGTATTGTATTGTACATGTATGCTGCCAAAAATCTCTTAACTCACCAAGCTTTTTTACCAGTTTCTTGTTCTTGTTGAGTTTCTTTAAAGCTTCAGCGTCCATGCAAGGTATGTCATTTGCCTTGGCCTCATCGCAGTGAGATGCATCACCAAGAACACAAACCTTCAGCTTGGGTCGTGGAATATTCTTGAGCTTTACAGTTCCGCTAAAACGCTTGTCCTTCTGAGGATCATAATTCTTTAAACTGATCTGCAGCTCAATGGTTTCCACGAACTTCCTTTTCTTGTCCTTGGCTCCTTGCAGGACGCCATTGCAGCACTCAAACAGTGTATCACGGTGGAGCTTACTGAAAAGATAATCATATAAATAACGTCAGCTACCATCTAATGGACATTTTACAAGTGCAAGAGTGATCTGGAGAGTGAACGAGTTTACCCAGGGTATCTAATCTAACACAATCAAACTCAATCTGCAGATGGCGCTTGGTAATCAAAGGTATCTTATGAACAAGAAATGTTTCTGCAAGTTTGATTGGTAAAGTAATTGAACTCAATCAAACTATTTAGTTAAGGAAACGAATCGAAGTTAGGGACTGTTCGTTAATTACAGCTAATATACCTGCCAACTCACACGCATTATGCATGTGTCACACACCTCCGGATCGAAAACATCGATCACACACATACAGGGCAATTTCAAATGCCTGCCTCACATTTCCGGACTACTTGTTTATCAACCATTAACGTGAAAGATTGAATTCAATTTCCACTCACAATAGTCCAGTTAACGGCGCTAAATGTCGCGTTTGAGTGCCAAATAACAAGCTGAAAGGTCGAGATAAGCGCTATCTCGGCAAGATTGCGCCGAGCTTTTGAGCACAGCGACATTCGGCAACCGTCAGAAATTATCGGAACATCTTTGGGAATCTTCGGAAATGTTCGGAAGTTGTAGGAACATCTTCGACAATGTTCGGGCAGTCGTCGGACATTTTCGGAAATTCGGGTAGTATGGATACGAAAATCACACACGTTTGACTTCGGAAAAGTTGGCAGGTTTAAGCTAATGGGGGGGGGGGGAGGATCTCGAAAAACACATCCCCATGAAAATTTCCTGTACAAAAATTGTACGCCCCCAATTCTTGGCCTTCGTAAAAAATGTACCCCCCACTTGCGACTGATTTTAAAAATTGTACCCCACTCTCTGAACACCAGTCCCCCCCCCACCCCCAGCTGTCCAGCTGTAATTGACGAACAGTCCCTTACATGTAATCTGTGGTTACATGTACGTTCAATTATGATCTACATGATATAATAATGTATTTGGCTGTCCGACAGTTCCTACACTAACAATTAATTTTAAAAGAAACATCAATATTATTTTTTGTTACGTATCAATTGACAAAACCAAACAGGACCTTTTGCAACTGTTTTCTTCAAAACTTTTAACTTCTCTTTACTATTGTTGCCCCTCGAGTGTGAAGAAAATCGTCCACTGTAACGGTGTTTAATCCTCGCTAGAATCCCCAGATTCGAACTCCCGAGCTTCGGTTGTTCCCGCCATCGTAACGGCTCGAAAGACAACCCCCCGCTGGCCTACAGCGGGCACAATACTGACACCCAGAAACCCTTACAAGATAAAATCTAATTACATGTATCGTAACATCTTCCCTTTCTTAACCAAAATAAAGCTAAAGCAGTTAATAAATAAATGTTTCTGAGTTCAAAACGTGTCCAGTGTTCAAAGATATATTAAACAGTTATTGTTCTACTACTCAAAGGTTCAGCCTGGATGGAGGTTTGATAATCCTTCCACTGCGGGTCCTTTGTACGGGTAGCTGGGATGGAGAACTGGTACGTTGAACAATCTGGGGAGGCTCTTCCTCTGATGGAGCTGGGTCACTACTGCTCATGGCAGGGTGATCGTCGAATGACTTTACGAAACTATATCTTTTAAAGATATCTCTCCAACGTGGCCATTTTACTAATTTTAAAGTGCTTTTAGTTTTTCTTGGTGGTGTCGCTACCAGGCCAATATCAAAATTGACCGACTAATTTTACATTATGCTCGGACATGACTGCTATTCCGCTAACTTTTTTGCAGGACTAATGACAGAGCAATGCGCCAGCTAATCTTTTTCATGCAACCATTTTATTTACCTTAGATTTGGATAAAATCTGTGTCATTTTCTGCACTGAATTTATACGGATAGTAAAGACCGAGCTGTCTGTTCCGATGCGTTTTAAAACGACATTTTGCCAACAAAACAGGGGAAAAACGATAAATACAAAAGTTAGCACCGAAGAAAACATCTTCAACCCAGTTATGTTTAGTTCGCACATCTCGATGGCGAGTAAAATGTCCTAAAAGCAAAGGATTTCAAAACTACACACCTCATCTCTGCCGCTTCGTTTGTAAAGAGAAGGAAAGGACGAAAGAGTAAGTCTGCTGAGCCATCGCGGGCGCGCGCACGAATGGAAGGAAAACTGGAACTGAAAACTGGATGAATGAAAGAAAGGAAAAGAAAGTTATGCAAATACTAAAGCAAATACTCTTGCTCGCGCCTTTTTATGCAGATACAGAACGACGAAATATTTGGACTTCGGTATGAGAGGTCAGTTTTGAAAAAACGAATGGGATTAAGGTTACAGTGTACCTTCGGGGGTGTCTCCAGTATAACAGCTCTAGCGTCTTAAGATTACACTTAATATACCTAAACCCACATATCAAATTAAAGCTTATAGAGCTGTCTATCTAAATATGGAAACCATTTGGTAATAAAATGAATTGTCGAATTTTTTACGACGTCTAAATTCGAACGTCCGAATCAGCTTTAAAACGCTATAACTCAAAGCGATAATTGTATTTTGCTAATTTGATTTGTTCTCGGGTTTCCGGACACGAAGCGCTACAAAAACGTGTCGCGATTTCCCATATTCAATTGCAGTGAAAAGTTACAGAATATTTTCGAAAAGGGGATAAAAAAAATTGGAGTGATCGCACGGAAATGGCTCTTGACGAAAAAGTTTTCGGAAATAAGAAATTTGTTGATTATATGTTAGCCTAGCTTCTGTCCATATTTGAGGAAAATCGAATAAATTCCCTTTGAGTTGTAGCTCTTTAAAGTGTTCCCAACAAGAGAAAAATTAACTTTGAGAAAACAGCGCTTAGAAAAACATATCGCTTCATAAACAAACTCTGCCCACAAAAGTTATACCGTCATTTCTCCGTCAATTTTCACTATTTTTCGATAATTTTTTTGGATGAAAGTTCATTCTGTAAACTTTATTTTGACAACAACAAAAAATTTCAATAAATTTTCGATCTGAAGGTACACGGTAACCTTAACCGTCAAACAGCCAAAATTTAACTCTCAACCGCCATTTGAGACCCTCGACTCATAACAGGTACATGTATGTTAAAATACGGAAAAAGGAAGTGACACACTCGAACACCAACCTCGCGGACTGGCCAGTACCTTACGCTTGCGTACAGCCATATCACCCTGACAGTGGCAGCCATGGACTGCTGTTTCGTCCTAGTTAGGACGGGCCAAGTTAGCACTCATCAGTATGGCATAGCCAGGCAGGGTCTCAGGCCGCGGGGCCGGTGTTCGAGTGTGTCACTTGCTTTTTTCGTATTTTTACATGTATGTTGCACAAACTGAAACGTTTATGTTTTTTGTCCGAATTTGGTGAACGCCTCGCCCGAGCTCTGAGTGGCCATATTGGCATATACGCCCCAGCACCCGCCATTTTGAATGCGGAGAAGGACCTGGGGACGAGGTTGACATTTCATCCTGCATTCTCGTCTCCAGAGCCGCTTGGCGCTCTTAACCGCCGGAGCCTGAGTACTTGGTGCTCGTATTCAGTCTCCGGCGGTTAAGAGGGCCAAGCGGCTCTGGGGACGAGAATGCTCATCCTGTTAATCGCTACAATATCCAGATCTTTCTCTCCTCATGAAAAATGTATTATGTATTGTCTGTCAGTGTTATTACTTGGGCGTAGCGGCCAAGTATAAAAATGCAGCATGGTAGTGCACAAATATGCTATATTGCGCAACTCTGGGGACGGGAATGGGCTTGTTCTCCTTAAAATTAAAAAATACTAATGCCACTTTGAGAATATATTGCAAAAATCTTGCTCCCATTGGCAAAATATACCAAAAACGTATCGATACAGGAAAAATCACGCTTGGCATTAAAAACAGAAGCCTTCTGCTGGGAGCTCCCTTGTCACTAACGTTTGGCAGACTGCCATAGAGCTTTAAAACATTTGATATGTGATCCCTCCCTTTTACATTCAAGGCAGTTCTCAACATTCTGGTCATTGCAGGCATTTGGAGCAGATTTCTTTTGGACTGCAATCTCCTCAGCACAGAGTCCTTAGTCTTCTTGGTCAACGATCGTCTCCTGTAATCTGGGTACAAGTCTGTCAGGATCGGTGTTAGGATCCATTCTTCCGCTGTGAAGAAGGAGTACAGACTCCACTGTGGCCGAGAAAATAGTGAACCTTTGTGGTTTCCGACAGGTTATAAGTCCATGCATTCTTCATGCTTTAACGATAACATACAGCTCATGATAAAGTTATTAAAACTGAAATATGAAGTCGCACTGCAGCGCCTAAAAGAAATTGTTCTTTAATATTTTTTTTTTCCTTTCTTGAAGTCATTTAGTCCCAGGGCCTTCCGTACTCCTACTAAACATTAGCCTGGGCACGAGATTACATTCTTTTGTGTAGTCTGATTGACGGCATGAGCAAGACATAAAATAGTAGTTTTATCAATGCTTGCCCCAAACGTCTTCGTTCGACGGCGACTGATTGTAAATGAGTGAAGCTAACTTTTCTTCATTTTACAAGTTCTTAACAAAACCTATAATGGAACTAGAGCCCGTACGTTCGCCTTGCTCGGTCAGTACTAACATCCATCAGCCAAGTGTACAGCAAGAGCTTGGTAAGTTGAAAACAATTACTGAGACAAACAACAGTGGCTGACATGAAATGGACTGTAAATATCGCGACAAAAGGACTCTCAGTCGAATGTTACCAAATTGATTGTTTGTTTTAACTGAACACAAAACACTCACTCTCTCTAAGCTGGCTACTGAAATGCTGATGTCCCCCAAAATGTGATTTCTTCAAATCCATCACTGTTTGCTTGATTGAACGATGCACCTTATTATAGGAAATTTTCGCGAAATCAAATGTTCGCGTTTTTCTCTATTTGAAAATTTGATGTCGCCAAAGCAAAATTCGTTTATCCTAGAAATGAATAGAAGAACTTCCACAAATGATCCAAATTCGCGAAAATCGAGTGTCGCGAAAGATCGCCTGTCCAAAATCGCGAAATTTATTTCCGGTGATGAGATGTATTGGCTTTTTTTACTTCGCATACATAAAGCACTGACTTTTCTTTCTAACTGAGGAACTCAGAAACGTTTTCAGTACTTATTATTTTTTGCAGAAATTCTCCCAAATACTTTTAACTGCATGACTTCAACAAACTCAAAAAATCTTGGACCGCAACAACAACACAATTTGCATTTCGACTTTCTTTCCAAGAGAACCTTTCTGAAGACAACAAATGGGCGAAATCTACATCTACATCTACATTTAATAAGTCGGTAAAATCCGAAGACATCACACCAACTATAAAACAACATTAAAATAGAATAAAATAAAATAAAAAATGAAATATATGATTTTACCAACCAGAAGAGAACATATTTTCTATTTCTAACTTGGTTTTTACCAAACATATTAAAAACAGTTAAGCGTCTCACTACTTGGATCGAGAGTACAGAGAGAGTAATAACCAAAGATGTTTTGGGTCCAAAATCATGCTGTCTTCGCCAGCAATACAAGCAATAGGTTTCCCTTTTTTCAGCTCTATAAGTTATAACAATTTTTTTTCTAACCATTTTTACGTCCACCAAAATTTTGGGCGGGAAACTGCTTCCGTGACACTGAAACTGCACGAAATGGCTTCCTTATGACTTCATGATCTAACAGCCAATCAACTTCGTTTCCAAAAGTCCAAAACATAATGTTGTTTATTTGTTTTTTTTTATTGAATTTGATGTGGTTTATTTTTATTTTTCGCGTTTCGATAAGCATGCTTTTTCTATATTTTACAAAAGTATGAACGAATAAACCTAGCAAAAGATATTTTAAAAGCTGACGTTTCGAGTGCTATCCCTTCGACAGGGCGAATCAAGGAATTGTGGGATGTCCGATATTTCTATATGTGAGCAACACTATTTGTAGAAACAATACATTGATTGGTATTTTTCTTTGTCTGTATATATACCTAATTACAGGAAAGCACATTCATCAATAACAAAATTCTCGATTGTGATTGGTCGTCCACGTGCTTATTTCTTTCGAAATTAGCGCAGTGTCACGTGGGTGTCCAATTACTGCTATACAATTACAAACAGTTGTAATTGTATAGCAGTAATTGGACACCTACGTTACGCGCGCGTCAATCAGGTGTACTTAAATGGGTTCTTTTTGCTGTTTCTCTACTTGTTTCAAACTGATAGAAAATATCCCTGACATTTTTAGTAGAATAAAGTCCACACAGATTGTTTAATCTCAAATTTTGTTATTGAGGCGATTAACTCATAATTGGTCTTCCTGTCGTACAATTCAGGGGTAATCGTGCTGGTAATTTAAAATCGGCCGAGCGAGTAGCGCAAGGACAATTGGTCCTTGATTGTACTCCACTCAGTCACTCTACCATCAAGAGCGAATAAATAATCTAATTGTTTTAGTATAAATCTACTAGACGTTCAAAACTTAACAACAAATAATCTTCACAGACACTTTGAAAAGGCGAAGAAGTGGCCGCCATTAGGCTACTCACTCTACTCACTTTCTACAACAGAATAGATAGTGAGTAGCGTAGCCAATAAGAGAACAGCATTCGTGATAGAACGCTTGTAGATTTATACTAACAGCTGTTATAGATATATATATATATATATATATAATTCACCACAGTTGGATTAAGCTACGAAACTGATTGCAAGGAATATTCTTACTTAGTAAATCATCAACCATATTTAACAATTAGATTATTCGCTCTTGATTTCTATCGCGTGATAGTTGATGAGGGCGAAAGTTGGGTTAAGCTACGAAACTGACTGCAAGGAATATTCTTACTAAGTAAATCATCAACCACATTTTCAGATAGGACCTGTGAAAATATAAAAACCTGTTATAAAAAGGAACAAAGCAAATAGACGTATAAAAGCACGATATAACATACTATGTGACGGTTCACCGGCAAGGAATCGAACCTTGGTCTCCTGCGTACAAGGCAGACATGATAGCCACCACAGGTGAACACGTCTGTCTCATCTGTTTGCGGCGCAATAACGTCGACTTTACTTACGTTTACCTTGACAGAATCAGTCAATGCAAATGTACAAGACAGGACAATGGCTGCTGCAGAAAACCAACCAGGCTTGGCTATAGATTCCAAATCCCGAGTCAAGAGTCCACGCACAAAGTTTACAGTCGTCCAGAAATTGGAGTTGGAGATGATGTTCCACGGCACTCCATATCCGTCAGCGGAACTGCGGGCTCAGTTAGCGGACAAGCTCGGACTCAACCCTAAAGTTGTGCTGGTAAACAAAGCCCTAGATTGCAAAATCAGAGCTAGTGTGAGGAGCAAAGCGCACAAACGCAGGCCTCGCAGGAAAAACTCCCAAAATGTCACTGTTGTTAAGGGGTTATGTCATGTGGGTTTTGGCGTTTCAAAACTGCCCCAAATTAAAACTAAGTACCTTTGTCACACACGAAATGCTTATAAAACATCAAGAATACTATGTGATGAATTTTCCAGTCTGATGAGTTTTAGCGAGTTTTCCGAACACAAGCCGGACAACTTGAAAAAATTAGTTCACTTTTGCAAGTTGCAATCCATTTCCTGCTGGCCATGGTCGGCCATCTGCAGCCCAAGACACTTCTTTATACTCCTACCCTAGTAGAGTAATTTTAAACAAACCTGGCTCCAAGCGTGATGTTCTAAAATTACCGTTGATTACGGGACAGAGAACTTTTTTTCCGATTCACTGATTTGAGGTATTTTTCATTTGTATATAGCTCATTTTGTTTCACGAAATGATAAGGATTTTATTATTTATTTTTCGAAACCGCTAGCAATTCAATCTTCGTGCCAAAAAAATCTCCGCATAACACATCTTGTAGGGTCCCCCTAAAACGCACGCTAGACAAGACCACACCTTACAGTCTAACACAACCCCCCACAAGATGTAAGTAAACTGTAACCGCCGGAGGCGAGCTTTTAGAAAAATGTCCGTTACAGCAACAATTTAAAGCTCATTTTAATCTTCCAAGTTGACAATTGAATAATCAGTCGAGTAAGATGAATAACATAAGTACGATGAGGTGACATGAAATAATAATAATAAAATAAGATGAGATGAGATTAAAACTGAAATAACAAACAAATAACTAACTTACAAAATGTACAAATACTAACGCAAAGGCGAAATGAAACAGAAGTCTGACAACTAATCAGACACTTGCATTGCTTACGACGCTGTAGAAGAACCTAGAGAACTCTTCTTGACGCTTATGTACTGCACGAGGCTTATCGTTGAACTTAACGGTGGAAAATAAAACTGACAAACTAAAGAAAAACTTAACACTGATATATAGCAAAATGCTAACGAACCGACATGCAAAGTATGCTGAATACCCAAGAGAAACCTAATTAGTGACATGATTGTATATAGGTGTTTAGATCCAACATAAACATAATAGAATTTTCTAACCTGACTTTATTGCCGACACTTGTTCTATAAGGCCCTGGCTAAACGTGAAACAAATTTTTAACGCAATTCAATGCAAACTGGAAACTTGCGTGGATTTAGAATTCCGTTTTGCCACTATTTACGTGCAGTTGCTCGTTGGAAATGTGCGAAAAAGGTACCAGAATCTCGTTTGATGGGCGTGGCTTAAGTGGATTTTTACCCCTAAGAGGTATCAATTCTAAAATAACATGTCATATTCTGTCATATTTTTTCGGCTCAATATCCTAAAAGTTATCGCGATAATTCTAACCGTGGTCATTTTAGATTTTAGCACCCTAAGCGGTATCAACCCCTACATTTTGACCCCTAAAAGGTACGACAAGTCCCCTCCACCCTCTCCCCACCCCTCCGCGTAATTTAGATATGGAAGTCCCCCCCGGTTATTGTGCACTTTGGTCGAGGTCCAATTGTCATTTAAGCCGGTCCCCGTTCCATCGTGGCCACCAAACACAAATTGACGCGCGAAGCTGTATTTGAGGTGGCTCGCAATAGTTCCCAGTATTTTCCATCACTTATCGTATCAATAACAAAATTCTCGAATGTGATTGGTCATTCGCGCGCCTATTTCTTACGTAATTGGCACGCGGTCACGTGGGTGTCCAATTACAGCTATCCAATTTAAACTTTTTGTAATTGGATAGCTGTAATTGGACACCTACGTTGCGCGCGCGCGCATCAATCAGTTGCACTTTAATGTTTTTTTTTGCTGTTTTCTTCTTACTTTCAAACTGATAGAAAATATCCTGGACGTTTTGAGTACAAAAAAGTCCACATAAACTTTTAATCTCGAATTTTGTTGTTGATGCGTTTAATTAGTAATTGAACTTCGTGTCGTACAATTCAGGGGTAATCGTGCTCGTAATTTCAAATCGTCCTCGCGCTACGCGCTCGGCCGATTTTAAATTACTCGCCCGATTACTCCCTCAATTGTACTCCACTCAGTCCAATTACTATTACTTATAGTTTATTGGATCAATACTGCCACTCTTTATCACTTGATGCTATAATGATGGTATCAAACAAATGCTCAGTTATTAGTGAACACATTACTATGGTCATATGACAATACAGGCAACCATAGTAACAGTATAACCTGTTAAAGACACCCTTAATTTTAGCTTTAAGTGCTTATAACTAAAAACGAGCTCCGTGACACCCATTCTTTTATTATGGAATTGTAATTAGCATGTTTATAAGATATAACGTTTTGCAAAGTTTAAAAAATTTCTGGGGAGGAATTCAGAGCCACCTCAGCCTTTCGACATTTTTTTACTCTCGTTTTATTTTTTTTTTTTTCACCCGTTTCCTGTTACTGTTTTCGTTCTTGTTGGTCACCTCCTCGCAGCCTCCTTTCCCCTGTCAAACTTGTTTGGGCCTCTTTCCTTGCTTAGGGCTTCTCTCGAGTCCTCAGGGCCTCTCGTTTCGTTCAATAAAGATGCCCAAAACAGATTCACTGGCTGGTCTTATTTCTGCCCAGGTGCGCGAGGGAAGGGACGACTGGTGATAATTGTTTATATCCCTATGGAATAATGTTATTAGCCCTACTAGGACCCCAATTGTTGTACTGAAAAAAGCCATCAAAGTGTAAGTGCTAAAAATTACTAGAAACTGTCGTGAGCCACCGTAAATGTTATTATTTTTTGCAATATGCGAACAGCTTGCGTCTACTGAGTAAGCGACTCCGTTTGACTACTTAACGCGAGTCTGCGGTCTGCGCGTAAGCTAGGATTTCTTAAACTTGCACCGACGTGCTTTCCTGTTTTATGTGGACACGTCGTTATTACTGAAAGTTTAATTGGTAACCGGTGATTATTAGCATTTTACTCTTTTTACTAAGAGTTTTTAGCCTTTGTCGCCTTCGACGAGACCGCATTTATTTGACGAACAGTTAAAACATGAATCAAATTCGAAGTTTTTGATGCAGTTGAACCTCCCGTGAGCGACCACCCAAAATGCAATTTTGTGGTTGGCTAAAACATCTCGCGCCACTTCCTCGACCAATCAGAAGTAAAAACCAAAACCAATCGTGACTTGCTCGCACGCGCTTGCTCGCACGCGCTTTCCCGCGCTTGGCGCCGCCGACATTTAATTGCATCGAGCTCTGATTGGTTCATTGGATTGTTTACGACTGCTGTGATTGGTCAGAGTAATTACTTTGGTTTTGGTTTTGGTTTTACGACACTCAATTGAAAACTGCTCTAAGAAGCTACAGCAATTTCAATGTATAAAGCACCTATCAGTACATATTGAAGTTTTGATGCAAAGGAGAAAATTTTCGTTTTGTTGGACTTGTACTGCACCACATGGTTCAATTTGCGTCTGCAGTGACATCGAGATATGTGCGATTGGTCGCTTACCGGAGATTAAAACGATAGAAAAATTCAAATCACCAGCCGTAAAGTGGTCGCGGTCGCTTTTGAGAGGTTTCGAAAATAGTAATTTGACTGGAAGAAATAGATTTTGGAAAATTGGTCGCCTACGAGAGGTGGTCGCACATGGAGGTGTATGTATCTCAAATGGCTCTTTTCTCCATTTTAGAACTGGTTCAAGAAACGACGATTCAGATGGCGAAGGAATTCTAGAAACCTTGAGCTGCCACTTCCTTACTATTTTCCAGCACCTCAAACCCCAACTCTGTGCAGCCAATGCCCACCAGAGGAGACAACGCCTGGTTATCCTGTGTTCCTAGAATCTTGCGCCGGATTCCTAGAGCCATTGGCCGACCATCAACAGAGCCATTAAAATCACATTGTTGGAATTTGAGTGCATGTATGTGTCGCAATGTGGCACAACGCACTGAGATTGGAATTGAAAATATATATTTTCAGTGCACTCGGCTTCTAAGGGCGTTTAATAAAGCACCGAAATACTTGATTTATATATCATTTCATGTACACCATTCTCTTAGTAAGAGAATGGTATATAATGTAGAACACGTATAACTCGATTTGCTTTTTTTCCTGCTGTATATAAAAAGCTTTTAATGATAAAAATGGTGTTGTGGAAAACATTGCTTCCCCAAAGTCATTAAACGACGCTAAAATAACGATTTGTACAAATTAAATAAGTAAGGAACTCAAACAAACACTTTCAAACAACGAAATTGAGAACGGTCAATGCTGTGTTCCGCAAGTTAATAATTTATCCTACAGCCCGAAGGATAAATTCGCTTTAGCACTAGCAACTGCTATCCGTTTCAATCGTCTTCGAAAGGAAACCATCTGTACTGTATTTGTGGCATTAACTGAGGAATTGTGCCTTACTTATTTGCACAAATTGTAATTTTGGAATCTTTAATGACTTTAGCTAAGCAACGGAAGGATTTGTACAGACATGCGCATAGCTGATTCAGTCCCTTTAAGTATCTGCTGTCGACAAAACTGCTTTGTATCCAAGCATGTATATGCTTATTAATTTGTGATTTATGTACAGTTAAGCAGGCATTTTTATATCTTAGAACTACAATTTGTAACAAAAACAGGCACGCTTTTGCATATCTCACAACTGACCTTAACGATTTATTGCGATACAATCTAGGGGTAAAATAAATTAGAGCCATACCTAGATTCTGAAGCATTTTAGAGCGTTCCTTTTAAATTTTCGAAGAGCATTCCGTCATGATTGGAGCCCACTGGACCCGCTTTCTGCTAGACTATACTAAAGGGGCGAACCGTTAGACTTCTGAAATGGGGGGGGGGGGGGGGGGGGGTTGTCTCTGCGGGAATCTTTCATAGCGAAAAACACAAAGCCTCAAGTCGTGCTTTCGCAGTTGCAGGTAAATTTTTTTCTCCAAAAGAGTTCGCTTGTAGGATATTTTTTTCAAAATCGTCCAACCTCTCCCCTTCTTCCTTAGAAATGTAATAGTTTACCCCTAATCTTGTTATTTTTCCCAGGGATGATCAAGGAAGCGAAACGCCACAGCGCGTCTCCCCAAGCCAGGCGATTTTCGCGCGCGCTCACATTTTTCGATCGTTGTCGATCATTGTCTAGAGTGGCACAAGGGAGGTAATGCAATTTACGCTTTAAAGACTTTTTATTAATGTGGTCTTTATTAATTCCAGCTTTTCGAATAAATATCGAATTTTTCTGACATAACCCAGTGGAACTGTAATTTCTTTCAGAGATAGGCCTCTTTATACATTTCTCCTGGGATTTAATTTTTTTATGACCAAGATTTAGATCTCGATTGTGAATTCATTCATTTTACCTTCTGTTGAATGATGATTCCGCCTGCGGAAGTCTGCGTTATGTTTACATGTAGGTCGCTCATATCGTAGGGAAGCAGAAACATTTAACTATATTCAATACACTATCTGTTCAATTTCTCGCTGTGCGCTCCTTGTTATGAACCGCCATGCAGGGCGACATCAATGTGGTCTTTAATCGAACACATAAGACTTGCCGGTGCCATAAATAATTATATTAGCAGTAACAGCTGCAAGCAACACGCAAGGGGTAGGGGTAGGGGTAGGGGTAGGGATGGCAAGAAGAGCTTTCTTTCGTCTATAAACGGCCAACGTAATCGAAACGTAAACTTCAAATCGCCATAATTCGCTGTTAACACAGCATTTAAGGTGAGATAACGTTATTTTGAATGTTTATGCAAATATCCTCCACAATGTTGTAGATTAACGTTTCGAAATTCTCCTGTATTTCCTTTTAACTTTAAAGATACACACGGCATTACACTTTGTGGGGGGCGCGCGGTAATCTGGGGCTTCCTAGGAAAGGAAATAATCTACAAATCAGTCAAGAGCTGTTTCTTGACAACACCAACACTTTGAAATTCGTTTCGCAATCCCTGAGCCGCCGTCATAGTTAGAAAGAGGATGTGAAAATGAAAAAAGAAATTTAATAAGCTCGTGCTGCGTTGGAGGTGCCTGAGGAGGATACTGATGGGGGCGTGAGTGGAACAAAGTGGCCATAAAAATGCCAAGAATAATACTTAAGTTATGGTAAACTTCAACAAATTGGTGAACCGTTTTATCCATGCCGGCAGGATATTTAAACTAATTTTTGTTGATAAATATGAAATAAGTCTGGATAAAAAGGGAGCTGTATGACTTATTATATTCTATTTTTAAGATTGATATCTTTTTTAGTCATACAGGAAGTTTAAACCAATTCATCATCCAAAAGTAGATGAGAGACGAGGGGGTCGATTGATATGGTTTCTATTTTTAAAATTGCTTTCAGTGCATTAAAAACGTTTACTAGAATTATCATTATTCAAGACACAATTAAAAGTCAGTCATATCAGTGGGCATTTCAATCAGTGCAGTATTTCAGGATTCTTGAAAGAAAAGTTACACATGGAAACTAAAAAAATATTCTTATGAACCAAAAATGTTGGTTTGCGGGCGAACGGGGAGGTATCTCGTTATCTCGAACAGTATCCCTTGGATACTGTGCTGGAGAGCCATCAGTGAACTCTCTAAGACTTCTCTCTTCTAAGACACAAGGCTCGAAAAAAATAAGGGGAAAGTGAGTTCTAGGCTTGAACGACCATTCACAAGACCTAAACTTTGAGCAATGCTTTAAGGGATGAAAAGTCATCTTCACTTCTAAAACTGATTAATAATATAATTCATCACGAGAACACAAACGAAGTTACTACCGTGAAGTAGGTTTGGATACCCGGTCTTAATTTGCAAAGATGTTGACGATTTTATTCCTTCGTTTTGTCCACATTTAATGATAAGTTTGAGAAGCTACATCAATCACTTGAAAGAGTGTTTCATCAGGTATCCAAACACCTCGGAGTGGGTTAAAAAAAACTCGATCGGCTGCGCCTCATTTTCAACCCACTTCTCGGTGTTTGGATATCCTGATGAAACACTCTTCCTCGTGTTTCATATATTACATCAACAATGATACGGTAACCATTTGTACATTTTTGTGTAAGACTCGAACCTAAATAAATTGTTCTTCTTGGCACATATGCACCAGCGGACGAAATATTTTGTACGTGTCGTATATTCGTTAAGCCGCCTAGTACCCAGGTGCCTTAAAAATCGCAGCAGAAAAAGGAAAAGAAATATAAGTTGCGCGCTCAAGGGAACATGGGAAAGCTTTAGGTTAAGGTTACACTCAAGGAGTTTGATCGTGTCGCGCATAAAGACAGCCCGCTAAACGATCAGTTATAACCTATATATAATTTAAAGCTTATAAAATGGAGTAACAAAATTATTTTTTCGGCGACAGAGTAAAAATAAGATGCGATAGGGCACTTTAAACGCAAAATGACCAATGTTTATAAACGTCAATTTAATACCAGCGCTACCATTTCGCATCACGTTACCGATAGTTGCATGATATTAGGCAGAAATTAGCAGACACGGCTTTGGAGGCCAAGGTGCTTTGCGCGCTTCGTAAATCTCCCCTCCGAGTTCTTTTGGAAGGAGCCTGAGTACTTGGAGTTAACCGCGCGCAATCTCTCTCTGTATTTTTTTTTCAGGTTGCTTTTTCAACTGTTTAAGTTAAGAGCACACTGCGAGGATCACAAATTTCACTCATGTTTATCCGCAGTTCAAATATATGATTTTCATATATTCACATTCATAAAATCTATATAAGACGAGTCTTTCTTGCTAAAAAAGGGGATTAAAAAAGGCCAAGTTAGCAAATCACGAATGGCTTGCACAATCTGGTCAGAAAACAGAGTGAAAGCCTCAGCTACAAATTTTGCAATAAGCTTCTCATTATATTTTAGTATCTTCCGTGCAAATGTCCTCTCGATTAACGCGATATCCTTGCTGTATTTCTATCATGATAAAAGATACATTCTGTGCAAACTCCACAATAAACTGAAATCTGGTCCCAGGGTCAAAACCGCAGCTACAAAGTTTGCAATAGGCTTCCGATGATATTTTTTGTATTGTCGTTGCTATATTTCTAAGATAAACTCTGTGCAACTTCTGTGCTAAACTGCAGAATAACTTTCAACCACATTACTTTCCAGTGGCCGCCTTTTTGAATACACACGCACTCAAGATCAAAGAGGAGTAACCAACGATGACAGAAAATCAAATCATTTATAAAATACGACGGGAAATGTAGTAAGCGCGACAAGCCGAAGGTAAGTGCTGTGCCGGTAAATGTCTAAAACCTAACATGAAACGAGTTTTGAAAACTTCTTTTTTGATTAGAAATTGTCAAAAAAACACCGCTTACTTCCCACTAATACGTTTCGTCCCGTGGAAAGTTACTGTAAAACATTTAATCGCCTTTTTTCTTTGGTTTATACTTACTATGTATTCATGCATCTATTATAGCTTATCAGAGCTCATACAGCTGCTAGTCTTTATTATAATTCCATATATGGTTGATGAAATGCTAGTGCTAACCACCCCAGAAGTCGGTTTGCAGTGAAATCAGTGGTAGAGGGCTGTTTCGGTTTTGGTAGGCGAGGATCAGAGTGACATTTGCGATCAATGTTTCAGTTTAGGCCCTAATTCTACAACAAATTGAAATTCATAAATACAATTACCTAGTTTAAAATTTACCATTATTCTTTATTTACATTTCACTGCCGAGCTTAAAAGTTACCATCTTTCTTTATTTATCACCTCACATGACGTTTTCGACAATGCTGATCCTAGCAGTAGGCAGGACGCATGTCATATGTGAACCTAGTAAATGGTCCAATTCGCCACGACTCTCTCTTGTAGCTCAGTGGTTAGAGCATCGACCGGTGTGCGGAAGGTCTAGGTTCGATTCCTATCGGGGACTCGGATTATTTTTCTTTATTATTCGACATAGCATTCTAGACTGTAAATACGCATCAAAACGAATGAATTCTTAGCCGACGTGGCCGTAGGCCGAGTCGGCTAAAATTAGGCGATATCACGCGCGCTTTCGCGCTATAATAGTTAAATATTTGCACTCGTTTTGATGCGTATTTACCTGCTCCCAACGTCAGTGGCTTTATAGCTCAGTCGGTAGAGAATCGCACCGGTATCGCGAGGTCACGGGTTCGAACCCCGTTGAAGTCCTGAATTTTTTTTTTCAGGCTTCTTTTCGCAATTGCTTAAATTGCGTTCACAACTGCGAGGATCATTCTTCATTTAATAGTTTTATAATTCAACACATTGATAACAAAGCACAGTTTGAAGAAAAAATATCGAGGCCGGTCCGTCCTTTTTGCATTCTCTTGTCAAAATGCGAAATTTACATCCATCGTTGGATATACGTCATGTAGACATAGCGTATATCGATAACTTTTTTTACCATATTTGGGCAGTGTATCAATGTGTTGAATTATAAGACACGTTATTACACTCTTCTGACCGCGCGAAAAACAATTTCAAAACCTTAGTTTTAGGAGAAGATTACTGTCGTATAATAAACAATTTATTCAGCGAAAAGTTGTGTAATACGGCTGGGCATTTTTACTCGTAGAAAATACTCAGCCGTATTACACAACTTCACGCTGAATAACCTCTATTTATTCCATGCTCGTGACACGATAAACATTACATCTTTAACATTTTCGGACAACTACATCGTCCCCAGATATGCTAAATATTCTGATTATCTGGATCACAAACTGCCAGCATGTAAAACTGCTTGTCCTCACTGAATGTGAATGTTTTGAGGAAGTACTTTGAAAGATGTGCTTATTTTCCTTCGTTAGTACTTAGGCTCAAATAATTTAAACGTGACTAAATGTAAGTAATTCAGTAATACTGCAAAACAACAACTCGGACATGTCAATCAATCTAATAGTTTATCAGTTAAGCCCATCCAGCGTTTTACTAAAAATGAAGCACGTTCACTTTTCCATTTGAAATTGTGATAAGTCTCATGAAACATCCTGCTTTCTTAAAGAGCTCATTCCGAAATTTTGACGAAATACAGAAAATAAACGATTCTTGTAATATGCGAAACCTCACATTTAAAAATATCTCTAGGTAATTTTTAAGGTAATTTTACAAACAAGGAAATTATGAGATTAAAGTTGATTACAAAGAACAGAGGCAATTTCTGTTTTAATTACCACAGCAAGAAAACGTGTTTAAAATCACTCGCAGTTTTCACGCAACAACAAATACAAGAGCTGATGAAGCAGTTGCCGCGGTCAAGTAATAAAAAGATCACAAAATGAGATGAGATTTTCAGATTTTCAGCACATGCTCACTTCTAGTAACAGCAATTAGCAAAAGGCATTCAATGAATCTTTTCTTTAATATCTGTTCGGAAGAAGGCCATAGTCGCCCAAGATAACAAGAGTATTGTCTCCGCACTACAACAGATGCTTGAGCGGCACACATTTTAGGAAACATTAAAATACTTAAATGTTTCCTGGTTTGCGGTAGTCTCAAAGCCAAGTTTGTGGGATGAAAAATGTATGGGGGTATATCTCTCAGTTATTGCAAGTGTTAGAAAAGTGTAAGTGGGAGTGATATCAACTGATATTTATGAGTCAATATGCAATAATGCTGCAGGGAAATTGAATCTACTGTTTTTAAGGACAACAGGATATGATTTTTTTTATCTTTTTATCTTTAACTTGAACTATTCACGTTACTTTGCGAAATTTTAATTACGGTTTAGACACGATTTTGGTTTGTCATAATGGGACTCCATCTTCAATCACCTTCAAGAGATTGCTCAATTTAGAACGGTTTTCGGTTGAGCGTCTTAGAGCGATTTTCAATTGAGTATCGTAAAACCAAACCCAAAGTAATTACGATGACTAATCACAGAACTCGCAGACAATCCGATGAACCAATCAGAACTCGAAGCAAATACATGCAGCCGGCGCCAAGCGCGGGAAAATGCGTGCGTAAGTCACGATTGGTTTTGGTTTCACTTCTGAGAAGGTTAATAAAGTGGCGCGAGATTTTTTAGCCAATCACAAGGCGTAGCAATGCAAAACCAAAGCAATTGCGAAATTACTTTTGATACTCAATTGAAAACAACTCTAAAACCAAAACCAAAGTAATCACTCTAGTACGTCAATCACAACAGAGGCAGTCAGTCAAACGAACCAATCAGCACTCGATGCAAATACATATAACCAGTAAATCACGATTGGTTTCGGTTTTACTTCTGATTGGTTGAGAAAGGTGACGCGAGATTTTTAGCCAAAGCGTGGAAATGAAAAACCAACGCAATCGCGATTCGACTGATAACCGCTCTATTACGATAATACTGGTTTTTTTTTTTTCGAAAATAAATAGAAGATAAATGGAAAAGAATATCTTACGTTATGAAATTAAGGAAAATCCACCATTGCATGGTTCTATTACGAAAGAAATAAAGAAAATTGAAGTATGTCCTCACGTATTATATGCTAAACGATCGAATATAGGATTTATTATTCGACTGAAATTCCTTTTTATTATAACTTTCGTGTCTTCAAACCGGGATGTTAAGATGTAATACGACAACATACTGTGTAATACGCTGGGATATTTTGCGTAAATGACGTCACTGTCGAATGATCAGCAAGGAAACTGAGTGAGAACCGAAACTACCAACCGGATGGGGGAAGTCAGATGAGGGGAAACCAATTACGGAATAGAAATATAAATGTTGTGATAAACTTTGTCTTTAAGGAGTCTTAGCAAAACTTGGCAGGAAACTAATAGCGCAAACACGTCCATTTCAAAATCTTTGTCTCTTAGACAAACAGGAAATACGTCCAAGGTGAACACGTGCGCGGGATGGTGATTAACAAGTGATTAAGGAATTTCACTGCATTTGTTACCGACCAAGAGTTGTCAAACACGTACAAAGAGTTAGACGGCTCGGCACGATCGAAGCAAACTATAGAGTCTATAACACAAAGTTATCATTAATGAAGAATAAACACAGCTTTTATGATTTACGAAAATTGAATCTTTCGTTCAAGAAGCGGCAAAAACTTGAACAACAATACTTCAAAAGGCTTCCTTTTATAAACAATTCCTATTCGGCATCGGCTCAAATAGAAATACGACGTTCACCTGCTTCGTGTTTCATTCGACTTCGAGTTCTCCTCGAGTTCTCCCAGACTTCCACTAGCGTTAACATAGCTTGACAGAAACACGGAAAACGTTCTCAATTTCTAAAATAAACAGTTTTGGTTATTGGATGTTTTATTAAGATTTTTTAAATTACAAAATTCAGTTTTTAAATTATTAAACTCTGAAGATGACTTAATTAGTCGAAAACGTTCGGTTTTTCTTTTAAATTTTTACGGTTTTGTAAATAATATTTTTAAATCTTAAAGCGAATATTATGGACATAATTTTAAATTATTGTTGGTAAGATCTCATTCTCAAGTCCAAGTTGGCATTTTATGTTTCTCTCAATAACATGACTTATATAGCATATTTAAGTTCATGCCTGAAACAATTGCCCTAACTTGTTAGCGAAGGATAAACTGTGTCACTTTCGCACGATCGCATCCGATTCAACTTAAATTTGAGATAAAAGAACATTATTTTTCGTTACAGTCATATTTCTTTTCCACAATTGCAAGGCGAAATCTTTACGCTCCCCTTGCGTTTGGCACGTTACAACCGCCTTTCACCTGCATAAAATGTTATCTAAAAATGCGATAGATGCACATTTAATGTCCTTTAAAATATTCTTAAAATTAAACGTGAGATTAACTTCTTCCTGATAACTTGAAGTGTGTTGACCGACCGGCGATAAAATCTATCAGAAAATTTAGTAGAGTTGTAAAAGTCAAACAAGATGATCAACACCGCGTGAATTTGAACACGCTTTAGGTTGACGAACAAAAAAAGGTGAATTAGCGATTTATATATAGAGATGGACAGAGCGCTAGCTTAAGCTTACAATCCACGCCCTCACAGGTGTGCTCTACATCGTTTACTCCATGCAAGAATACCCAACACCAAAACTAAAAAAATCAGTTTGCAAAAGCAGTACCACAGGAAAGTACTGCTGAAGAGCTTTCGTTTGAATGGTCACACTGTAGGATTTCATTCCCAGACTCAAACGTTAGAAGAGTTTTCCTTTGAATGGCGGATCGCGCTGTTGGGTTTCCTTTTCAGAATAAATTAGTTAAAACCACATACACGTGCTGAGGTTTGGCTCGGGGAGTAAATCACGTCTTTGTTGTTCCTTGCTAGCCCCCAGTTACAGTAGAATAACTATAAACTTAAAGAAATTTGAAGACAGAAGATAGCAAAGCGATAAAAATTTGTCACTAAGATAGGATGCTTTGGGCCCCAACTTAAAATTGGAAAAGTATGGTAAAAAGCCGGGGAGACTAAGCGAAATTAATTATGCTGTTCCTGACTAATATTTCCATGCGGCTTTGGCGTGATCCTAAGTTTTCTCTGTACAGATAATCCGGTGACACAAGACTTTTAGAGAAACTGATAGCCACATAAACATTACTCAAGTGGGGCGGAATTAGACGAAAAAGCACTTTGTGCGATGAATATTCGCTGACATTTCAAAGAACCCGTTGTGTCTATAACCCACAGGAAGAAGGAAGATCTCACTTTAAGTAACCTTGCATTCCACTCTTGCTGTTTTTTTTTTCTCCACATGGCGCCTGTAGACTGTTTTATAGTCGATCTCCTGCGCGTTTAATTTCAACATATATGCATGACTATCACCAAATACGATTCCTCTTAATACATGTTTTTTATATGCAGTGCAATTGTCTCCGTGAACACTTCAATCATACCAATTGGACAGCATTCAATCCATTCATTAGTATTGTTGAGACCCCTGTCTAGCGAAGTGAATTTAAATCCATTTGCTTTCAAGAGATACCATGGAAAGAACCGATGGTAATGTCAAATTTTTTAAAAGATGCCATTATGTTCAAGCGAGTCAAAACAACAATCAACACTCCTTACGCTAAATGAATAAAAAGGCGAAATAACTCAATGACAAAAATATATATATGGAAAATTCTAAATGAAGACTTTATTCTTCGGCGTGGTTATCGCGTTGAAGTGAAGTAGCAAAAATGAAAATGGATTTAACGTAACTGGGCAAAGAAAAAGCGATAAGCCTTTCGCTAACCGAAATTGAATCCAAAATTGAGTTGATTTAATTAAGTATACCAGTGTCACAAATTTCTCATAAATTCGCAAATTTATCATAAATAATTGAACTTTACAGTTCCAAACACAATAATATTCAGTTAATTTGAAGCGTGCGAATGCCTTGTAAACAACGGCTGTTCATAGATGCCCCGCTTTTCTTCCAACCGATCTGTTTCTTTCATTGTCTTCAAAGCTCAAGTTTTTTTTATTTGAGGCAGGGAATATAACAAAAATTGGCTTTTATTGAACCCTTTGCTATATCGTGCGCGGAAACGCAGGGGACTATAGCCTGAAGAGATGACGTGAAGATGTCAAAGGAGCCACCACATTGGTGGATGTCAAGCTTAAATGAAGCCTTAAGTCTCATTGGTTTTTATCTTAAGTGCTTGTCAGTTGTAAAGACAGTTTTAGAAGAGCGACATTACTGGGTATTTAATATATATAGACCTGAGGCAAACTATCTGAACCTCAATTGTTTGAATAGATGCCGCCAGGTGGAATGCTGAATAAACATCGCAGTAGGAAACCTTTTCGCTTAAAAACCACGATTTAGAAGCTCCACCTTTCATAAAACTATCTTTATTGCTTCCTTGTTACCTGGCGAGTCTAGTGCCATATTAAGAAGCTTGAGCTGCGGACCATATAGTCAGTCTACAGAAAAACTAACACCTTGTCGAAGTGCCTGAGACTTTCGCGCCATCGAAAGGCAATCGGGGATTACTAGTTAGCCTTCAATGTCTAAAGCTAATCAAAACACATCGAGCATTGAAAGGATAAACAACACTTTCCTCCTTTGTCGATTCTTTCCTCGAGCAGTGCCATGGATCCTGACCTTCATATCTTCTTCTCCGTTTTCGGTGTTTTGATTTGCATTGTCGGCGTCATCGGAAATTTAACCGTACTGCTAGCCTTCCTGACGTACCGCCGCCTGAGAACAAAAGTCAATAGCCTTCTGGTGAGCTTGGCGGTCTCTGAACTGCTGCTAACGGGAATATCGATGCCCCTAGAGGTGGAATTGCATATTCGATCAGAATTCATCCACGGTGTCATCGTTTGCGAACTGCTATACACGACCCACTTTTTGACTTTGACCTCCTCCGCGTTCAACTTACTCGTGATCAGCGTTTACCGCTACCTGACAATCGCGTACCCGTTCTTCACGAAGCGTGTTCTGACCCCAATTCACATTGCGGTAGCAATAGCTGTGGTTTGGCTCTACTCAGGAATCACAGCGTTCTTACCGTTGATGGGCTGGCGTGATGTTCCAACCACTACTGCAGGAAACTTTTGCTGGTTTTCTATAAAGGTTGAATTCGTTCTCTTCGTTTTGAGCGTTAACTGGTTGTTGCCAGCGGTACTTGTTTTTGTGTTCTATGGACTGATTTTCCGAATCGCCCGAATTCACGCTATCAAGATTCTCGAGCACCAAGTGTTGGCAGAGTACGAGCGAATTCGCAGTCCACTCTTTAAAACCGCCAAAACGTTGGCTAAGATTGCCGCCGTATACATCATATGCTGGTTTCCTTACGTAATTAATGTCATGATCAAAGTGTCAGGTGCACCAGACTTGTTACCATACGAAGTTCACTACACTTTCGTTTTTCTCTGCTACGCAAGCGCCGCAATTAACCCGTTTTTGTATGCGTGGCTTTGTAATGATTTTCGCGAGGTGTTTACTAAATGTGCAGCACAAGCATGCAACCAACTGTTGGAAGCCTTTCAAAGCATCTCTAATTTACCTCGTCGCATTCACGCATCGCTGTGCGTGGGTGACAGAGAGACCGATTCTCCACAACTGAACTCCGGGTGCTCGCGCCGTACGCGATCAACGTCTGGAAGCTCGTCAGTTTATCAACTACAAACTATGGCTACTCTCGTTTGATCACTACTTCATTAAGTAAACATTGTTACTGACTGAGTACAGAGAAAAACGTTCAAAACATTGCCCTGAATGGACTATCGTATGTGCAGTAACAAGCTGGAACAAAAATTACATTACTTTGCCTAAAGACAAACGTAACGTAATAACCTCAAGAAGACAGAAAAAAAAGAAAAATGAAACTATGTAAACATTCGTATCAGAGTAGAGAAACATTTTGTTGGAAAATCTCGTACAAGATCTAAACGGAAGAGTTGACGTTGAGCTAGAGAGAGAAAATGAAGAAGAAGAAAGAAGGGAAGATGCGGCTAGATCTGTAGTAACTTTTTGAATTTATTTTCGAGGACTATTTCATGTAGATTAAAAAATGGATTTAGAGTTTTGCGAAAAGTAAATAATTAAAAGCGTTAAGTCACGAATGTTCTGTTTTTAGTTATCGCGCATAAAAGTATTAAAAACGATCGAAATGTCGAACTGATAAAATAACGGATCTGTAAAAGGAACAATTTGTTTAAATCAATATTGGAACTTTAAATTGGCAAGGCCACGACGAAAAAGTCAGACAAAAATTACTATAAAAGGTTTTTATTCAGTGTTGTGCTTTCTGAACCGTCGTTGTATGTTTGAGAGAAAAAAAATTAAAAACATATTAATCATAATCTGTATTCCTGTCAGACAAATGGCCATCGCAGATTTCCACCCACATCGAGAAGTTCACACGCAAATTCAAAACAATCCTTCCGTAAAATCTTAGTTTTTAAAACAAAATGAGCCAAAAACCAGTTAGCCGAAGTTCAGCTGTCGCGCAGGGGAGTAATATATATTTTGATCTAAACTAGAAATTTAATCTGGCGTTTAAGTAAACATGACATACGAAATAATCAAAGAGCTTTCTCGGAATATTTGAATTTTTCACGGAAGTAAATTGTTTGCTTAATTTCATAAAAGGTACGTGAGCACGTTGTATCAAAGAGCTTCATTTCATTTTTCGCGCTTATGAAAGGCTGTTTTTTTAGTGGCAGTATAAAGAAGGCAAAAAAACATCAGACAAGCACTCGAAGGGCTCAAAAATAGTTAAGCATTAGAAGAATCAAATGGTGTCATAGTAAATTGTTAGTTACAAGTTAAAAGTACATTTCCTTCAAGGAATGATTCAGTGAACTTTACTGTTTCTATGGTGAAAGAAAATTCAAAATTTAAACAGTTCTCCAGATAATTGTCCTTACAGTGGACGTGATGAAATCGGATAACTTGACTCTTTAGTAACAATGCAGACAGCTTTCTCGTTGGCTTAAAGGATCAGTTGGGAAGAGCAATGCACTCCGTTTCCCGTTCAAGCCCGAATTTTGTTTTTACGTTTCTTTGCAATTGCTTAAAGAGGCAGTGTCACGGTGATTTGGTGTCATTTCAAAAATGTTTTTGTAAAAATAAATTAACAGAAACCGACAACTGATGGTCCAGTTTTCAGTTAAATTACCACTCTAGTGTACCACAACTGTTGACAAGTGTCTCTTGTCAACTGACGGACTTGGCTAGGTCAGAATGAATTGTAACTTTAAAAAGGTTAAGTTCTTCAATTTTCTTTTGCAAAATGGGCTTGATTTGTTCCTCTTTCAAGAATTGGTTGATTTCTTTTTCCTGGTGTTCATTTTGTACATAAGTAGTATTGTAGCATGGTTTTGACCAAAAAAGGTCAGATCTGCACGACACTGCCCCTGTAAATAAATCACATCACAGCCAGGATCTTTAATGTCACTCATTAGTTTTCATTCTATTTAAGTATACCTAAAAAGGATTATAAAGTGACTCGCATTTAGAACCGCCAAAATTTCATTTGACAAATCAATGTGCTAAAAAATCAAATATCTTTATCTCCCTCTTCTTTCCGTAAGTTAATACTTTGTTGTGGCCTGCATGTAAATATGCATTCATTTGAGCAGTTTCCTGAATGTCCTTCAACTGATAAATTTACGGCGGAACAGAATTGAAAGCGGCATTAAGACGTGGCGTTAATTTATTAGAAAGGAACGGGGGTCTTTGTTTATCTTTCGATAAATAATTTTTGTGTAGCACGACTTAGCGAATCACAGGATAACTGAAAACTCGAATGTTTCATTTAAACTCGATGGGGATCATCAAAGAGTTTCTTTATGTTTCCGTCCTGTAAAGGAAACAAGATAGTTGCATTAATATTTGTTGTCTCATGTCTCAAAGCAGGAATAAATAGAATTATAATAAGTGATTTTATCCTTCGTTAAAGGAAAAAAAAAAATTTACGACAGGAAATTCTGAACGAAGCTCACTTGAAAGAATAGAGTCTAAGTGTGGTCGCTTTGATATCCAAATCGAAAACGAATGTGCACGAAATTCATCCTCGTTAAAAACAGACAACGTACCATAAACCTCTTCTAAAATGCAGCTTAGAGCAACTCGATAGAACAAACGTGGTGATTTTCTAACTGAAATGTTGTACCTAACATAACGACCCTCCATATCAGAACGAAAACCAAAAAGGTTCGAGAAATAGTAACTCAGTTGACCGACATAACGCCCGGGGGGGGGGGGGGGGGGGGGGGGGTACTCCCCGAAAATCTGGGTGGGGGTGTGCGGCACGCTTCTTAAAACCCTTACTCTATTTCAGACCAAAATATGCGATTTTTCCTACCCTATTTCAGACCTGACCCAAAATTCGATACCCTTTTTCAGACGTTAATCAAACCGCATTTCTCAAGGGATGTAAAAAGTAGCTTCTTCTAAAAACCATACCCAATTCCAGACTAGAGTGCGCAAATATTACCCTATTTCAGACCAAAATGGTCAAAATCTATACCCTATTTCAGACCAAAACGGCTTGAGAACCATCCATACCCTTAAGGGCCGCACATACTTATATAGCTTATATAAGGCAGTACCCCCCCCCCCCCCCCCCCCCCCCCCCCCCCCCCCCTGGGGCTTGAAAGAGAGCACCAGAGACGCGATATTTTTTTTATTTCTTTACAATTTTTATCTTTATGCTTGAAATTGCCCCCTCCCCCGGCTCCGCCGTCCCTGTTGCGTTACTTCAGACCTGTATTATGGTCAAAGTTGAGAAAGGACACTAGAAACTCACCCAGTCTTGACTCTTTCAAGACAAAAATACGAAAAAGAGATATTCCGGTTAAAATAACTCGATGAAAAGGTGCTTGTAATGGAATAACCGTGAGAGAACATGTTATCATTTGCTAGAGAGAGCTGCACAAAACAATACGATTAATGAGCGAAAACAATGCCCCTGCACGTGCATTTTACATATTGTTAATCCCTGCAAAACAACATCGTCAAATGATCAAATTATAGGTTTTGTGGAGAACATAAACATACGACGGTTTTCCTTTCTCTATTTAAAATTTAAAGTCGTCCATACGAAGGTCTACGAATTCAACAGGAAGCCAAAAATTACCGCGTAAGCGAAGATGATTGACAGATCGGGAAAGTTAACCTTCACTAAACTACCAAGCGAGGTGGTTTAAATAAAACTAACCCGGTTAAAAAATCTATTGTTCTCTAATTAATTTCCATGGGAACCGCTAACACGGTTAAAATTCGGCGAACGCCAAAAATACGAGGCCGCATCAGGAATTTTGTTAAACCAGTTAATTTTAATTAATTAATTGCAAATAACCGGGTTAACTACTCTAGTGCGGCCGCAGCCATTATGTAGTTAGTATAGTGTCCACAACTAGCTCTAACAGCTAAATACTTGACACTTAAAGGCTTGTAGTGGGGCGGTCACTGCTTTTGATCAAGAAGAGCATAATCCCCGTAACACCCATGTCAGTCAACAGCTATACCGTGTTAGACGTTGAAAGGATAAAAAAAAGATACTTTTTAACAAATCTGACCAAGCATGGATATCGGAAGACGTGCGTGGGAGCGTTAAATGTGATTTATAATTGGATGGCAACCGAACAGTTTATAATATAACTTGATGCCTTATTT
The DNA here is from genome assembly GCA_024195265.1 of Dendrophyllia cribrosa. Lineage (NCBI taxonomy): Eukaryota > Metazoa > Cnidaria > Anthozoa > Scleractinia > Dendrophylliidae > Dendrophyllia > Dendrophyllia cribrosa. The sequence goes on from JAJLRJ010000001.1 coordinate 38,264,038, forward strand.
TCTAGGGATCAGAGAAATCACAGTTTCATTATGAAAATCATAATACTAGTCTCGCTGAAAGATGTATTAAAAAACATTTGTTATGACTATCTCATCCTATTTTAAAATTCGATTTCGTCGCTATTTTCTTATGCCTTAAAGAAAATTAAAGTTTTACCAGTTTGCAAAATCCGGAAAGAAGGCGTAAAATTGAATTTCACAGCATGTCTCAGGGGCTAAAATAAAAAAACACAGGAAGGCGTTATACGTGAACTTCACCTTGTTCCGCGGAAAAGTTTTCTAATATGTCTTAAAATTCATGAATAATTCACAAGGAAAATACAAAAGAAATGAAAATTTAATGAAGATTTGGAAATCCTGATACAGAACTGTCTTCCGAGTCTCAATCGCAGCCAACTTTCTTCCAACTATTGTTTTTCAACACTTTTGTATAACCGTTGGTTGAAATTTAGACCCTGTTTAAAACATCGACCCATTTTTTCCGATACACAATTTTTTTTATACAATCTTACACACATTTCGCGCACTAGCTTCTGACTCCCGAATAAACTCACAAAGAGGTAAAAGTTGTGGCAAAATTAAGATAACTGTTGTCTACTTCATAGCTTTTTCCTTGCAAAAAACAAAAGGCGAATTCATTTTAACCCGTTTTTGCCGGAGTCAAAGCTTGAGTTTTGTATCGTGGTTTAAACAAAATTTAATTAGTCTTGAATAAAACCCTATCAGTGTTGTGGCTATTCAAATAAAAGCAGATCAGCTGTGTACTGTTTGTTTTTTAGTATTTTGCAAAATGAAAATTTGCCACTGATTTAGAATTTGCACTAGACAAATAAAATTTGTCTGGTTTTAACTTGTTTGCAACAAGAACTAGTTACGTTGTGACCTTGAAAATCATAGTCAATCTGATTCGTCAATCTTGGACTTGTCAGTTCTCTTTTGTTGTGAATTTGCCAACAAAACATTAAGTCCAAGTGTAGAGAATATTGATTGCTGTCTTCAAAACAAACAGGAACAGTCTCGTCGGGTATCTCTGGCTAGGAAACAGCTTTCACGTAGAAAAATTATATTTCAAGAAACAGATAAATTTTGAGTGGCATAGCAAGCTTTTTTTAACTTATAATAAAACAATGGCGATGAAGCTTATTAGCATTCCTATTACTATTCTATATCAATGATACAGCGAGGCTTGTATGCATCTGCCACCGATAATTCATTGTGTCCGGGCATTGCGTGTGATGTTAATTTATTTCTTTGATAAAATATTCACACCTTTTGGTGATTAAAATATAATTTTTCCTCCAAAATATGGCACAGAATGTGTGAGCTTTATTTACAAAAGTAAGTCAATTTTTGTGTTTTAATACTGTACCAAAGGCGACAACCTATCACTGGATTTAAAAAAGCTGCACAGTTCTGGTCTCAGGCTATCAAGACAATGCTTACAAAGCTCCAACGGCAGACAACCTGCGTACACAAAATAACGCTGAAATATATAGGCAATTATCGGGACTTTGACGGATGTCAGACAAAAGGTGAAAAAGACTGTCCAACCATGTTCTTCAAATTCACACAAAAACAAACGCATATAAAAAGAATCGTATTCAGCACAACACATAGACAAAAGGGTGTATACAGGTAGGCTAACATTGACCTTTTGTTTTGTAAAGTTTGCGTCAGAGTAAAAACTTTCATTTAGAAAAAACACAGTTCGCCAAGGGAAATGACAAAAGATAAATTGTTTAAACTTTGCGCGGCAATTCTTTGACCAAGGTGTGAAGAACAAATGGCAGTCTGCAGATTTCGATTCAAACTGCCCATAGGTTCCACGGGATTGATTCGTGCCAAAATATTGACCCCCTCAGACGAGACATTTGCTCCGGGCATGCGCGTTACTATTGTTTTGCTTCTAGATTTCTATTGTTTTGGCTTTTGTTTTTGTTTTAAGAACGGTATGCATAACTAATGAATGGGGTTATACAGAAATCTTTTCGATATCAATACTGTCTTACTTCTTTATGTAACCTTGAAGCGCGGGGTTTCCTTGATAGCCGTGAAATCCGCTTTCCTTCTGATTTCCCTCGTTCTCACAGCTAGGCCATACACTGACAGACGAGCAAGCGAACGTAAACACGAAGCCGACCAAAGGAAGCTGAAATGCACTCAGTCAAAGCATCGTGCGGCTGAAAAGTGCAAAATGACGGAGTTTTTTTCGCTCGAACTAAAGCAAATTTCCCACCAAAGTGTTTATTTCAGTCTTTCCAAAACCAAGTGTGGATATTGACATTGCGCCTGTTAAAATGAGTTAGAACGCTAAAAGCGATGACCGCGCGGTCGAACTCCACACAAGCCTTTATACGAAATTGTTCACTTCAAGGTCAAAATGACGGTACTTTTTTTAACGTTATTAAAATATTTTAACGTTTCTAGATAGAAAAATAACCATAGTACTGGAATCCGAGTGTGGATTTCAGAAAAGTAACTCAGAAATGCGCGAGATTTTGATTTTTCTTTAAAGTGCTACTGCGATCAAATTTTTGATTTTCATATTTTTACATCTTCGTGTACAATTAGACTTTCTTACTTATCTTGCCAAATTTCAATCCATTACGAACATCAGAAGTCATTTTATTTAAACATTTATGTCCGAGAATTTACGGCCGCCATTAATCAACCTTGTTCCAAGGCCTGGTTGCGAATAGGATAAAGTGACGTCAAAGGCTCAAACATACCTCACGGGTTTAAATTATAATAACAATGAGCATAGAAAATTGCACGAAGAACAAGTCCAATGTTTTTGTTGCGTTTTCGCGTGATTTTCAATACTTATTGTTATTATAATTTCAACCCGTGAGGTATTTTGAGCCTTTGACGTCACTTTATCCTATTCGCAACCAGGCCTTGGAACAAGGTTGATTAATGGCGGCCGTAAATTCTCGAACATAAATGTTAAAATAAAATGACTTCTGATGTTCGTAATGGATTGAAATTTGGCAAGACGAGTAAGAAAGTATAATTGTACACGAAGATGTAAAAAAAGGAAATCAAAAATTTGATCGCAGTAGCACTTTAACAAAAAAACCTTTTTGCTATGATTTAAGAGTCAAATTGGGAGCCTGGTGATGAGTGAAAATACTATATAGGCAAATGTCACCCAATTTTTTGCCATCAGGCGGACGGCAACAGTTTCTTTGATGGATCAAAACTACCACTCTTTATCAGTTAGTGCAAACAATCAAACAAATCCTTAGTCATTGGCTGCGGTCACATCTACGACGTAACTAAAGTTTAACTTAAGTTAGTCTCAAGTTAGGTGACGTCATACCTTACTGTAGGCCGGCCTGACTGTAGTTAGTGCCTTCGGTCGACTTTGCGATCACACCACGCAGTTAACTACAGTTAGTTCTAATTAGCCTATGGATGACGTCAGAATTAAGAGGTTCGTGACGGTCCTTATTGTTGATCCATGAAATGTCAACATGGTTGGCCAACGTAAAGTGTGTCTAGTTTTTCTTCTTATTTATTTTTTTCGTGCGGCAAACCGTCCGAGAAAAATGAGAAATAAGCTGAGAATTTTAACGGATGCTCGACGCCAGGTACACGTGTTGCTACCTTGTATGTAAATTTTTTGTTCGCTGTTTTTGGATCCCCCTCGCTTCACGCTTGTTTTTTATTTTGCATATTTATATATGCTCATCTCGCACGTGCGAAAAGAATTGTCACATTCTGATTGGTTGTTTGTTTGTAAACTTAAGACTAACCCATGAACCCTGCTTGGGTATAACTATAGTTAGTCTGTATTGTTTTGGATCACCGAGGCGTCAATTTTCTAACTATAGTTAGAGCGAACAGAGAAGCGGTCACATTACCGAAATAGCTAACTATAGTTATCCTCGTCTTAACTATAGTTAGTAGCCCAGATGTGACCGCAGCCATTGTTGAACAAGTTATGGTAATTTTCATGACGTAACAGGTTATATGTATTTTAGTGTAGTTTATTCAACTTGAAGGCCACAAGTTTATCAGTAATCATAGCTACTGTCACGTGTCACCCTCATTAAATAACGTCTCTATCTATCTATATATCTATCTACCTAACCTTAGTAACAGTATAACCTGTTAAAGGCACAATTAATTTTAGCTTTAAAGTGCCTATGAAATGTATTTTTTTCTTAGTTTTTCATTAGTTTATTATGTCCAAAGAACGAAAACAATAATCATTCCCGAGGAAAAGAAAGAAAATCGGTTTTTTAGCACCTCGACGATGCGTCACTTTGGTTGAAAAGTGGCTCCAATTTTTGGAGAGCCTGGGGCGAGTGGGAGTGCGTGATGACGTAAATTACGTAAATAGTATGACACATTGGTTTGTTTACGCTATAATTCCCTTGGAATCCTTTAGCGTGATGGTCATTTTGCCAACGTTTTTGGCTGTACAAATGTCAGACAGCGCCTAATATGTTTCTTTACAGTCAGGGGTTTCAAAACAAGGCGTCGCGCGTCGCAAGCGACGTTCACTATCCTTATTTCCGACGTCTACTTTCACTCCAGATGCTCAGAACTCAGTTGCATGAGATGTTGTTGCTTTTCCCTTTGTGTATAAACCGATACTTATGTCAATCTCTAGAAGAAAGCTTTGAATTTTCGGCAAAAACAGAGGTCAATTTTCTGCCGATCTTTTCTGAAAATGGCGAGGGATTTGAGCGTAGGTATTGAATATAAAACGCTTGCAATGATTGGATATAAGCTATTCCGTACTGTCGAATCATTTGCGAGAATAGAATTATCAAGTCACGTAGTATCGTCGCGTCGCGAGGCCACGTGCGTGACATCGAAACTCACTTCGGTTTTCAGTGAAAATTTAGCTATGTTTTTGTGTTCGAGCTTTTTAATTTGAAATCATGAGTAAAAGGAAGCAGGACAAACACCTGGACAAACAGCCTTCGATTCAATCATTCTTGAAGCGTCCAAAACAAGGTACGTAATATAATACTAATAGACTGATGTGTTTGTATTCGATTGTGACCCCGCGGTCGATCAGAGCACTTTGACCTATATTTGTGGATATTGTACATATACTAAGATACATACTATAACAGTATAAGCATAACCAAATTCCAGCAGTTTTAATTAATTTAGAATGTTGATTGTGCAAGAAAATCCAGAAATTTGAACTGCGATAAAACACTACTTTTTTTAATAACTGGCCTTCAAAATGCAGGAAATGGGTTCTTTCTGCGCGTTAAATTTCAAAAATTTCTGGGGGGCATGCCCCCAGACCCCCCTAGAAAGCTCGGGCCTCCGGCCCTCGAAAACTTCCAACCCCTACTTTTCAGTTTCCAACTTCTACTTTTCATCATTTTGAAACCCCTGAGTCCTCTGAAGGTGAAGAGGTTCAGTTTCGGATCACTCTTGATCAAATGAAATGATCGTGTCCACTGTAATTTTGCCGTAGCGAGGCGAACCGACTGTGCCGCAAGACGGACTTTGATTTAGATTATTAAACGTGAAAGGTATACATTTCAGTAGTACAGCGTCTCAGTGGTTCGCCAGTTGAGTTGTAAGCTTATTGAACGCAGAGGCCGGTCGGGGCCGGCTTTTCACTCGGCGAAAACATAAGAGACATAAGAGGCGTGCAAAATGAGAGGGATGAGAGCGTAAGATAAGCCTCTGACACCCAGGGTATCAATCAATTGATGAGTAAACAAATTTAAAACATTACGGCACCGAATTCTCAATGCATATTTGTGTCACGCTGAGACATGCTTTTTAATTTTAAATCGTTTAAGAAACAAAATTTAGTTTGTGCCCCCGAGCCCAACAGAAATTCATGGCCTATGAAAATCCATGGCCATGAAATTCATCGCCTATGAAAATCCAGGGGCTATGAAAATCCATGGTCATGAAAATCATGGCCTATGAAAATCAATGGCCATGAAATCCACCCGGGGAAATCCATGGCCTATGAGAATTCATGGCCATGAAATCCATGGCCTATGAAAATCCATGGCCAATAAAATCCAGGGCCATGAAATCCATGGCCTCTGAAAATCTATGGCTATCAAAATCCACGGCAATGAAATTCATGCGCTATGTACGTCCATGGCTATGAAATTCTAAGGCCATGAACATCCTGGCCTATGAACATCCTGGCCTATGAAAATCCATGGCCATGAAATCCATGGCCCATGAAATCCATGGCCCATGAAATCCATGGCCTATGAAAATCCATGCCAGCTATGAAAATCCATGGCCAACAAAAATCCAAGGCCATATGAAAATCTATTTTTTCTTTTAGAAGGTAAAGACAGAACCCAAGTTTCTAAACTTAATTATATGATATACCTGTGATGTTCAATTTATTTTATTTATATTCAATTTTTATTCTTACATATTAATATTGTATTTTTGGCCTATGAAAAATCCATTGTTAGGCGACATAATATTTATAATGATTATTCAGATACTCTTATTTTACTGTATTATTTATTTATTTGTTCTAAGGTATTTATATAACAATAATATATATATATATATTTTTCTTTTAGAATGTAAAGACAGAACCCAATTTTCTAAACTTAATTATATGATATACCTGTGATGTTCAATTTATTTTATTTGTATTTATTTTTATTTTTTATTCTTACATATTAATATTGTATTTTTAGCTTTTTATATATGTGTGTCTGTGAAATTGTGTAATACTGAAGACAATCCATGGCCTATGAAAATCCATGGCCATGAAATTCACGGCCTATAAAAATCCAAGGCCATGCAATATATGGTCATGAAATCTATGGCCTACGAAACTCCATGGTCAGGAAATCCATGGCCTACGAAAATCCATGGTCACTGGAAATCCATGGCCTACGAAAATCCATGGTCACTGGAAATCCATGGCCTATGACAATCCATGCACGTGAAGGTCATGGCCTATGAAAATCCATGGCATGAAATCCATGGCCATGACATCCACGGGCATGAAATGCATGGCCTATGAAAATCCATGGTTATGAAAATCAACGGCCTATAAAAATCCACGGCCTACGAAAATCCATGGCTATGAAAATCCATGGCTATTAAAATCCATGGCAATGAACATCATGGCCTACGAAAATCTATGGCCATGAAATCAATGGCAAAATCATTACCATGGAAATCAATGGTAATGAAATTCATGGCCTATGAAAATCCATGCTAGCTATCACAATCCATGGCCAATAAAAATCCAGGGACATGAAATCCATAGCCTCTGAAAATCTATCGCGTATGAAAATCCGTGGCCACGAAATCTACGGCCTATGAAATCCATGGTCATGAAATTCATGGCCTATGGAAATCCAAGGCCATGAAATTCATGGCCTATCAAAATCCATGGCAGCTACGAAAATCTAACGGCCTTTGGAAATCCATGGACATGAAATCCATGCCCTAAGAAAATCCATAGCCTACGAAAATCCATGGCCTATGATAATCCATGGTCAAGGCCTATGAAAATCCTTTGCCATTAAATTCATGGCCTATGAAAACCCATGGCAATGAAATCCATGACCTATGAAAATCCATGACAGCTATTAAAATCCATGGCCTATGAAAATACATGGCCATGAATATCATGGCCTTTGAAAATCCAAGGCCATGCAATCCATGGCCTATGGAAATCCATGGCCATGAAATCTATGGCCTATGAAAATCCATGGCCTATGAAAAAAATGGGCATAAAATTCATGGCCTAAGAAACTTGAGCTATGAAAAACCCTAGCCATGAAATTCATGGCCTATGAAAATCCATGCCCCCCTCCCCCCCGGGAGGAGTTACTTTCTTATATACGCTATATAGGTATGTGCCGCCCGATAGGGTAGGGTTTTTGAAGTGCTCAGTCCTTAAAAAGGGTATCCTTTTTGATTTTTGGTATTGTGATCCTTAGATATTCTTTAGATAGGGTCACTAAAAAGATATGGTTTGTTAAAACTGTACTACACGCCTATGAAAATCCATGCCAGCTATGAAAATCCATTGCCAATGAGAATCCAGGGCTATGAAATCCATGGCCTATGAAAATCAAAGGCTTATGAAAATCAATGGGCATGAAATCAACGGCCTATGAAAATTCATGGCCTATGAAAATCCCTGGCCATGAAAATCCATGCCCATGCAATCCGTCTGTGGTCTATGGAAATCCATGGCCAAGAAATCTATGCGCTATGAAAATCCATGGCCGTCAAATTGATGGCCAATGACAGTCCATGGCCTATGAAAATCCATGCCGTATGGAAATCCGTGGCCTATGAAAATCTATGGCGATGAAAATCTACGGCCTATGAAAATTCATGGCCTATAAAAATCCCTGGCCATGAAATTCATGGCCTATGATAATCCATGGCCATGAAATTCATGGCAGCTATGAAAATCCATGCTCTTTGAAAATTCATGGACTACGAAAATCCAAGGCCATGAAATCTATGGCCTATGGAAATCCATGGCCTATGAAAATCCATGGCCTATGGAAATCCATGGCCTATGAAAATCCAGGGCTATAAAAATCCATGGCCACGAAATCCATGGCCATGCAATCGATGGCCTATGAAAATGCATGGCCAGGAAATCCATGGCCTATGAAATTCATGGCCTAAGAAAATACGTGGCCATGAAATCCATGGCCTATGGAATTCTAAGGCCGTGTGAAATCCATGGCCATGAAAACCATGGCCTACAGAAATTCACGGCCGATGAAAATCCATGGCCACGAAATCCATGGCCTATGATAATCCATGGTCAAGGCCTATGAAAATCCTTTGCCATTAAATTCATGGCCTATGAAAACCCATGGCAATGAAATCCATGACCTATGAAAATCCATGACAGCTATTAAAATCCATGGCCTATGAAAATACATGGCCATGAAATTCATGGCCTTTGAAAATCCAAGGCCATGCAATCCATGGCCTATGGAAATCCATGGCCATGAAATCTATGGCCTATGAAAATCCATGGCCTATGAAAAAAATGGGCATAAAATTCATGGCCTAAGAAACTTGAGCTATGAAAAACCCTAGCCATGAAATTCATGGCCTATGAAAATCCATGCCCCCCTCCCCCCCGGGAGGAGTTACTTTCTTATATACGCTATATAGGTATGTGCCGCCCGATAGGGTAGGGTTTTTGAAGTGCTCAGTCCTTAAAAAGGGTATCCTTTTTGATTTTTGGTATTGTGATCCTTAGATATTCTTTAGATAGGGTCACTAAAAAGATATGGTTTGTTAAAACTGCACTACACGCCTATGAAAATCCATGCCAGCTATGAAAATCCATTGCCAATGAAAATCCAGGGCTATGAAATCCATGGCCTATGAAAATCAAAGGCTTATGAAAATCAATGGGCATGAAATCAACGGCCTATGAAAATTCATGGCCTATGAAAATTCATGGCCTATGAAAATTCATGGCCTATGAAAATCCCTGGCCATGAAAATCCATGCCCATGCAATCCGTCTGTGGTCTATGGAAATCCATGGCCAAGAAATCTATGCGCTATGAAAATCCATGGCCGTCAAATTGATGGCCAATGACAGTCCATGGCCTATGAAAATCCTTGCCGTATGGAAATCCGTGGCCTATGAAAATCTATGGCGATGAAAATCTACGGCCTATGAAAATTCATGGCCTATAAAAATCCCTGGCCATGAAATTCATGGCCTATGATAATCCATGGCCATGAAATTCATGGCAGCTATGAAAATCCATGCTCTTTGAAAATTCATGGACTACGAAAATCCAAGGCCATGAAATCTATGGCCTATGGAAATCCATGGCCTATGGAAATCCATGGCCTATGAAAATCCATGGCCTATGGAAATCCATGGCCTATGAAAATCCAGGGCTATAAAAATCCATGGCCACGAAATCCATGGCCATGCAATCGATGGCCTATGAAAATGCATGGCCAGGAAATCCATGGCCTATGAAAATCCTGTCATGAAATTCATGGCCTAAGAAAATACGTGGCCATGAAATCCATGGCCTATGGAATTCTAAGGCCGTGTGAAATCCATGGCCATGAAAACCATGGCCTACAGAAATTCACGGCCGATGAAAATCCATGGCCACGAAATCCATGGCCTATGAAAATTCACGGCCGATGAAAATCCCTGGCCATGAAATTCATGGCCTATGAAAATTCATGGCCGTGAAATTCATGGCCTATGAAAATCGATGATTGGTATGAAAATCCATGGCCGATGAATATTCATGGCCTATGACAATGCATGGCCTATCAAAATCCATGGCCAATGGAAATCCATGGCCTATGAATATTTATGGCCTATGAATAGCCATGGCCATGAATTCATGGCCAATCAAATCCATGGCCAATGAAAATCCATGGCCTATGAAAATCCATTGCCATGAAATTAATGGCCTATGAATAGCCATGGCCGTGAAATTCATAGCCTATGAAAATCCATGGCCCATCAAACTCCATGGCCGATGAAAATCCATGGCCTATGATCGTGTATGGTCATAAAATTCATGGCCTATGAAAATCCATGGCGTATGACAATCCATGGCCATGAAATACATCGCCAATCAAATCCATGGCCTATCAAACTCCACGGCCAATGACAATCCACGGCCAATGAAATCCAGGGACATGAACTCCATCGCCTATGTTAAATCCATGGCCTATGAAAATCAATCGCTTATGAAATTCATCGCCTATGAAAATCGATGGCCTATGAAAATCAACCGCTTATGAAATTCATCGCCTTTGAAATTTCATGGCCTATGACAATCCAGGGCCATGAAATTCATGGCCAATGGAAATCCATGGCCTATGAAATTCATAGCCTAGGAAAAAATATACGCTTTGGAAAACAAGCTCATGTCAAGCGATGAAGAGAGAGCAAATTTTGAAAAGAAGTTAGATGATGTTGTCATAATGCACGATGACCTCGAACAATATACAAGAAAATTCAACTTGGAAGTGTACGGCGTCCCTGAAGAAGAAGATCCCGAACAGCTAATCCTTTGCCTAGCAAGGTGCTTGGAAATTGATCTAGAATCAGAGGATATTGACATTTGTCATCGCATAAAAAAGGTAATACTCAGCCAAGACCAATTATCATCCGCTTTACAAATTATTATAGTAGAGACAAAATGTACAAGAATCGAAGAAAGCTCCGAAGAGTAAATGTCGGTCGATACCTGAGGGGAGCAGTTAAAGTGTATATTAATGAAAACTTGACAGCACGAAAATCAGGCTTATATAAGAAATTAAGAGACAAAAAACGACTCCATGATGATTGGAAAATCTGGACTCAAGATGGAAAAATTTTGTAAAAAAACGGATCCTGCGAGTAACTCCACGAAACTAATTAAAACGGGGGAAGATATTGAGAAATTATAGTTTTTAATCTCAAAAGTTTCAACCTTTTCCCATCATTTGTCTTTTATTAAATGAAATTATATCCTTGTAAGCAATTATGTTTACCTCTTAAAGATACGGTAGCTGTATTTAGTTTTTTTTTCTTGACCTTGTTACGATAGAGGCTTTCTTTTCGGTTGAACGGTAGATCCCAGGAGAGATAAAGAAGTGTTATCATTTTAGTCTTTGTGACAGTGTCCTTTGTGTATTTTTTCTTTTTGGCACTGTTATCTGTGTAATTAGCTTAAGTATTGTTAGGTTCTTTTTTTCTATTTCTTTCTTTTATTTTCTCAAAGGATGTCATTATTGAAGATTTTGTCAATGAATGTGCGAGGGCTGCGCAAAGCGGAAAAAAGAAGAGCTATGTTTTCGTATCTCAAACACCAAAAAGCGTCAATTTTCTGCCTTCAAGAGACCTTTTCCAGAAAAGAGGATGAGAAAATTTGGCGTGCTGAATGGGGTGGCCAAGTAATATTTTCTCATGGCTCAGAGCATTCCAGGTGTATGTATCCTGGTTAATCCGAATAGCACCTTTTTGCTTGAATGTAAAGAGAGTGATCCAGAAGGACGTTTTATTTTTACCAACTCAAAACTAGGAACCGAAGAGTTCTCAATAGTGAATGTTTATGCACCGACTGATTATCGCTAGCAACTTCCCTTTTTAAGAAATTTAAGCCAATCGTTGATGTCCAAAGCTTGCATAACCAGAGTCATTATAGCAGGAGACTGGAATACAGGGCTAAACTACCAGGATAAAAGTGGAGGCTTACCATGGAAAGAAACAAATTATAGAAATGGATTATTAAGTCTAATGCAGCAATTGAATATGATCGACATTTATCGTACACTACACCCGAATACAAGAACGTACACTTTGAGTCCAAGAGTCTAAAATTAAAGTCCAGAATCGACTTCTTTTTAGTAGCAAAACAACTCTTCAATTTTGCGAAAAAAGCTGAAACTCGCATGTCAATTGCACCTGATCACAAAGCTATTTTTCTCAGTTTACAAATTGACCAAACATTTAAGCGTGGACCTGGGATTTGGAAATTTAATAATACGCTATTGCAAGACAAAGAATATGTCGATCTTATAAATAACAGCTATGCGGATATTCAAGAAAAGTATCACGATGTTGAGAACAAACAACTCTACTGGGAATTACTAAAAATGGAAATCAGAAACAAAACAATTTCCTATTCGAAAAAGAAAAAACGAAAGCAACGAGATCGGAAAAATAACATTCAATGTAAGTTAGAAGAACTAGATAGAGAAATCTGTAATAACGAAAATCTTACTAACGATGTTTTAAATGAACTGAAAGATATATACGATTTGAAAGGAAAGGAGGCGATGTTTAGATCTAAGGTTAAGTGGATAGAAAATGGTGAGAAGCCAACAAAATATTTTTTTAATCTAGAAAAACGCAATTATGAGAAGAAAGCTATAACTCAGCTTAAAACAAGCGAAGGTGAAATCGTCTCGGACATAAAAAAAATTAATGGTCAAATAGAAAACTTTTACAAGACTTTTCTGACTTTTAATATTTTATCAGAAGACCATGCAATCGACAAGGAATTTGAACTATTTTCAGCTGAACTGAATAATCCAAAATTATCCCGTGATGAGAGAGATGAATTAGAATATGATCTAACAAAAGAAGAGCTGTTAAATGCCCTTCAAAAACTCATTAATAATTCATGAGCATATCAGCCAATCACACGACGCAAATCGATCACGTGTATGAGCCTTTATACCTGGTAATCTACGATCATTATGAAAAGCCTGGTGGCGGCTTTGATTTCAGTCACAGGGGAGTTCGGGGCTGAATGGGCAAACAATGCAATTATCGCTGAATTTTTAATGAGAATGATTTTAAAATGACCGTGATATTTATATAAAGATCACTCGTGATCTTTATATAAAGATTACTGATATGGGTAGTAATTGTTCAGGATTCTTAGTGCAACAAATGGTGACTTTAATATTCTTGTGCAGTACTGTTTTACGAAATCTGGTCTTTCGCCATTCTATTTGGAATCTTCTCAACAAAATAAACAACCAACAGTTTAACAAGTGAGCCGTTATTTGAATGACCCCAGCGCCCTCGTGTAAATTGCCAGGTAAGCGACTGGTTCGGAGATGCAAGCTGCTTATTTCTACTCGTTCTCAACTCTGAAAAAAAAAAATTGTCAGCCGTTTTATCTACCGTACCTGACAACTTTGGTATAGAATTTTTCAGTAGATGTCTTCCCTCAGAACTATAAAATCCCAAAACTTTCGCCAGGAGCCGGGAAGCAATGGTCACTTCGTCGAAGACGTGGAACATGTGTTGTATGCTAATCAGTCTAGTCTACTTGTTTTTCTCGTATGCTAATTTCCTCTTTCCACAAAAGCGCAATTGTTTTAATTCCGAAGGGACACGCTTTTGAAAGAATGTTTTTGGAGCCGTTCAAAAAACTCGCAGCACGTGTATTATCAGGTGTAAAAACCTCTCGGCTTCGCCTCGAGTTTTTAAACAAGGACACTGACTATAAAAGGGATAGCTCCGCCCCCTTTGTCACACCATCACTGCTTCAACGGCTAATCAAAGATGGCTAACACTGCGAGCAACACGGAGGAAGACCGTTGCCCCCAAAAATTGGTCTAATTCTACCTTCACCAGCTCAATCTTGTATAGAATTTATCTTTCACGAAAATAAAACTAATAACATTATTTGAATTTATGCGCCTTTTAGCATGAATATAATATTTTAGCTTGCCAAATTTGAATTTCGCGCCGGTAACGGTTCTCCATTGGCGAGCGGATGCACGTGATGTTGACAGTTCGGTGTCAAGTGTGAAATGACTGGCGGCTTGGCCAGGCCAAGGTTCCTTTTATAGCCAGTGTCCTTGTTTAAACCTGATAATACACTACTGCTCGTTTTTTAAACTATACTTAAAGGATTTCAACCAAGTAAAACACCAGGAGATGACGGCCTTACAAAAGAATTCTATGAAACATTTTTCGAGCTTATAGGCGACAATCTGTTGGACTCTTTCAATGAAGCCTTTAAAAGAAGGGAAAATGTCGGTATCCCAGAGGAGAGGCGTTATCAATTTAATTCCAACAGATGAAAACAATCATACTATTCTAAATAACTGGCGCCCAATCACACTTCTTAATGTTGACTATAAAATGAATTTCACGGCCATGGATATTCATAGGCCATGAATTTCAAAGTCCATGGATTTCCATTGGCCATGGATTTTCATAGGCTATGGATTCTGACAGCTCGTGGATTTTGATAGGACATGGATTCTGACAGCTCGTGGATTTTGATAGGACATGGATTCTGATTGGCCATGGATTTAATTGGCCATGAATTTCATGGCCCTGGATTTTATGGCACTGGATTTTCATAAGCCATGGATTTTGATAGGCCATGGATTACATGACCATGTATTTTCATAGGCCATGGATTTTCATAGGCCATGGATTTCCATTGGCCATTAATTTCATGACCATCGATTTTCATAGGCCATGAATTTCACAGCTATTCACAACACTCGAAATAAAGCGCGAAGACTGAATTCCAGAGGTATTTCGACTCGAACTATGTTAACGAACCCCATTGAGTCTGGCAATCCCTAGGGATGTTAAATAAGGATAAAAGATGACTCTCACCAGCATTCTGCCCTTCAAACGTGATCAAGCGCCCGGAAGAGCATTTGACGACTCTTTTCTGTGACCCCCGAATTTCAAGTGAAGAAGATTATCTGTTGTTGTGATTATGGCGGATCCACAGATGCCAGTTCAACCAGCACGACCGGTGCGTCCAGCGCAGCCAGCTCCACTGGCACAGCCAGTGCAGCCAGCACAAGCGGCACAACCAGCACGGCCGGCACAAGCGGCACAACTGGCACAGCCGGCACAATTACCAGCACAAGCGGCACAGCCGGCACAATTACCAGCACAAGCGGCACAACTGGCACAGCCGGCACAATTACCAGCACAAGCGGCACAATTACCAGCACAAGCGGCACAACCAGCACAACCGCTAGGTCAGGGTGAACAGGGAGAACTCGAGGTAACTATTTTTCTGAACTGTAGTCTATTATGCCATCGAATTTCCCCAAAGTTTTGGCGTGGTGTTGTTTCAGTTGAGTTTTTCTAAATTTTGCTTGTAAGGGTAACACGCATCTTAAGGTTATCGCTAAATTTGTTCTTATGGTACGGTTGGCTTGGGTTCAAATACACTTTTATTGCTCGCCTGGGATCATATGATGCCCGATTTAGGGTGTTAGCTCTATTGTACATTGTACACATTCATTGTATTAGGTAAAATTATGTATTCTAATATATTCTATGGTATTGTATTCTATTGTATTGTCGTTCTTTTGTGCTCTAATATTCTATTGTTTTAACAAAAGAATAAGTGTTACCCCTAAATCGCGCATGGTATACCTGGGATATTGAATGTGTTTATTGTTGAGCCACAGTACTCTTAGTGACATGATTCTTTCGCCAAGGGAACGACTGATGATCACTAATGAGTGTGTTTTTCGATGCATTTTGTTCGGGCTCAGTATTTGATTGTACTCTTAGTGACATGATTCTTTCGTCAAGGGAACGACTGATGATCACTAATGAGTGTGTTTACGATGAGTATTGTTCGAGCTCAGTATTTGAGTGTACTCTTGGTGGCATGATTCTTTCGTCAAGGGAGCGATTGATGATCACTAATGAGTATGTTTACAATAAGCATTGTTTGGGCTCGGTGTTTGTTTGTACTCTTAGTGACATCATTCTTTTGTCAAGGGAACGGCTGACGATCACTAATGGGTGTGTTTACAATAAGTATTGTTTGAGCTCGGTATTTGATTATACTCTTAGTGACATGATTCTTTCGTCAGGGGAACGTCTGATGATCACTAATGAGTGTGTTACAGTGCATATTGTTCGAGATCGGTTTTTAATTGTGCTCTTAATGACATGATTCTTCCGTCAAGGGAACGATTGATGTTTACTAATGAGTGTGTGCACGCGCACAATGCATATTGTTTGAGCTTGGTATTTAATTGTGCTCTTAGTGATATGATTCTTTCGTCAAGGGAGCGATTGATGATCACTAATGAGTGTGTTTACAATGCATATTGTTTGAACTCAGTATTTGATTGTTCTCTTAGTGACATGATTCTTTCGTAAGAGAACGACTGATGATCACTAATGAGTGTGTTTACAATGCATATTGTTCGTCGAGTTCAGTATTTGATTGTATTCTTAGTGACATGATTCTTTCGTCAAGGGAGCGATTGATGATCACTAATAAGTGTTTACAATGCTTTTTGTTTAAACTCAGTATTTGATTGTACTCTTGGTTGACATGATTCTTTCATCAACGGAACGACTGATTATCGCTAATGAGTGTGGTTACAGTGCATATTGTTCGAGCTCGGTTTTTAATTGTGCTCTTAGTGACATGATTCTTTCGTCAAGGGAACGACTGCTGTTCACTGAGAAGTATGTTTACAATGCATATTGTTTGAGTTCGGTATTTGATTGTACTCTTGGTGACATGATTCGTTCGTCTAGGGAATGACTGCTGATCACTAGCGAGTGTGTGCACGATGCATTTTTTATCGAGTTCAGTATTTGATTGTACTATTAGTGACATGATTCTTTCGTCAAGGCCCATTGACGGATGTTTGAATGCGTTTTATGTGATCCTTTTCAGACTTTGAAGAGGAACGTGGTTGCTTTACAGAAGAAGGTAGAATCTCCGACTACCTCATCCTTGGAAAGTCTGTTGGGTAGAGTTCAAATCATGGCCGCACGTCCTATTGCTGAATTCTCCCGCTACGAGGCCATGGTTTTGATTGAAGCAATAAAGGATGCAGCTCAAGATGGCAAACACGACCGTGCGAACTATTACAAGTTGGCTTGTGAGACACTTCGTTCTAAGCTCCACTGCACTACCGACAGCCAGTTCCGTGATTACCTTCTCCCTCTCTTGGGGGATAAGGATCAAGAGAAGATTTTGGAGATAGTGGCGAAGGTGGATAAGCACACCAGAGGGCGGCAGGAACGTAGTTTTATTAGGCCTCCACGTCGTGATGGCCCATCAGCTCCATATAAGCTTCGTTGCTTCTATTGCCAGAGGTTTGGCCACACTAAGGCAACCTGCTTCAAGAGGAAGAGGGATTTCCCTGAATCCTCTCCGCGTGACAATTATAAACAAGGAAGTTTTAAGTGGAACTGTTGATGAGTAATGGACCGGAATTATGGAATAAATGATTGTTTCAATGCCTTTCTCTTGTTTTTAGATGTTTATATTATTCAGTATTTATTTCTACATTCCATCTATCCCACCCTTGGGACTGTGGTTAGTGACAATTGCGAAAACGGGGTATCTTAAGTCACCCTCCTAGTCATTCTGGGTCACAATTGTCACTTCCTGCTGGCCCTTGGGTTTTCCCTCCTTATACTTTTATTCCCCTTTTGGTGTTAATATAAATCTCCACCCACGCTTTTCCCTTCGTTTTTTTTCCTTTTTTAGGCTTCCTTTGACGTGTCTGTCTTAGCTGCAACCCAGTCTTTTCCGGAAAAAGTACGTTGGGTTGATTGGAGGGGAAACCCTGTTAAGGCCGGCATGGGAGTGACAACGTTCCCAGATGAGAGGCTCAGTCAAATCATTCAGGGTGATACACTTGGTTCTATTTCTGAATTGCGATTTCTTGTGTTTTATGTTTTGAATAAAATGTCATTTGTTGCGGATGGGTGAGTTTGGGGTGTTAAGGTTTGGGAGGTTCTTTTGGTCTGTGGGGGCTTGGGTTGCTGTGCTCCTCTGGTGGGAACCAGGATAGGAAGCGGCGAGATCAACGCTCCCATACATGTACCTCTATTCAACAATGAGTGCGAGTGAGAGTGTTGTGGAATAGAATACTATTCACAACACTCGAAATAAAGCGCGAAGACTGAATTCCAGAGGTATTTCGACTCGAACTATGTTAACGAACCCCATTGAGTCAGGCAATCCCTAGGGATGTTAAGTAAGGATAAAAGATGACTCTCACCAGCATTCTGCCCTTCAAACGTGATCAAGCGCCCGGAAGAGAAGGTGGCGACGGCCCACCCACCCAGCCCTATTCACATGAAATTCGGGGTCAAACATCACTAGCAAAAGGTTACCACCTTCCTCTTGGCGCTCGATCGCCGCTCCCATACCTCTATTCAACAATGAGTGCGAGTGAGAGTGTTGTGGAATAGAATACTATGGATTGCCACTGGCCATGGATTTCAATAGGCTATGGATTTTCATAGGCCATGGATTTGATTGGCCATGAATTTCATGGCCATGAATATTAATAGGCTATGGTTTTTTATCGCTATGGATTTTCATAGGCCATGAATTTCATTGCCATGGATTTTCATAGGCCATGGATTTTGATAGGCCATCGATTTAATTGGCTATGAATTTCATGGCCCTGGATTGTCATAGGCCATAAATTTCATGACTATGATAGGCCATGGATTTTCATAGGCCATGGATTTCCATTGGTCATGGATTTCCAAAGGCCATGGATTTTGATAGGCTATGGATATGATTGGCCGTGGATTTTCATAGCCATGGATGGTCATAGGCCAGGAATATTCATTTGCCATGGATTTTTCATGGCTATGGATTTTCAAAGCTGCCATCGATTTTCATAGGCCATGAATTTCATTGTCGTGGACTTTCAAAGGCCATGGATTTCCATTGGCCGTGGATTTTCATAGGCTATGGATTCTGACAGCTCGTTCATTTTGATAGGACATGGATTTTAATTGGCCATGGATTTAATTGGCCATGAATTTCATGGCCCTGGATTTTCATAGGCCATGAATTTCATGACCATAGATTCTCATATTCCATGGATTTTGATAGGCCATGGATTTGATTGGCCATGAATTACATGACCATGGATATTCATAGGCCATGGATTTGATTGGCCATGAATATTCATAGGTCATGGTTTTTTTCATAGCTATGAATTTTCATAGCTGCCATCGATTTTCATAGGCCATGAATTTCACGGCCATGGATATTCATAGGCCATGGATTTCCATTGGCCATGGATTTTCATAGGCTATGTAGTTTGATAGGCCATGGATTTTGATTGGTCATGGATTTTGATTGGCCATGAATTTCATGGCCCTGGATTGTCATAGGCCATGGAATTTCATAGGCGATGAATTTCATAAGCGATTGATTTTCATAGGACATGGATTTTCATAGGTGATGAATTTCATAAGCGATTGATTTTCATAGGCCATGGATTTTACATAGGCGATGGAGTTCATGTCCCTAGATTTCATTGGCCGTGGATTGTCATTGGCCGTGGAGTTTCATAGGCTATGGAGTTTGATAGGCCATGTATTTGATTGGCGATGAATTTCATGGCCATGGATTGTCATACGCCATGGATTTTCATAGGCCATGAATTTTATGACCATACACGATCATAGGCCATGGATTTTCAACGGCCATGGAGTTTCATGGGCCATAGATTTTCATAGGCCATGAATTTCACGGCCATGGCTATTCATAGGCCATTAATTTCATGGCAATGGATTTTGATAGGCCATGGATTTTGATAGATTTTGGAACTTATTCAAAAACTTTGGCACTTTAAAATAACATTTAAAAACGTTTTTTCATGGATTTTGATAGGCCATGGATTTTGATTGGCCATGAATTTCATGGCCATGCATTGTCGTAGACCATGAATATTCGTCGGCCATGGATTTTCATACCAATCATCGATTTTTGTAGGCCATAAACCTCACGGCCATGGATTTTCATAGGCCATGGATTTTGATAGGCCATGAATTAAATGGCATTGTCACGGCCTTCTGTGGATTTCCATTGGCCATGGATTTTTATTGGCCATGGATTTCGATAGGCTATGGATTTTCATAGGCCATGGATTTGTTTGGCCATGAATTTCATTTCCATGAATATTCATAGGCCATGGTTTTTTTTATGGCAATTTTTTTATATACTATATTAAGACACATTCCACTACACTAAATACAATTTACATACAATATTTATAGAAAAAAAGGAAATGCAAAAAAAGAAAGCAAAAAAAAAAAATATATATATATATATACAACAAGTTAATATAGAAGAAATACAGTTTTATTTAGTTTTAACATTTGGTCTTTTCTATCGGTTACTATGTACTGCAATGTGCAAGGACAGTTTCACAGTTTTCAATTTTCCATTGCGTTAAAATGTTACGTTTCAGTTCACTAAATTCAGGAAACTTTTCGATCATTTTACATGAATAAAAGTACTTTTAAACTAGTACTGCGAAGATTCCGAATTCGCAGCTTACTATTGGATTGGTCTCTGGGGGCAGGTTATAATCTTTGAAAAGCAATTGTTGACTGGACAGGTTAAAGTCAGTATTATGTTCATTGTTAAACCATAGTGTACATTCACGGTAGAAATTGGTGGCAATAGAGCATTCCAGAAACGCGTGTTCTAAGGATACAGGGCGTTTACAGAAGAAACAGTGATCGTCTGACGCGATTTTAAACCTTTTAAGTTCCTTTTTTGGCGCTAATATTCGATGTAATAATTTAAAAGAAAATTGTTTTAATTTATTATCTACAGACAAACGAGATATATTACGGAATAATTCCTTGCATTTGTTCGCTACGTTTGGATAGTTTTTGGACCAGGATTTAACAGATGTGGGAACAGCATCTGTTTTTTCTTGGAACAAAGCGTAATAATCTTTACAACGCATTTTATCTAGTAAAATGGACTTAGTATTGGAAAGGTTAAATACATTACGATCATCTAGAAAGGATCCTAGTGGCCTTGGGGTGGAAGCTGATTTGGTTTTAAGGTTTGTCGGAATTGATGCCAAAATTTGAAAGTAGTTAATAAAGTTTATACTGATTTTATATTTGCGTTTGAAATAATCATAGGTAAGGAATTTTCCTTGTTCATTTAAGATGTCATGGGATAAAGTATATTCCAGATTCAACCCAGTTCTTCCAGTAGAGCGATTTTCCTTCAATAGTTATGCTTTGGTTGTTCCATAGAATAAGGCCACTATTGTACTCATCGTGAACTGAGTAAGCTGAACGCAGTTCTCTGAAGTAATCAAGCATTTCTAGGTAGAAAGATGAAACATTTCTATCTAAGTTTTTGGTGTCATGATTACATTTCAACAAAAAGGTCAAACCCCCATATCTGTTAAAAAAAGCATTTGGGATAGCCTTCCAAGCATCATTTGAGTCATTTAGCAATCTACTTATCCAACTCAACCGAAGCGCTTTCACTGTAGTTCTAAAGTTCGGGAAATTTAGGCCACCTTTGCTTGGCTGCTGAAATAGGACATCTCTTTTTATTTTATCTTTTTTTGTTTCTCCAGAGGAAGTTAAACAGCTTATCTTGAACTCTTTTAATTACTTCTTCAGGAATTGTTAACATTGAGGCGGAGTAAATCAACTTTGAAATACCTAAAGCTTTAACTAACAAAGTTCTTCCCATAAGAGTGAGATCACGAGATAGCCAAATGTTCAGTTTCGTTTCCATTTTCTAAATTTTTATGAAAAAATTTTCATGATTATTCTTATGATGATTATACGAGATATGTGTTCCTAAACTTTTGACTGGTTCCTTGGTTATATTTGTTTTATTGTCCTTCAGCGAACCCATCCATATAGCCTTTGTCTTTTTAGTGTTTAGTTTAAGTCCTGATACTTTACCAAAGCTATTCAGTAGTCATACTCTTTGTTAATGACGTTGTGTCCTTACATATTAGCGTTTTGTCGTCGGCAAATTGACTAAGTTTGACTTCCTCCGAATTTGGAAGCTCGATTCCCTTAATTCTAGGATTTTGACGTATTTTCTGCGCCAGTAGTTCCACAGATAAGATAAATAATAAAGGGCTGAGAGGGCAACCTTGGCGTACCCCCCTTGATACCTTGAAATAATTTGTCATATAACCTCCATTAATAACTCCACTTTCAGTATCTCTGTACATCACAGATATCCATTTTTTGATATTTTGGCCAAAGTTAAAGAACCTTAAAGTGTGTTGGATAAAATCCCACTCTAAAGTATCGAACGCTTTTTCGAAGTCTATGAAAACTAAGATTCCTGGGACTTTTTTCAGGTCGGTGTATTCCATAAGGTCATTTAGCAATCTCAAATTTTGACCAATATATCTTCCTTTGACAAAGCCCGTTTGGTCCGAGTGGATCAATTTGGGTAACGTGCTCTCTATTCTTTTAGCAATGAAATTCATGGCCTATGAAAATGCATGGCCGTGAAAGTTCATGGCCTATAAAAATCCATGGTAGCTATGAAAATCCATAGCCATAAAAAAGCATAGCCTATTAATATTCATGGCCATGAAATCCATGGCCAGTAAAAATTCATGGCCAATGGCAATCCATAGCTGTGAAATTCATGGCCTATGAAAATCGATGGTAACTATATAAATTCATAGACATAAAAAATCAATGGCCAATGAAATTAATGGCCAATCAAATCCATGGCCTATGAAAATCCATGGCCAATGATAATCCATGGCCAATGGAAATCCGTGGCCTAATAAAATCCATGGCCAATGGTAATCCACGGCCAATGGAAATCCATGGCCAATGGAAATCTATGGCCAATGGAAATCCATGGCCTATAAAAATCCATGGCCTATGAAAATACATGGTCATGTAATTCATGGCCTATCAAAATCCATGGCTTATGAATATCTATGGTCATGAAATTCATGACCTATGATAATCCATGGCCCATGACAATCCAGTACCATAAAATCCAGGGCCATGGAATTCATGGCCAATTGAATCCATGGCCAATCAAAATCCATGTCCTATCAAAATCCACGAGCTGTCAGAATCCAAGGCCAATGAAAATCCATGGCCATTGAAAGTCCACGACAATGAAATTCATGGCCTATGAATATCCATGGTAGTGAACTTCATGGCCTATGAAAATCGATGGTAGCTTTGAAAATCCATAGGCATGAAAATCCATGGCCAATGGAAATCCATGGCCTATGAAAATCCACGACAATGAAATTCATGGCCTATGAATATCCATGGCCGTGAAATTCATGGCCTATGAAAATCGATGGCACCTTTGAAAATTCATAGCCATGAAAAATCCATGGCAAATGAATATTCCCGGCCTATGACGATCCATGCCTATGAAAGTCAAGGCCAATCAAATTTATGGCCTATGAAAATCCATGGCCAATGAAAATCCATGGCCTATAAAAATCCACGGCTAATCATATCCATGGCCTAAAAAAATCCATGGCTTATGAAAGTCCATGGTCATAAAAATTCATGGTCTATGAAAATCTATGGCCTATCAAAATCCATGGCTTATGAAAATCTATGGGCATGAAATTCAAGGCCTCTGAAAATCCATGGCCAATCAAATTCATGGCCAATCAAAATCCATGTCATATCAAAATCAATGGGCTGTCAGAATCCATAGCCTATGAAAATCCATGGCCAATGGAAATCCAGGGCCAATGGAAATCCATGGCCTATGAAAATCAACGCCCATGAAATTCATGGCCTATGAATATCCATGGCCGTGAAATTCATGGCCTATGAAAATCGATGGTGGCTTTGAAAATCCATAGCCATGAAAAATCCATGGCAAATGAATATTCCTGGCCTATGACGATCCACGGCTATGAAAGACAAGGCCAATCAAATTCATGGCCTATGAAAATCCATGGCCAATCACATCCATGGCCTATCAAAATCCATGGCCTATCAAAATCCATGGCCTATCAAAATCCATGGCTTATGAAAGTCCATGGTCATAAAAATTCATGGTCTATGAAAATCCATGGCCTATCAAAATCCATGGCTTATGAAAATCTATGGTCATGAAATAGATCATTTTCGTATTCCCGGTATTGAACTGGTACTAGCTTGCAGTCGAGGCTCAAGCGGGGGAATCTTTTCACATGCAAATATTTTTAATGATATTCCCCCGCATTAGCCTCCATTGCAAGCTAGTACCAGTTCAATACCGAGAATACGAATATGGTCTATTCAAGGCCTATGAAAATCCATGGCCTATGACAATCCAGGGCCATGAAATTCATGGCCAATCAAATCCATGGCCAATCAAATACATGGCCAATCAAATCCATGGCCAATCAAAATCAATAGGCTGTCAGAATCCATAGCCTATGAAAATCCATGGCCAATGGAAATCCATAGCCAATGGAAATCCATGGCCGTGAAATTCATGGCCTATGAAAATCGATGGTAGCTTTGAAAATACATAGCCATGAAAAATCCATGGCAAATGAATATTCCTGGCCTATGACTATCCATGGATATGAAAGTCATGGCCAATCAAATCCATGGCCTATGAAAATCCATGACCTATGAAAATCCATGGCCTATGAAAATACATGGCAAATCAACATCCATGGCTTATGAATGACATTGCCTATGGAAATCCACGGCCATGAAATTCATGGCCTATGAAAATCGATGGTAGCTATGAAAATCCATAGCCATGAAAAAACCATGGCATATGAATAACAATGGCCATGAAATTCATGGCCAATCAAATCCATGGCCTATCAAAATCGATGGTAGGTATGAAAATCCATGGCCGATGAATCTTCATGGCCTATGACTATGCATGGCTATGAAATTCATGGCCAATCTTAATCCATGTCCTATCAAAATCCACAAGCTATCAGAATCCATAGCCTATGAAAATCCATGGCCAATGGAAATCCATGGCCTTTGAAAGTCCACGACAATGAAATTCATGGCCTATGAATATCCATGGCCGTGAAATTCATGGCCTATGAAAATCGATGGCAGCTTTGAAAATCCATGGCAAATGAATATTCCTGGCCTATGACGATTCATGGCTATGAAAGTCAAGGCCAATCAAATCCATGGCCAATGAAAATCCACGGCCAATCATATCCATGGCCTATCAAAATCCATGGCTTATGAAAATCTATGGTCATGAAATTCAAGGCCTATGAAAATCCATGGCCAATCAAATTCATGGGCAATCAAAATCCATGTCATATCAAAATCATGGGCTGTCAGAATCCATAGCCTATGAAAATCCATGGCCAATGGAAATCCATGGCCTATGAAAATCAACGCCCATGAAATTCATGGCCTATGAATATCCATGGCCGTGAAATTCATGGCCTATGAAAATCGATGGTAGCTTTGAAAATCCATAGCCGTGAAAAATCCATGGCAAATGAATATTCCTGGCCTAAGAGGATCCATGCTCTATGAAAATCCATGACCTATGAATATCCCTGCCCTATGAAAATCCCTGGCCTATGAAAATCCATGGCCTATCAAAATCCATGGCTTATGAAAGTCCATGGTCATGAAATCCATGGCCTATGAAATCCTTTGGCTATGAAAATCCACGGCCATGAAATTAATGGCCTATGAATATCTATGGCCATGAAAATCATAGCCTATGAATATCTATGGTAGCTATGAAAATCCATAGCCATGAAAAAACCATGGCATATGCATATCCATGGCCATGAAATTCATAGCCAATCAAATCCATGGCTTATGAAAATCCATGAATGTGAAATTCATGGCCTATGAAAATCCATGGCCTATGACAATCAATGGCCATCAAATTGATGGCCAATCAAATCCATGGCCTATGAAAATCCATGGCCTTTGGAAATCCATGACCAATGGAAATCCATGACCAATGGAAATACATGGCCTATGAAAATCCATGGCCTATCAAAATCCATGGCTTATGAAAATCCATTGTCATGAAATTTATGGCCTACGAAAATCCATGGCCTATGACAATCCATGGCCATCAAATTCATAGCCAATCAAATCCATGGCCTATCAAAATCCATGGCCTATCAAAATCCATGGCCTATGAAAATCCACGGCAATGAAATTCACGGCCTATGAAAATGCATGGCCTATGAAAATCGATGGTAGCTTTGAAAATCCATAGCCATAAAAAAACCATAGCCTATTGATATTCATGGCCATGAAATCCATGGTCAATAAAAATTCATGGCCAATGGCAATCCATAGCTGTGAAATTCATGGACTATGAAAATCAATGGTAACTATATAAATGCATAGTCATGAAAAATCCATGGCCAATGAATATTCATGGCCAATGACAATCCATGGCCATGAAATTAATGGCCAATCAAATCCATGGCATATCAAAATCCATGGCCAATGGAAATCCATGCCCTATGAAAATCAATGGCCTATGAAAATACATGGTCATGTAATTCATGGCCTATCAAAATCCATGGCTTATGAAAATCTATGGTCATGAAATTCATGGCCTATGATAAACCATGGCCTATGACAATCCAGTGCCGTAAAATCCAGGGCCATGAAATTCATGGCCAATTAAATCCATGGCCTATGAAAATCAACGGGCTATGAAAATACATGGTCATGTAATTCATGGCCTATCAAAATCCATGGCTTATGAAAATCTATGGTCATGAAATTCATGGCCTATGATAAACCATGGCCTATGACAATCCAGTGCCGTAAAATCCAGGGCCATGAAATTCATGGCCAATTAAATCCATGGCCAATCAAAATCCATGTCCTATCAAAATCCACGAGCTGTCAGAATCCATGGCCAATGAAAATCCATGGCCTTTGAAAGTCCACGACAATGAAATTCATGGCCTATGAATATCCATGGTAGTGAACTTCATGGCCTATGAAAATCGATGGTAGCTTTGAAAATCCATAGGCATGAAAAATTCATGGCAAATGAATATTCCTGGCCTATGACGATCCATGGCTATGAAAGTCAAGGCCAATAAAATTCATGGCCAATGAAAATCCATGGCCAATCATATCCATGGCCTCTCAAAATCCATGGCTTATGAAAGTCCATGGTCGTAAAAATTCATGGTCTATGAAAATCCATCACCTATCAAAATCTATGGCTTATGAAAATCTATGGGCATGAAATTCAAGGCCTATGAAAATCCATGGCCAATCAAATTCATGGCCAATCAAAATCCATGTCATATCAAAATCAATGGGCTGTCAAAATCCATAGCCTATGAAAATCCATGGCCAATGGCAATCCATGGCCTATGAAAATCCATGGCCTATCAAAATCCATGGCTTATGAAAGTCCATGGTCATAAAAATTCATGGTCTATGAAAATCCATGCCCTATCAAAATCCATGGCTTATGAAAATCTATGGTCATGAAATAGACCATTTTCGTATTCTCGGTATTGAACTGGTACTAGCTTGCAGTCGAGGCTCATGCGGGGGAATCTTTTCACATGCAAATATTTTTAATGATATTCCCCCGCATTAGCCTCCATTGCAAGCTAGTACCAGTTCAATACCGAGAATACGAATATGGTCTATTCAAGGCCTATGAAAATCCATGGCCTATGACAATCCAGGGCCATGAAATTCATGGCCAATCAAATCCATGGCCAATCAAATTCATGGCCAATGAAATCCATGGCCAATCAAAATCAATAGGCTGTCAGAATCCATAGCCTATGAAAATCCATGGCCAATGGAAATCCATAGCCAATGGAAATCCATGGCCGTGAAATTCATGGCCTATGAAAATCGATGGTAGCTTTGAAAATACATAGCCATGAAAAATCCAAGGCAAATGAATATTCCTGGCCTATGACTATCCATGGATATGAAAGTCATGGCCAATCAAATCCATGGCCTATGAAAATCCATGACCTATGAAAATCCATGGCCTATGAAAATCCATGGCCTATCAAAATCCATGGCCTATGAATGCCATTGCCTATGGAAATCCACGGCCATGAAATTCATGGCCTGAATATCTATGGTCATGAAAATCATAGCCTATGAAAATCGATGGTAGCTATGAAAATCCATAGCCATGAAAAAACCATGGCATATGAATATCAATGGCCATGAAATTCATGGCCAATCAAATCCATGGCCTATCAAAATCGATGGTAGGTATGAAAATCCATGGCCGATGAATCTTCATGGCCTATGACTATGCATGGCTATGAAATTCATGGCCAATCTTAATCCATGTCCTATCAAAATCCACGAGCCATCAGAATCCATAGCCTATGAAAATCCATGGCCAATGGCAATCCATGGCCTTTGAAAATCCACGACAATGAAATTCATGGCCTATGAATATGCATGGCCGTGAAATTCATGGCCTATGAAAATCGATGACAGCTTTGAAAATCCATAGCCATGAAAAATCCATGGCAAATGAATATTCCTGGCCTATGACGATTCATGGCTATGAAAGTCAAGGCCAATCAAATTCATGGCCTATGAAAATCCATGGCCAATCATATCCATGGCCTATCAAAATCCATGGCTTATGAAAGTCCATGGTCATAAATATTCATGGTCTATGAAAATCCATGGCCTATCAAAATCCATGGCTTATGAAAATCTATGGTCATGAGATTCAAGGCCTATGAAAATCCATGGCCAATCAAATTCATGGCCAATCAAAATCCATGTCATATCAAAATCAATGGGCTGTCAGAATCCATAGCTTATGAAAATCCATGGCCAATGGAAATCCATGGCCTATGAAAATCAACGCCCATGAAATTCATGGCCTAGGAATAACCATGGCCGTGAAATTCATGGCCTATGAAAATCGATGGTAGCTTTGAAAATCCATAGCCATGAATATTCCTGGCCTATGACGATCCATGGCCTATGAAAATCCATGGCCTATGAAAATCCATGACCTATGAATATCCCTGGCCTATGAAAATCCACGGCCATGAAATTCATGGCCTATGAATATCTATGGCCATGAAAATCATAGCCTATGAAAATCGATGATAGCTATGAAAATCCATAGCCATGAAAAAACCATGGCATATGAATATCCATGGCCATGAAATTCATGGCCAATCAAATCCATGGCTTATGAAAATCCATGAATGTGAAATTCATGGCCTATGAAAATCCATGGCCCATGACAATCAATGGCCATCAAATTCATGGCCAATCAAATTCATGGCCAATCAAATCCATGGCCTATCAAAATCCATGGCCTTTGTAAATCCATGACCAATGGAAATCCATGGCCTATGAAAATCCATGGCCTGTCAAAATCCATTGTCTCGAAATTTATGGCCTATGAAAATCCATGGCCTATGACAATCCAGGGCTATCAAATTAATAGCCAATCAAATCCATGGCCTATCAAAATTCATGGCCTATGAAAATCCACGGCAATGAAATTCATGGCCTATGAAAATGCATGGCCGTGAAATTCATGGCCTATGAAAATCGATGGTAGCTATGAAAATCCATAGCCATAAAAAAACAGCCTATTAATATTCATGGCCATGAAATCCATGGTCAATAAAAATTCATGGCCAATGGCAATCCATAGCTGTGAAATTCATGGCCTATGAAAATCGATGGTTACTATATAAATGCATAGTCATGAAAAATCCATGGCCAATGAATATTCATGGCCAATGAGAATCCATGGCCATGAAATTAATGGCCAATCAAATCCATGGCATATCAAAATCCATGGCCAATGGAAATCTATGGCAAATGGAAATCCATGGCCTATGAAAATCAATGGGTTATGAAAATACATGGTCATGTAATTCATGGCCTATCAAAATCCATGGTCATGAAATTCATGGCCTATGACAATCCAGGGCCATGAAATTCATGGCCAATTAAATCCATGGCCAATCAAAATCCATGTCCTATCAAAATCCACGAGTTGTCAGAATCCATGGCCAATGACAATCCATGGCCAATGAAAATCCATGGCCAATGGAAATCCATGGCCTTTGAAAGTCGACGACAATGAAATTCATGGCCTATGAATATCCATGGTCGTAAACTTCATGGCCTATGAAAATCGATGGTAGCTTTGAAAATCCATAGGCATGAAAAATTCATGGCAAATGAATATTCCTGGCCTATGACGATCCATGGCTATGAAAGTCAAGGCCAATCAAATTCATGGCCAATGAAAATCCATGGCCAATCATATCCATGGCCTCTCAAAATCCATGGCTTATGAAAGTCCATGGTCGTAAAAATTCATGGTCTATGAAAATCCATCACCTATCAAAATCTATGGCTTACGAAAATCTATGGGCATGAAATTCAAGGCCTATGAAAATCCATGGCCAATCAAATTCATGGCCAATCAAAATCCATGTCATATCAAAATCAATGGGCTGTCAAAATCCATAGCCTATGAAAATCCATGGCCAATGGCAATCCATGGCCTATCAAAATCCATGGCCTATGAAAATCCATGGCCTATCAAAATCCATGGCTTATGAAAGTCCATGGTCATAAAAATTCATGGTCTATGAAAATCCATGCCCTATCAAAATCCATGGCTTATGAAAATCTATGGTCATGAAATAGACCATTTTCGTATTCTCGGTATTGAACTGGTACTAGCTTGCAGTCGAGGCTCATGCGGGGGAATCTTTTCACATGCAAATATTTTTAATGATATTCCCCCGCATTAGCCTCCATTGCAAGCTAGTACCAGTTCAATACCGAGAATACGAATATGGTCTATTCAAGGCCTATGAAAATCCATGGCCTATGACAATCCAGGGCCATGAAATTCATGGCCAATCAAATCCATGGCCAATCAAATTCATGGCCAATGAAATCCATGGCCAATCAAAATCAATAGGCTGTCAGAATCCATAGCCTATGAAAATCCATGGCCAATGGAAATCCATAGCCAATGGAAATCCATGGCCGTGAAATTCATGGCCTATGAAAATCGATGGTAGCTTTGAAAATACATAGCCATGAAAAATCCAAGGCAAATGAATATTCCTGGCCTATGACTATCCATGGATATGAAAGTCATGGCCAATCAAATCCATGGCCTATGAAAATCCATGACCTATGAAAATCCATGGCCTATGAAAATACATGGAAAATCAAAATCCATGGCTTATGAATGCCATTGCCTATGGAAAATCAACGCCCATGAAATTCATGGCCTATGAATATCCATGGCCGTGAAATTCATGGCCTATGAAAATCCATGGTAGCTTTGAAAATCCATAGCCATGAAAAATCCATGGCTAATGAATATTCCTGGCCTATGACGATCCATGGCTATGAAAGTCAAGGCCAATCAAATTCATGGCCTATGAAAATCCATGGCCAATGAAAATCCATGTCCAATCATATCCATGGCCTGTCAAAATCCATGGCTTATGAAAGTCCATGGTCATAAAAATTCATGGTCTATAAAAATCCATGGCCTATCAAAATCCATGGCTTATGAAAATCTATGGTCATGAAATAGACCATTTTCGTATTCTCGGTATTGAACTGGTACTAGCTTGCAGTCGAGGCTCATGCGGGGGAATCTTTTCACATGCAAATATTTTTAATGATATTCCCCCGCATTAGCCTCCATTGCAAGCTAGTACCAGTTCAATACCGAGAATACGAATATGGTCTATTCAAGGCCTATGAAAATCCATGGCCTATGACAATCCAGGGCCATGAAATTCATGGCCAATCAAATCCATGGCCAATCAAATTCATGGCCAATCAAATCCAAGGCCAATCAAAATCAATAGGATGTCAGAATCCATAGCCTATGAAAATCCATGGCGAATGAAAATCCATAGCCAATGGAAATCCATGGCGAATGAAAATCCATAGCCAATGGAAATCCATAGCCAATGGAAATCCATGGCCGTGAAATTCATGGCCTATGAAAATCGATGGTAGCTTTGAAAATCCATAGCCATGAAAAATCCATGGCAAATGAATATTCCTGGCCTATGACCATCCATGGATATGAAAGTCATGGCCAATCAAATCCATGGCCTATGAAAATCCATGGCCTATGAAAATCCATGGCAAATCAAAATCCATGGCCTATCAAAATCCATGGCCTATGAATGCCATTGCCTATGGAAATCCACGGCCATGAAATTCATGGCCTGAATATCTATGGTCATGAAAATCATAGCCTATGAAAATCGATGGTAGCTATGAAAATCCATAGCCATGAAAAAACCATGGCATATGAATATCAATGGCCATGAAATTCATGGCCAATCAAATCCATGGCCTATCAAAATCGATGGTAGGTATGAAAATCCATGGCCGATGAATCTTCATGGCCTATGACTATGCATGGCTATGAAATTCATGGCCAATCTTAATCCATGTCCTATCAAAATCCACGAGCTATCAGAATCCATAGCCTATGAAAATCCATGGCCAATGGCAATCCATGGCCTTTGAAAATCCACGACAATGAAATTCATGGCCTATGAATATGCATGGCCGTGAAATTCATGGCCTATGAAAATCGATGACAGCTTTGAAAATCCATAGCCATGAAAAATCCATGGCAAATGAATATTCCTGGCCTATGAAGATTCATGGCTATGAAAGTCAAGGCCAATCAAATTCAGGGCCTATGAAAATCCATGGCCAATCATATCCATGGCCTATCAAAATCCATGGCTTATGAAAGTCCATGGTCATAAATATTCATGGTCTATGAAAATCCATGGCCTATCAAAATCCATGGCTTATGAAAATCTATGGTCATGAAATTCAAGGCCTATGAAAATCCATGGCCACTCAAATTCATGGCCAATCAAAATCAATGTCATATCAAAATCAATGGGCTGTCAGAATCCATAGCTTATGAAAATCCATGGCCAATGGAAATCCATGGCCTATGAAAATCAACGCCCATGAAATTCATGGCCTAGGAATAACCATGGCCGTGAAATTCATGGCCTATGAAAATCGATGGTAGCTTTGAAAATCCATAGCCATGAATATTCCTGGCCTATGACGATCCATGGCCTATGAAAATCCATGACCTATGAATATCCCTGGCCTATGAAAATCCATGGCATATGAAAATCCATGGCCTATCAAAATCCATGGGCTATGGAAATCCATGGCCTATGAAATCCTTTGGCTATGAAAATCCACGGCCATGAAATTCATGGCCTATGAATATCTATGGCCATGAAAATCATAGCCTATGAAAATCGATGATAGCTATGAAAATCCATAGCCATGAAAAAACCATGGCATATGAATATCCATGGCTTATGAAAATCCATGAATGTGAAATTCATGGCCTATGAAAATACATGGCCCATGACAATCAATGGCCATCAAATTCATGGCCAATCAAATTCATGGCCAATCAAATCCATGGCCTATCAAAATCCATGGCCTTTGTAAATCCATGACCAATGGAAATCCATGGCCAATGAAAATCCATGGCCTATCAAAATCCATTGCTTATGAAAATCCATTGTCTCGAAATTTATGGCCTATGAAAATCCATGGCCTATGACAATCCAGGGCTATCAAATTAATAGCCAATCAAATCCATGGCCTATCAAAATTCATGGCCTATGAAAATCCACGGCAATGAAATTCATGGCCTATGAAAATGCATGGCCGTGAAATTCATGGCCTATGAAAATCGATGGTAGCTATGAAAATCCATAGCCATAAAAAAACAGCCTATTAATATTCATGGCCATGAAATCCATGGTCAATAAAAATTCATGGCCAATGGCAATCCATAGCTGTGAAATTCATGGCCTATGAAAATCGATGGTTACTATATAAATGCATAGTCATGAAAAATCCATGGCCAATGAATATTCATGGCCAATGAGAATCCATGGCCATGAAATTAATGGCCAATCAAATCCATGGCATATCAAAATCCATGGCCAATGGAAATCTATGGCGAATGGAAATCCATGGCCTATGAAAATCAACGGGCTATGAAAATACATGGTCATGTAATTCATGGCCTATCAAAATCCATGGTCATGAAATTCATGGCCTATGACAATCCAGGGCCATGAAATTCATGGCCAATTAAATCCATGGCCAATCAAAATCCATGTCCTATCAAAATCCACGAGTTGTCAGAATCCATGGCCAATGACAATCCATGGCCAATGAAAATCCATGGCCAATGGAAATCCATGGCCTTTGAAAGTCGACGACAATGAAATTCATGGCCTATGAATATCCATGGTCGTAAACTTCATGGCCTATGAAAATCGATGGTAGCTTTGAAAATCCATAGGCATGAAAAATTCATGGCAAATGAATATTCCTGGCCTATGACGATCCATGGCTATGAAATTCAAGGCCAATCAAATTCATGGCCTATGAAAATCCATGGCCAATCATATCCATGGCCTCTCAAAATCCATGGCTTATGAAAGTCCATGGTCATAAAAATTCATGGTCTACGAAAATCCATGGCCTATCAAAATCTATGGCTTATGAAAATCTATGGGCATGAAATTCAAGGCCTATGAAAATCCATGGCCAATCAAATTCATGGTCAATCAAAATCCATGTCATATCAAAATCAATGGGCTGTCAAAATCCATAGCCTATGAAAATCCATGGCCAATTGAAATCCATGGCCAATGGAAATCCATGGCCTATGAAAATCAACGCCCATGAAATTCATGGCCTATGAAAATCGATGGTAGCTTTGAAAATCCATAGCCATGAATAATCCATGGCAAATGAATATTCCTGGCCTATGACGATCCATGGCTATGAAAGTCAAGGCCAATCAAATTCATGGCCTATGAAAATCGATGGTAGCTTTGAAAATCCATAGCCATGAATAATCCATGGCAAATGAATATTCCTGGCCTATGACGATCCATGGCTATGAAAGTCAAGGCCAATCAAATTCATGGCCTATGTAAATCCATGGCCAATGAAAATCCATGGCCAATGAAAATCCATGGCCAATCATATCCATGGCCTATCAAAATCCATGGCTTATGAAAGTCCACGGTCATAAAAAATTCATGGTCTATGAAAATCCATGGCCAATCAAAATCTATGGTCATGAAATAGACCATTTTCGTATTCTCGGTATTGAACTGGTACTAGCTTGCAGTCGAGGCTCATGCGGGGGAATCTTTTCACATGCAAATATTTTTAATGATATTCCCCTGCATTAGCCTCCATTGCAAGCTAGTACCAGTTCAATACCGAGAATACGAATATGCTCTATTCAAGGCCTATGAAAATCCATGGCCTATGACAATCCAGGGCCATGAAATTCATGGCCAATCAAATCCATGGCCAATCAAAATCAATGGGCTGTCAGAATCCATAGCCTATGAAAATCCATGGCCAATGAAAATCCATAGCCGTGAAATTCATGGCCTATGAAAATCGATGGTAGCTTTGAAAATCCATAGCCATGAGAAATCCATGGCAAATAAATATTCCTGGCCTATGACGATCCATGGATATGAAAGTCATGGCCAATCAAATCCATGGCCTATGAAAATCCATCACCTATGAAAATCTATGGCCTATGAAATTCATTGCCTATGAAAATCCACGGCCATGAAATTCATGGCCTATGAATATCTATGGTCATGAAAATCATAGCCTATGAAAATCGATTGTAGCTATGAAAATCCATAGCCATGAAAAACCATGGCATATGAATATCAATGGCCATGAAATTCATGGCCAATCAAATCCATGGCCTATCAAAATCGATGGTAGGTATGAAAATCCATGGCCGATGAATCTTCATGGCCTATGACTATGCATGGCTATGAAATTCATGGCCAATCTTAATCCGTGGCCTATGAAAATCCACGGCCAATGGAATATCCATGGCCACTGAAAATCCATTGCAATGAAAATCCGTGGCCTTCTATAATGTATGGTCATGAAATTCATGGCCAAAGAAAATCCATGGCCTATGACAATTCATGGCCTATGACAATTCATGGCCTATGACAATTCATGGCCTAAGACAATTCATGGCCAATCAAATCCATGGCCTATCAAACTCCATGGCCTAAGCAAATCAATGGGTTATGAAAATCCATGGCCTATGATAATCTATGGTCATGAAATTCATGGCTCATGAAATTCATGGCCAATCAAATCCATGGCCTATGGAAATCCATGGCCTATGGAAATCCATGGCCATGCAATCTCATGCACATTAAATCCATGGCCTATGAAAATATATGGCCAATGGAAATCCATGGCTGTGAAATTCATGGGCTATCATGTCCTATGAATATCCATGGCCGTGAAATTCATGGCCTCTAAAAAACCATGGCCTATGACAATCCATGGCCATGAGATTCATGGCCAATCAAATCCATGGCTTATAAAAGTCCATGGTTATGATAATCTATGGTAATGAAATTCATGGCATATGAAAATCCATGGACATGTAATTACATGTACATTAAATCCATTGCCAATGGAAATCCATGACCAATGGAAATCCATGGCCTATGAAAATCCAGAAAATCCATCGATAGAAAATCCATGGCCTATGATAATGTATGGTTATGAAAATCCATGGCCTATGAAAATCCATGGCCCATAACAATCCATGGCCATGAAATTCATGGCCAATGAAAATCCAGGGACGCGAACTCCATCGCCTATGAAAATCAATGGCCTATGAAAATCAATGGCCTATGAAAATCAATGGCCTATGAAAATCAATGGCCTATGAAAATCAATGGCTTATGAAAATCAATGGCTTATGAAAATCAATGGCTTATGAAAATCAATGGCTTATGAAAATCCATGGCCTGTGATAATCTATGGCCTATGAAAATCCATGGCCAATAAAAATCCATGGCCTACGAAAATCCACGGCCATGAAATTCATGTCCTATGAATATCCATGGCCGTGAAATTCATGGCCTGTGAAAATCGATGGCGTCTAAAAATCCATGGCCTACGACAATCCATATGGCCATGAAATTCATGGCCAATCAAATCCATGGCCTATCAAAATCCTATCAAAATACATGGCCTATTGAAATCCACGATGGCTTTTAAAATTCCATGGGCTATGAATGTCCATGGATGTGAAATTCATGGCATATGAATATCAATGGCTGTGAAATTCATGGGCTATCATGTCCTATGAATATCCATGGCCGTGAAATTCATGGCCTCTAAAAAACCATGGCCTATGACAATCCATGGCCATGAGATTCATGGCCAATCAAATCCATGGCTTATAAAAGTCCATGGTTATGATAATCTATGGTAATGAAATTCATGGCATATGAAAATCCATGGACATGTAATTACATGTACATTAAATCCATTGCCAATGGAAATCCATGACCAATGGAAATCCATGGCCTATGAAAATCCAGAAAATCCATCGATAGAAAATCCATGGCCTATGATAATGTATGGTTATGAAAATCCATGGCCTATGAAAATCCATGGCCCATAACAATCCATGGCCATGAAATTCATGGCCAATGAAAATCCAGGGACGCGAACTCCATCGCCTATGGAAATCAATGGCCTATGAAAATCAATGGCCTATGAAAATCAATGGCCTATGAAAATCAATGGCCTATGAAAATCAATGGCCTATGAAAATCAATGGCTTATGAAAATCAATGGCTTATGAAAATCAATGGCTTATGAAAATCAATGGCTTATGAAAATCCATGGCCTGTGATAATCTATGGCCTATGAAAATCCATGGCCAATAAAAATCCATGGCCTACGAAAATCCACGGCCATGAAATTCATGTCCTATGAATATCCATGGCCGTGAAATTCATGGCCTGTGAAAATCGATGGCGTCTAAAAATCCATGGCCTACGACAATCCATATGGCCATGAAATTCATGGCCAATCAAATCCATGGCCTATCAAAATCCTATCAAAATACATGGCCTATTGAAATCCACAATGGCTTTTAAAATTCCATGGGCTATGAATGTCCATGGATGTGAAATTCATGGCATATGAATATCAATGGCTGTGAAATTCATGGCCTATGAAAATCCATGGCCTATGACAATTAATGGCTATGAAATTCATGGCCAATAAAATCCATGGCCTATCAAAATCCTATCAAAATACATGGCCTATCGAAATCCACGATGCCTTTAAAAATTCCGTGGCCTATCGAAATCCACAATGGCTTTAAAAATTCCGTGGCCTTTCGAAATCCACGATGGCTTTAAAAATTCCGTGGCCTATCGAAATCCACGATGGCTTTAAAAATTCTGTGGCCTATCGAAATCCACGATGGCTTTAAAAATTCCGTGGCCAATGAAAATCCCTGGCCAATGAAAATCCAAGGCCAATGAAAATCAGAGGCCAACGAAAATCCAAGGCCAACGAAAATCCAAGACCAACGAAAATCCAAGGCCAACGAAAATCCATGGCCAACGAAAATCCATGGCCAATGAAAATCCATGGCCAATGAAAATCCATGGCCAATGAAAATCCATGGCCAATGAAATACATGGCCAATGAAATACATGGCCAATGAAATACATGGCCCATGAAAATACATGGCCCATGAAATACATGGCCTATGAAAATCCATGGCCTATCAAAATCCATGGCCTTTGTAAATCCATGACCAATGGAAATCCATGGCCTATGAAAATCCATGGCCTATCAAAATCCATTGCTTATGAAAATCCATTGTCTCGAAATTTATGGCCTATGAAAATCCATGGCCTATGACAATCCAGGGCTATCAAATTAATAGCCAATCAAATCCATGGCCTATCAAAATTCATGGCCTATGAAAATCCACGGCAATGAAATTCATGGCCTATGAAAATGCATGGCCGTGAAATTCATGGCCTATGAAAATCGATGGTAGCTATGAAAATCCATAGCCATAAAAAAACAGTCTATTAATATTCATGGCCATGAAATCCATGGTCAATAAAAATTCATGGCCAATGGCAATCCATAGCTGTGAAATTCATGGCCTATGAAAATCGATGGTTACTATATAAATGCATAGTCATGAAAAATCCATGGCCAATGAATATTCATGGCCAATGAGAATCCATGGCCATGAAATTAATGGCCAATCAAATCCATGGCATATCAAAATCCATGGCCAATGGAAATCTATGGCGAATGGAAATCCATGGCCTATGAAAATCAACGGGCTATGAAAATACATGGTCATGTAATTCATGGCCTATCAAAATCCATGGTCATGAAATTCATGGCCTATGACAATCCAGGGCCATGAAATTCATGGCCAATTAAATCCATGGCCAATCAAAATCCATGTCCTATCAAAATCCACGAGTTGTCAGAATCCATGGCCAATGACAATCCATGGCCAATGAAAATCCATGGCCAATGGAAATCCATGGCCTTTGAAAGTCGACGACAATGAAATTCATGGCCTATGAATATCCATGGTCGTAAACTTCATGGCCTATGAAAATCGATGGTAGCTTTGAAAATCCATAGGCATGAAAAATTCATGGCAAATGAATATTCCTGGCCTATGACGATCCATGGCTATGAAATTCAAGGCCAATCAAATTCATGGCCTATGAAAATCCATGGCCAATCATATCCATGGCCTCTCAAAATCCATGGCTTATGAAAGTCCATGGTCATAAAAATTCATGGTCTACGAAAATCCATGGCCTATCAAAATCTATGGCTTATGAAAATCTATGGGCATGAAATTCAAGGCCTATGAAAATCCATGGCCAATCAAATTCATGGCCAATCAAAATCCATGTCATATCAAAATCAATGGGCTGTCAAAATCCATAGCCTATGAAAATCCATGGCCAATTGAAATCCATGGCCAATGGAAATCCATGGCCTATGAAAATCAACGCCCATGAAATTCATGGCCGTGAAATTCATGGCCTATGAAAATCGATAGTAGCTTTGAAAATCCATAGCCATGAATAATGCATGGCAAATGAATATTCCTGGCCTATGACGATCCATGGCTATGAAAGTCAAGGCCAATCAAATTCATGGCCTATGAAAATCCATGGCCAATGAAAATCCATGGCCAATGAAAATCCATGGCCAATCATATCCATGGCCTATCAAAATCCATGGCTTATGAAAGTCCACGGTCATAAAAAATTCATGGTCTATGAAAATCCATGGCCTATCAAAATCTATGGTCATGAAATAGACCATTTTCGTATTCTCGGTATTGAACTGGTACTAGCTTGCAGTCGAGGCTCATGCGGGGGAATCTTTTCACATGCAAATATTTTTAATGATATTCCCCTGCATTAGCCTCCATTGCAAGCTAGTACCAGTTCAATACCGAGAATACGAATATGCTCTATTCAAGGCCTATGAAAATCCATGGCCTATGACAATCCAGGGCCATGAAATTCATGGCCAATCAAATCCATGGCCAATCAAAATCAATGGGCTGTCAGAATCCATAGCCTATGAAAATCCATGGCCAATGAAAATCCATAGCCGTGAAATTCATGGCCTATGAAAATCGATGGTAGCTTTGAAAATCCATAGCCATGAGAAATCCATGGCAAATAAATATTCCTGGCCTATGACGATCCATGGATATGAAAGTCATGGCCAATCAAATCCATGGCCTATGAAAATCCATCACCTATGAAAATCTATGGCCTATGAAATTCATTGCCTATGAAAATCCACGGCCATGAAATTCATGGCCTATGAATATCTATGGTCATGAAAATCATAGCCTATGAAAATCGATTGTAGCTATGAAAATCCATAGCCATGAAAAACCATGGCATATGAATATCAATGGCCATGAAATTCATGGCCAATCAAATCCATGGCCTATCAAAATCGATGGTAGGTATGAAAATCCATGGCCGATGAATCTTCATGGCCTATGACTATGCATGGCTATGAAATTCATGGCCAATCTTAATCCGTGGCCTATGAAAATCCACGGCCAATGGAATATCCATGGCCACTGAAAATCCATTGCAATGAAAATCCGTGGCCTTCTATAATGTATGGTCATGAAATTCATGGCCAAAGAAAATCCATGGCCTATGACAATTCATGGCCTATGACAATTCATGGCCTAAGACAATTCATGGCCAATCAAATCCATGGCCTATCAAACTCCATGGCCTAAGCAAATCAATGGGTTATGAAAATCCATGGCCTATGATAATCTATGGTCATGAAATTAATGGCTCATGAAATTCATGGCCAATCAAATCCATGGCCTATGGAAATCCATGGCCTAAGGAAATGAATGGGTTATGAAAATTCATGGCCTATGATAATCTATGGTCATGAAATTCATGGCCTGTGAATATTCATGGACAACAATCCATGGCCAAGAAATTCATGGCCAATCAAATCCATGGCCATGCAATCTCATGCACATTAAATCCATGGCCTATGAAAATATATGGCCATGAAATACATGGCCAATGGAAATCCATGGCTGTGAAATTCATGGGCTATGAAAATCGATGCTAGCTATAATAGTGCATAGCCATGAAAAATCCATGGCCAAAGAATATTCATGGCCAATGAAAATCCAGGGCCATGAAATTCATGGCAAAGCAAATTAATGGCCAATCAAAATCCAAGGGCTATCAAAATCCATAGCCTACGAAAATCCATGGCCAATGGAAATCCATGGCGTACGAAAATCCACGGCCATGAAATTCATGTCCTATGAATATCCATGGCCGTGAAATTCATGGCCTCTAAAAAACCATGGCCTATGACAATCCATGGCCATGAGATTCATGGCCAATCAAATCCATGGCTTATAAAAGTCCATGGTTATGATAATCTATGGTAATGAAATTCATGGCATATGAAAATCCATGGACATGTAATTACATGTACATTAAATCCATTGCCAATGGAAATCCATGACCAATGGAAATCCATGGCCTATGAAAATCCAGAAAATCCATCGATAGAAAATCCATGGCCTATGATAATGTATGGTTATGAAAATCCATGGCCTATGAAAATCCATGGCCCATAACAATCCATGGCCATGAAATTCATGGCCAATGAAAATCCAGGGACACGAACTCCATCGCCTATGGAAATCAATGGCCTATGAAAATCAATGGCTTATGAAAATCAATGGCTTATGAAAATCCATGGCCTGTGATAATCTATGGCCTATGAAAATCCATGGCCAATAAAAATCCATGGCCTACAAAAATCCACGGCCATGAAATTCATGTCCTATGAATATCCATGGCCGTGAAATTCATGGCCTGTGAAAATCGATGGCGTCTAAAAATCCATGGCCTACGACAATCCATATGGCCATGAAATTCATGGCCAATCAAATCCATGGCCTATCAAAATCCTATCAAAATACATGGCCTATTGAAATCCACGATGGCTTTTAAAATTCCATGGGCTATGAATGTCCATGGATGTGAAATTCATGGCATATGAATATCAATGGCTGTGAAATTCATGGCCTATGAAAATCCATGGCCTATGACAATTAATGGCTATGAAATTCATGGCCAATAAAATCCATGGCCTATCAAAATCCTATCAAAATCCTATCAAAATACACGGCCTATCGAAATCCACGATGGCTTTAAAAATTCCGTGGCCTATCGAAATCCACGATGGCTTTAAAAATTCCGTGGCCTATCGAAATCCACGATGTCGTTAAAAATTCCGTGGCCTATC
Source organism: Dendrophyllia cribrosa (assembly GCA_024195265.1). Taxonomy (NCBI): domain Eukaryota; kingdom Metazoa; phylum Cnidaria; class Anthozoa; order Scleractinia; family Dendrophylliidae; genus Dendrophyllia; species Dendrophyllia cribrosa. Next base: position 38,306,998 of record JAJLRJ010000001.1, read on the forward strand.
GAAATCCACGATGGCTTTAAAAATTCCCTAGTTAGTTAGTTAGTCCTCTTCATCCCGTGCGGGACATAAGGCGTCAATGATCTGTTTCCATGTGGACCGGTCCTTTGCTGCATGCTGTGCCTCGCCCCATGACAAGCCCATCTCGCTCAGCTCGGCCATCACAGTACGTCTCCAAGTTGTCTTGGGTCGCCCTCGCCTCCTTTTACCAGGTGGTGTCCATCTAAGGGCGATAACCTGTGCAGTTCTTGATGTCTCGAACATGGTGCGGACATTCCATGCAGCTAGGCGGATGTTGGTTTTGGGCCCGAGCAGACTATCTGTCGTACTCCTGACATCCCGAGGGCTTTCGTCAGAAGGAGTCATGCAGCCAGTTGGATGGCTCAAGTCCACTATAGGGTCCATGGTTGTTGTAGCATTTCTTGACGTTTCCGTAACATATTGCTTTTTACGGGGTGGAGTAGTTAGCCCCACGCCCAACCCCCAACCTGGAGGACCAGGTGCTGACTTCTGTCTGGCCTCTACCCTGTGACCTGCCCGACTTGGTTGGACTTGCTCGGTATAGCTCACAGGGTCTCTGAGACACACAAGCCTCCCCACCACGTCAAGGTACCAGCACACGGGGAAGTTAAAAATTCCCTGGCCAATGAAAAATTCCCTGGCCAATGAAAATCCCTGGCCAATAAAAATCCCTGGCCAATGAAAATCCCTGGCCAATGAAAATCCAAGGCCAATGAAAATCCAAGGCCAATGAAAATCCAAGGCCAATGAAAATCCAAGGCCAATGAAAATCCATGGCCAATGAAAATCCATGGCCAATGAAAATCCATGGCCAATGAAATACATGGCCAATGAAATACATAGCCCATGAAAATACATGGCCCATGAAATACATGGCCTATGAAAATCCATGGCCAATATAAATCCATGGCCTATGAATATCCATGGCCTGTAAAAATGGATGGTAGCTACATGTATGAAAATCCATGGCCTACGAAAAACCAGGGCCTATGAAAATCCATGGCCTATGATAATCTATGGTCATGAAATTCATAGACTATGAAAATCCATGGTCTATGAGAATCCATGGCCATGAAATTCATCGCCAATCAAATCCATGACCAATCAAACTCCATGGCCTATGAAAATCCACGGCCAATGAAAATCCACGGCCAATGAAAATCCACGGCCAAGAGAAACTCCATGGCCAATAAAAATCCAGGGACATGAACTCCATCGCCTATGAAAATCCATGGCCTATCGAAATCGATGCCTTATGAAAATCCATGGCCTATGATCTATGGTCATGAAATTCATGGCCTAAGACAGTTCATGGCCATGAAAATGAAGACCAATCAATTCCATGGCTATGCAATTCCATGCACATTAAATCCATGGCCTATGAAAATCTAACGAACATATTTCCACTGAAGAAGGGCAAAGCCCGAACTTATTCAAAAACTTTGGCACTTTAAAATAACATTTAAAAAGTTTTTTTTATGAAAATCTATGGCTATGAAATCCATGGCTAATGGAAACCCATGACCGTGAAATTCATGGGCTTTAAAATTCGTGGCCTATGAAAATCGATCGTAGCTATAAAAATCCATAGCTATGAAAAATCCATGGCCAATGAATATTCATGGCCTATAACAATCCATGGCTATGAAAGTCATGGCCAATCAAATCCATGGCCTATCAAAATCCATGGCTTATGAAAATCTATGGTCATAAAATCCATGCCCTACGAATATTCATGGCGAAATGAAATTCATGGCCAATGAAATCCATGGCCTATGAAAATCCGTTGCCTATGAAAATCCATGGCCAATGGCAATCCATGGCCTATGAATATCCATGGATGTGAAATTCATGGCATATTACAATCAATGGTCATGAAATTTACGGCCAATAAAATCCATGGCCTATGAAAATCCATGGCCTATGAAAATCCATAGCCAATGGAAATCCATGGTCTATGAAAATCGATGGTAGCCATGAAAATCCATAGCCATGAAAAAACCATAGCCATGAAAAAACCATGGCCTATGAATATTCATGGTCATAAAAATTCATGGCCTATGAAAATCCATGGTCTATGAAAATCCATAGCCAATGGAAATCCATGGCCTATCAATATCCATGGATGTGAAATTCATGGCCTATGACAATCAATGGCCATGAAATTTACGGCCAATCAAATCCATGGCCTATGAAAATCTATGGCCATTAAATCCATGGCCTATGAAAATCGATGGTAGGTATGAAAATCCATGGCCGATGAATATTCCTTATCTATGACAATGCATGGCTATGAAATTCATGGGCAATCAAAATCCATGGCCTATGACAATCCATGGCCATGAATTTCATGGCAAATCAAATCCATGGACAATGGAAATCCATGGCCAATGAAAATCCATTCCCATGAAATTCATGGCCTATGAATGTCCATGGCCGATGAAAATCCATTGGCTACGATAATGTATGGTCATGAAATTCATGGACTATGAAAATCCATGGGCAATGACAATCCATGGCCATGCAATTCCATGCCCATTAAATCCATGGCCAATGGACATCCATGGGCTACGAAAATCCATAGCCATGAAAAATCCATGGCCAACGAATATTCATGGCCCATGACAATCCATGGCTACGAAATTCATGCCCAATCAAATGCATGGCCTGTGAAAATCCATGGCCTATGGGAATCCATAGCCTATGAAAATCTGTGGCCAATCAAATCCATGGCCTATCAAAATCCACTGCTTATGAAAATGTATGGTCATGAAATTCATGGCCTATGAAAATCCATGGCCTACGAAAATCGATGGTAGCTATGAAATTCCAGGGCCTATGAAAATCTATGGCCTATGACAATTCATGGCCATGAAATTCTTGGCCAATCAAATCCATGGCCTATGAAAATCCATGGCCAATGAAAATCCATGACCATTAAATTCATGGCCTATGGAAATCCACGGCTTATGAAAATCTATGGTCATGAAATACATGGCCTATGAAAATCCATGTCCTAGCTATGACAATCTAGGGCAATGAAATTCATGGCCAATCAAATCCATGGCCTATCAAAGACCATGGCCTTTCAAAATCCATGGCCATGAAATCCATGGCCAATGAAAATCCATCGCCTATGGATATCCATGGCCATGAAATTTATGTCCTATGAAAGTCGATGGTAGCTATGGAAATCCATAGCCGTGAAAAATCCATGGCCTATGACAATCCATGGCCATGAAATTCTTGGCCAATCAAATCCATGGCCTATGAAAATCCATGGCCAATGAAAATCCATGACCATTAAATTCATGGCCAATGAAATCCAAGGCCTATGGAAATCCATGGCTTATGAAAATCTATGGTCATGAAATTCATGGCCTATGAAAATCCATGGCCTATCAAAGACCATGGTCATGAAAACCATGGCCAATGAAAATCCATGGCCTATGGATATCCATGGCCGTAAAATTCATATCCTATGAAAGTCGATGGTAGCTATGGAAATCCATAGCCGTGAAAAATCCATGGCCTATCAATATTCATGGGGCATGAAATTCACGACCAATCAAATCCATGGCCTATGAACATTCATAGGCATGAAATTCATGGTCTATGAAAATCCATGGCCAATGAAAATCAATGGCCAATGGAAATCCATGGCCTATGAATATCCATGGATGTGAAATTTATGGCGTATGAAAATCCATGGCCTATGACAATCCAGGGCCATGAAATTCATGGCTAATCAAATCCATGGCCTATCAAAATCCAAGGCCTATGAATATCCATGGATGTGAAATTCATGGCATATGACAATCCAGGGCCATGAAATTTACGGTCTATCAAAATCCATGGCGTATGAAAATCTATGGTCATGAAATTCATGGGCTATGAAAATCCATAGCCTTTGACAATCCAGGGCTATGAAATTTATGGCCAATCAAATCCATGGCCTATGATTATCCATGGCCAATTGAAATCCATGGCCTATGAAAATTGATGGTAGCTATGAAAATCCAGGGCCTATGAAAATTAATGGCCTATGAAAATCCATGGCCTATGGAAATCCATCGCTTATAAAATTCCATGGCCTATGAAAATCCATTGACTATCATAATCTATGGTCATGAAATTGATGGCCTATGACAATCCATGGCCATGAACAACCTCGTACCCAGGGCCTCTATCTCTTCAGGTACGTCATTATCGGGAGACCCTGGTTGCGGCTGGTCACATGCCCCGAAGAATCTGGGTGGTAACAAAAATTTTTGTTAGGGGAGGGGTAGTAAAGTGTATAATTGATGTTTTACAGAGAAAGGGGAGAAGTGTTTTGAGGTATTGTTGGTCATCAGAACAAGCTAAAAGCCAAGCATTTCGTGTTCACACAAGTATTTTCGACTTGTAAGCGGTTCATGTTGTTGTCAACTCAGCCAAAACGTTTCTGAGCGACGGAAAGCACGTTAAAAACCTTGTTTCTTCAGGGATGGAAACAAATGCCGCGACAGTCAATGGGCCATTCCATTTTTTATCAGCACTCCCGCTATTGAAGGGTTGGTTTTTCTGGGGGGGGAGGGGGGGGGTGCCCCTATCAGTTAAATCTGAAGAGGGGCTGCTGGAAGAAAGAAAGGGGGGACGTAGCAAGAAAAGAGATAGGCCAAGATATTGGCCATGGAAAAATTTGTGTCGGGATTCATTTGAGCCACCGACAAAGATACTTTTTGAACTTTGTTTAGTTCTCGCTCTTCTTTCGATCTTGATTACAATCTATCTCGATATCTCTCCCCGTCCGCACTGCAATTCTAGATTTCTATTTATAAAAGACCTATTGTTGTTCATATCAAGTGTTATGCAATCAGTTCGGTATTAACTTGGACGAAAGATAAACAAATGTCACACAATGCAACTTCTGGTCGTGACAACTGTGCTGTTTAGGGTGGATAATTCCACCGTCAAGTCATATTCTTTGTTTTGTCCGTTGAGGCAAAATTGAAAAAATGTTGATCGCTTGTTGAAGCGAACTGCTCTGCAACTGTGATAGCACCCTTTCCAAGCACATGAGAGCTTACTCTGCACACACTCTAAACCCCTACCCTCAAATGTTTTTTTCTTCACCTCCTGCCAGCACTCACTTTCACACCGAAATTACTAGTTAATAGGGATTTTTAATGTTTCCTGCTTTCTAGCTTGCTGTATAAAGTTGTTTTGACGCCCGCATTTTAACGCATCACCAACTGTTGGTATTTTTTATAGGATATCAACTTTTATTTTCCTAAACTGTCGAACGAAACAAGACGAAACAAAGACTCTTCCCACACAGACATTCTCGGCCTTTGGTCAGCAATGATGGTTGATTTTGTTCCAAGCTAAACTGACGAATCACAACACGATATAATGTTGGTATAATAGAAAAAGATAATTGTTATTACTTTACATAATTCAATGCCAACTTGATCTTCTACATAATTCCCGAAATATAGAAAGTCACGGCCAAAATGGGACATACGATCATGAACTGAAAGTCAGAAAGAAAACAAACTTATATACATGTATCAAATGTTCTTCAGTAGATTTCTGTAAAAATCAACACTGAGATATCAACGAAGTTCAATTTAAGTTTCACGGTACTTTCAGTTCAGAAATGTCATTCTGCTATATAATTTTTCTTCTTTTCCATCAGCTCTCGAAGTTGTGATTTTTTTATTGAGAGGGCTTTGTTCATGGCTTCTTGAGCTTTGCATAATTCTCTGTAGTGGAATTTGTGGCTTTCTTTTTGCTCGGCCAATTATTTCTGGAGTTGCTGAAATTCCGTCCCCCTATTCTCACTCTTGTTTTGAAGTCTAATGCTCAAATCTTGCAGCGAGTCTTGACTTCTTGCCATGGTCTGAACTGCTAACTTTAACCGTGTTACGTTGCGCATCAAAGTTTCTTGTTTACATTTATTTTTGGACTCCAAAAACCCCTCTAGATCAGGGTATTTCTCAATGAAAGCGTTTATGGCTTGTCTCCATTTCTTCTTCTAGCAATTTTGTTCCTTTATGGATTCTCCATTCCTCGTGCAATTTTTGGTCAATGGCTTCACCCCGCAACATGATAAGTTGAGGATCTTTGCACAACTGTTTTGCCTTTTCGTTCCACCATTTCCTTCTCTCTTTTTCTGCTCCGGAAGATTTCTGGGTCTCTTGCTCGGAAAATATGTGCACACCCTTCCTTACCGCAGCTGTTTCAAATCTAGCTGTTGGCAACAATTTTGCCCTAAACAAGCCAGTCAAGGTTCGTTGAACTGGTCATTTCGCTGGAGGCCGCTTCCTCTCTGTCATTGTAGACGTACTTGGTAATGGTGTACATGTAGACAGTGTAGATGTACTTGGTAACGGTGTACATGTAGATGGCATAGATGGTGTAGATGTAGGTGTTGCCAAACCATCTGCCACTTTACAGACTTTCGGTGCTGGGTGCCTGGTCAACAACATCCACATCATTGGATGTTTCTTTTTCTCTGGCCATTCTCTTTGAAGGATTCTGAGAGCTGTGAACCTCGCGTAACACTAGCACATTCCCTTCATGGAGGGCTTCTTTTAATGTGGTTGTGGTCTCCTGAAAACGGCTAATAGGTGGTCCCCAATTTAAGGTAAAGTAAAAATTTTCTTGAACCAATTTGTCCACTTCTTTTCTGATTTTGTTTCGAACATCAGTCAGCATAACAGCCATATCCTCTATGAATATGACTGCTACACTTAAACCATGCTCGAGTTTGATTTGAACAGGTGTCATGTTTGAACGAGGTACTAGAGTGTTTCTTGAAATAAACTCTGCAAATGGTCCCTATCAATATAGCGACGTTTGAGTTATCTTATCAGTGGACGTGGGGGGAGTACAAAGTGTAAATAAAATGCACGTGTTATCTGTGCTTGACAAGAGCCACACCACCTCGCTATGCCATTTGCTAACTCTAATTCCCAGAGGAAAAAAAGTGATTGACTCCACCGCACCATGAATACACCGGTCTATATTTAGCAGGCTTTCCCGGACGGACCGGCGTGAAGTACCGGCGTGAAGTGCCGGGCAGACGACGCTGAGCGCCGGTCACGAGGCACGGAGCGCCGAGCAAGTGGAGCCTGCCCTCATGTCTTCATGTCTTAGAAAATCGATTGTCCGTGTCCAGATTTTGAGCGCAAATTAAGACTGTGAGACTGCACACCGAGGTTGCTTATTTGTGGTTATATCTGTCAAAATTCTATTGTTCTTTGGCTGTAACAGACACGAAAAGGTCACGTTTCCGCGCTCTACGGGATATGATAATTGCAATAACATTCGCAAAATATACACTGCTCTGGTTGTTTTGAATCAAGCTCGACAAGTTTTTTCGTCCAAAATGAAAGAATATACACACATCATTTTAGTTGTTCAGTTATGGTAAAGAAGTTAGAAGTGAAGTATCTTTTCCATTTATGGTTCAGCTACATCCAAGCGTACTGTATTTAGCGAGCGCCGCACAGACAACAACGAAAAACCATAAGAAATCAGTTTTTATTTTAAAACGCACTGAAGACCTCTGAAAAGGGACAAAAAAAAACCAGATAAACAGACAAGCGATTCCACATTCATAGATTGAAATCATGGGCCACTACTATGTTTCTCCATGAGACATGGCGTTCCAGCGTGGGCGTACGCGCCACAAGATTTCGCGTGTATCATTGTTTTTTACTTGATTGCTTTAAATATGACAGTTGACAAGCTACCCGGTCTGCGGCGTTGCATGCAGGCTTCCCTTCGCCACAGCTGTCCAAAAAAAATTCGGAAGCCTGTTCGCAGGCTAATCTATATTCTTTATAACCTCTTTAATTCAAAGAAATGGCGTTAATTCTGATTTTTTTTATGAGTGGTGCGTGTGGTGCATGTAGTACAGGTCTCTCTATGGGTACCCCCAGACTTCGTTTTCGTCGCATTTTTTTAAAGCATATCTTCGTTTTATGGATTGAAACCATGGCCTGACAGTGTAGCCAGTGTAATTCACAGCCGAAAAGTTCTCACTGCATAAATAACTGTATAAATTTGTGAAAAGCAAATTAATTGACTGCTTAAACAATAACAAGGGAAATTAAAGATTGTTTAGATTTGTTGCCGACTCTGTTCTAACGCATTTTATTTTTTACTTTATATCTTAATATTGTTCAATTTTCCAACTTATTACGAGATTTTTTTTTCAGCGGTAATCATCGCGTCTTCGATTAGAGGGGTTGTAGCATGTTACCACACTTTATCGATGGAAATTCCTCTGGGACTGCAACGGGACTTTCACACATTTTGTAATAATGCCTCATAAAACTCATTTAGCAATGTAATCCGAGTAGTCCTGATCTTAGAAAGATGGATATTCTCCCGGACGAAATCCTTCTAAGAATCTTTGCCTTTCTTCCTTTTGTAAAGCGAATCACTTTGCGTCTTGTGTCTTGGAGATGGAGGAAATTACTATTTGATCATTCGCTTCTTCAGAAAGTGGTCATCAACAACACAAGCTGCCAAGATCACCAGCTGGAACCCTTGATGACCGCTGCCAAACGATTAGTCGAAGTGGACTTTTTCAATTGTTATAACTTAACCAGCTTGTGCTTGTTGAGTACAGGACTTAGTAGACTACGTAATCTTACGTTAACGGGCACTGCCATCACCAATGGCATACCATTAAGAATTCTGATCGAGCTAAATTTGGCGGGAACCCGCATATCCTTGTGCGAATGTTTGCCCTATATCGTCGAACTTAAGAAACTTAAATATTTTTCCGCTCCTCCAAGGGATATAACTGCTTCGGGAAGAAGGGCTGTAGTGAAAATCGCAGAGAGATGCCCGACTCTACAAACACTGGACTGCCAGGAAGGCCAAGCCAATTCCATGCTGACAAGCCTTCTCATCCTGTTCTCTTTCGTCAACAACGATACAGTGATATCCATTGTCGAAAACCTCAGTAACTTAAGATACCTGTGCATCTGCGTAATGGACATTACCCAGGAATGTGTGCAGAGGATCAAGTCTTCCAAGGCGAATTTGGAACTCTGTTGTGATGCTCGATCACGAGTTTGTACAATATGCGATCCAGCAAGGCATGCGAGCCAGAAATCCCTGATCCCAAAATTAAAGCTAACCACAAGGTACATAAGCCAACTATAGGCTAACCAATGTATTATTTAGGTTAACTGAAATGGCTCGCATGACTCGCTGGCTCGCACTTTGTCAAGACCCCTTTCATCCCTCAGAGAAATGATTTGAAGTACCTACAGGTAGTTGTATTATCTACTAGAAAAACTGAGAATTCTTGCAAACTAAGGGGCGACCTGAAAAATCATTAAATGTTTTTGTTTTGTTTGTAGAAGTTATAAGCTTTAAATTGTTATGAAGATTTTAAGGATATAAAACGCTGTGTCCGCGATGTTTTTTTTTTTCACTTTATTCTCATTAATTTTAAAGTGATGATTTTGGTAAATTTTGTGGTTATAAAAATTTGGAGGAATTAACATACGTGCGATACCATATTTTGTAAAGTTAAACACGCGATATTCTATAGTGAAACAATAAGAATTATAAATGTTCCGATTTGGGGCCTTGCAGCGAATTTTGGTGAATTAAAACTGTTGGTGTTTGCCTTTGAAAATGTCTTTCCTGTTTCTGGTTTTCAGTGTGTAAATTCTCCCATTTGGTGTACATGTAAGTTTAAAATTTATCTTTCAATAAAGGCAAATATTTTTTCGATTTGTGACAAAATCCTCTCTCAGGGTTTAAGAATGAAATCCATGACAAATTCGCAGCATTTAGTACACTTTTCCGGCTTACAATCGCGGACAGTGATACTTGCGAAATTTGACTCCGAATTTTTGCGAACATGCCCTGTCCCTGCAAGTTCACATTTATGCTGCAAGCCTCATCACAGGTCGGAATTTTTGCCAAATCAATTAAGTACGTATTTGTAGTGTATGGGGGGTTGGTGGTCGGCAAAACACTTGAAGTGTCTTGCATTGCATCATTTGATTTCGCAGATGAATAGTTGATTTACAGTTGAATTCACTTTTCTTAATTCTTTTTCCGTCAATGGACAAAGAACATGACTCAACGGTCAAACGTTCCGAACAGCACAGATTTTGAATTAATATTTGTCTCCACAGGCGAAAGTAAATTAAGTGAAGTGCCCACGAGTAGTTTGATTTCACCATTGAATTGTTCGCTTCAGAGGTATTTCTTTTTTTGTTCTTTTTTCCGCGGGGAATTGGGATTCGCGGATCGTAGCAAGCAAATTAGACACAGAAAAAGAAAAAACCCTCGGGCATCCAGCATAATTGTTTATTTTCTTTTGAAGAAAATCTTACAGTTTGCGCAATAATGATGAGTACATCTGCCATGAGAAAAGATCCCTTGAAAAGAATGTGTCAGAAAAATTTTCAATGAATCCATCACACTCAAACTCGTGATAACATTGAAATGCATATCTACCAAATTAGTTATACTAGTACTGTGGAACTTAAAAGCATAGAATGTTTCCGTTTTAAACAAAGCTACATTATTTTTACTAATTTTGTTTAGCGCTCAACACCCAGCACTGGTTTTCTTCCAAGTGGTTATCATGAATGGCAGTAACTTCCTGAGTCAATCTTGAAAAGCCACAGCTTTCCTGCACCTTCACACCATTTCTTGCAAATGTCAATCATGTCAGCTTTTGGTCATGACTCTGCTGTATAGAAAAATGAATAAAGTGAGTAGGTCGAAAGAGGTTGTTGTGCGACGGAGACTATAAGTTTAAAACAGAACATGATATTACAGCTTGTCTCAGAAGGAAAATGTTTCAGTTTTTTAAATGGAGACATGCACCTTGATATGCATCTAACGGAAGTGAGAGCAAGGCTTGAAGTTGAGGCCAAAGAACTAATGCCTTCATCGTACAAATTTTTTTATTGAAACATTCCAGTAAAAGCAAAGCAGGAATCTCTTTTAACTCTTCGTCATCTCTGCCTGGAAAAAACAGAAGCAGGAAAAGATATATATGTGCTTCAATTTCTGAAAACGAAAACAACTCGTGAAAAACACCAAACGCCGGTCCAAAAACCCGGGGGATTAGATGCTTGGCTTAAAGAGGAGAAACAATTCCAACTCCCCAAAGCAAAATAGATAAAAAAGAAGACAATGTGCCCATGCATCGATCCCGGAATTCCACTATCAAAGTAGAGCTCTACACCAACAAGGAAATTCTTGCCCAAACTTGCTGGTTGGAGAGAACGAGGATGACATTTTGGAATATTAAGGTCAATGAAATGAGTGTCTCTAAAGAAACTGCAAAATACCAAAAGACTGAACTCTTAGGGGTCATAGAAACCGCCTGGACTTTAAAAAAGGCCGAAATTCTTCAGGTGAAGACTGCCGAACTTAAAGTTATGCATGAAAGGCGTAAAACTGTTTATTTTAATGGATACCAAAATTTGAAAACAAGCAATGATGCCCTTACTGAATCCGTCAAAATACATGAAAATAACAAATTGATATTGAAGACATTGACATTTATTCGAAACGAAAACCGTTGACTTTCGAATGAGATTTCCAAAACTAACAGAGCGCAAGCTGAGGAGCGCCTACATAAGTACCTCTACAGAGCGGGCTAGCGATGCTCTCTTTAAATCTCTTATTAACCAAGAAATGTGTTTGAGCAAATTTCAGGAGGCAAACATAAAAGAGATGAAGGCGGAATGGTGCGATGGAGAGGTTTTAACAGTGGCTGAAGAAAACGACATCGCAGAAGAAATAAAAAATGAAAAAACAATGAATTATGAGAACAATGACTTTTAACACTCTTTGAGTTGTAATTTTTACTATAATGCACCGTAGTTGCTGGAATGAATTTTCATATATACAAATACTTTTAAATATGCACAGTTCCATTTAAAATATGTAAAGTATTTCTTTTTGAAAGTTTTCTCAAATTCTTAAGTAGCCCCATGAAGGTATGAAGTACACATTGTATCGTAGCTGGCCAACGAGCTTTTGCATCAGGTTATTCGCGGCGCCTTATTAAAAACCGTCCTGCGGCATGGATTAAAAAGGTGCTAAAAGGTGTAACTAGCCTTACCTTACTTGAATTCATGTCATGCCTTAATTTAGAACCATTTGTTGCATTTTCTTTAATTTAAAATTTGACTCAATATAGTTGTTCCGCACAAAAACGTTGCGTATGCAAATATCAAACTACTTACGTTGGACATGCAAATAACAATAACAGACGTGAAATGCACGCACCGCCTCATAATAGCTATTGATTAAACAACTGCTTTCGTGGTTGTTATTTTGATTTAATTATCAGAGCTGTTTGTTTTTGCAACCTCCTAAAGTAATCCCTGAAACAAAGTAATTCTGCGCTCTGTTAAAAAGGTACAAACTTCTATCACACTTGGCAGCAACCACCTCGGGTGACGCCAGATCGATGATGTACATTTGAAATCTTTTATGTGTTTGAAAATGTGTTCAACTCTAACGCGCTTTCTCGCAAGCTCTTTGTTGAACTTTCTTGCCCTACGTCTTTCTCTGTTGTCCCGCATTGCGCGTATTTGTGCTTGACGAAACGGTGTTAGCAAAGGAACATTATCAGGATACCCTTTATCAGCTAGGAGCACTACTCCGTTCGGCAAATCTAGCACCTGCCCTGGACCAACAGGTTCCATTAGGCGGAATGTTTGGGAGTCGTGCATGCCTCCAAGAAAGCCTGTCTGTAAAAATCGAATGTGACCTGTGTTGTCACAAATTAGTTGAGTGTTTAATAAATGAAAGTGCCTGTGTCCACTATAAAATTCTCTCTGTGGCTCTGTTGAGGGAATCTGAATTTCATGTGGCGTAACGTCGATGCTTCCTACTGCATCTGGAAATTCTGGCCAATTATTGCGCAGCGCGTCCCATTCTCTAATGTTAGGCCAAATGACAGAGGATCTGAAATGGCACCACAGAATTATGACTCCCTGGTAGATATAAGCACAAACCGTCTGGGGACTGACATCAAACATTAGTGCTAGCGTGTGGACGTGTGGGTATCGCCGAAGCCAAATTAGTACAAGAAGTAACCTGTTAATAACGTTTAGCTTAGTGCGCCCCATTCTTTGCCTTGGGTTGCCCCGCCTTGTTATCATAAAGAAATGCCAAGCAGTTTCTCGAGCCATTTGAAGGAATGAGTCTGTTGTTTCACCGGTATTCAACCAAAAGAGATACTCTTGATTTGAAATAAGTGCAAAGAGGTCACGCCCTTGAAACTGGTGGCCATGGAATCCATAGAATAGTCTGTCTCGGAGTGGTAGCTGAATTTCAAGAGGAAGCTGTAGAACCGATGTAAGGAATGCCAGTAACTGTACTATAATAAGCGTAAGTAATTTACATACGCGAAGTATTTCGTGCCTGTTTTCTTGAAGAGGTAAAGGTGGGGGAATGGGTACCAAGTAACGAGCAAAGGCAGCTAGAACTCTTAGTAAAATTGCGACTCGTACAAACTCTATGCGATTCATTTCCATAAGATGGCTTTAGCTGATCGCCTTGTGAGTTTGATATAAAAGGACAAAGAGTCTGTCTCGAATGAAAGGCATGATTTACGGCTGTCAAAAAAGAACAATAATCATGGCGTTCGCAAATTTTCTCGTGCCTAAACTCGTGAACTTCATTCCCACATCTGTTCATAGAGAGGTGACAAATAAGCCCAATTCATCCTCTAATTTTTTCTGATAATGGCAATTTTTTTAAAGACATTGCGAGGAACAACAGCAGCAACAGCACAAAAGTCGGCGACAACAAGAGGGTAATAGTGCTGCAGTCACACCTCACCTTTACATTTACCGACTGTTGTTCAAAACCTTTCTAACAGCTTATCCCGCGCCCAGCTCATGATAGTGCTATGAATAGCATTCTTTTTTGACTGTCAAAAGGACAAAAAAAAACACGTGCATTTCAAGTGCGTGGATTTCGCACCAAGTTCTGATTAGGCGACCTAAAATTTTGGCTATAAAAAGCCGAAATTGTTAATGTGAAAGCCCTTTTTCTTCTGATTTCCAACGAACATGGCGGGATTATGGAGACCGTTCGAAGAGGCATCATCTCGGGTAAAACAGCCCACCAAAGGAAGGACAAAAATGTGCGTCAAAGTTGGGGAGAACGAAAAAAGAATTGTGATGGAAGCTTATGTGTACTCCGGGAACAACGGATGGAACGCAGTATTAAGGTCTGTAAGAGAGAAGGCCGAACAGCTCCCACTTAGCTCCAAGGTGATTGACTTTTACCTAGACGAAAAAGAGAGTTCCTACTGCATTCGGCGGATGCAGCGCATTGTCCGCGAAGAAACAACAATAGCAGCAAAAGATTCACGGAGATCGGCTTCGACCTCAACTGGACCACCGACAATATTTATAGAGGACGAAAGCACTGCCCGTGGTATGGCAGCTAAGGTTGTGGACAGGCAAATGAGATATGCAAAGAAGCGCACTCCTGTGGAACGGCACCAGGAAAAGCTTAACCACTTTGAGGCCAGTTCATCAGAAGAGGCGGAAGCAGAGGCTGAAACACCTCCAAAAAAGAAGGCAAAGACCATAAGGGAGGCAACGATGGAAGCGCAGACGACGCACACGAAGATGTGTACGAAAGCGCTCAAGGGGATAGAGAAAATGTCAAGTATTCTTGACAAATTAGAGAGAAAACTGGATGACATGTAGAATGCACTGGGAATCGAACTGAGCTACATTATGATAAGATGATAATAGAAATAAATTTTGTCCATCGAAATGATATGTCATGCTTATTGAAAATCTAAAATAAAATCACAGAAATACAAATTAGTTTTCTGTTCATTGTTATTTATATTGTTGCGAAGTTACTACCAAGTGTAATACAAGTTTGTACCTTTTTAACAGAGCGCAGAATTACTTTGTTTCAGGGATTACTTTAGGAGGTTGCAAAAACAAACAGCTCTGATAATTAAATCAAAATAACAACCACGAAGCAGTTGTTTAGTCAATAGCTATTATGAGGCGGTGCGTGCATTTCTGTTATTGTTATTTGCATGTCCAACATAAGTAGTTTGATATTTGCATACGCAACGCTCTTGTGCGGAACAACTCTAATAGGACTAATGTTTGGCTAATCCATTGTCGTTGTTACAAACTAAGTAAACCTATTAGAGTTTTTCTGTATCCTCTGTTTTTTATTGCAAAAAACAAAGGGTATGTTTTTTCACATGCAAATTACGATAATCGGACAAAGGACCTGTCAACGCGCTAATTACTGTTCATTGGGCACGAGCTAAAGCGGCGAAGCATGAACGCGCGGTGTTTTATAATTTATTTAGTTTCCTCGTGACGTTGTAGAATGTCGGAAGAACAAGATCCCGATTATTTATTTGAGCGCTATTTCGCAGGTAAGGACCACCATAACAGTTTCTATAAAATTGCCTATCGCACAGATAACTTAAAACATTAACTGGTTTTAAAATGGTACTTTTTTCGCTTTTGAAGGCCAGAAAAAGCGAAAGAAAACTGGACAGAGAAAGAATGCCATAACTGAGGCTGAACGTACCCTTTACAGACAAGCTGTGGAAAAGAAGGGGAATGATTGGAAGCAAATCCTGTCCTTTATTGCTCGTCACAAAGAGCTCTTGCCTCCCGATGTTGCTAAGAAGTACGAGTGTGCCGTTCGGGGAGAAGGAATAAAAAGTATTCGAAGCAGGCTTGGCAACATTGGGCGCAAAGTCAAGAATTCACAAGAAGTTAGAGCGAGAGAGGAGAGAAATATAATTGATCCGGGACCAAGCGTGACAGCTGAAAATGTCATTCTTACGATGAAAACCAACAAACAAGCTGAAGCTAGCGACCCTTTAAACTTAGAAGAGCACCAAGCCGCCGATTTGGACGAAGTTGTTGAGTGTTCCGGAGAGTTGAGTGTAGGAAACGAAGAACAGGTCGAGGCAGCTGCAGCAATATTTGATGTAGATGATCTAAGTGCAGCCGATAGCAGTGACGCTGAGCAACAGCCTCTAGCTCGTGCTATTCCGGCAGCACCGAAAAACAAAAAGGTGTCAAAGGTGAAATCCAAAAAACACGAGAAAGCGCTGCCAAAGCGACTCGACAAGTTGACCAAACGGGCTGGGAATCTGATGGCGGTAGGTTTAAAAGCCGCAAAGCTACACATGAAATATTTGCAACAAAGCGCCCAGAGCCAGGGATTGGAGTTATCATCCCAGTCGTCGAGTGACAGTGATGAATCCACAAACTAGCCGCTGAATGTAAGAATTGACCCCAGTGAGACATTGTTAGTTACTCAAGAACTCAAATTATGGGTCAGCGAAATTTGAACACCAATATTGCGTGCCATATTCATGTTAATGTTTCAAGTTAAGATAAAACGCGTTTCAGTTAGTCTAACTATCATAGCCACACTCAGCCTATCCATAAACATGATGTGAGCAAAATAAACATATATTAAACTGAGGTCAGTTGTTCAGTTTTATTTCTCCAGATACGACTATATGACTTTAGTAACAATTGAGTCATCTACCACGAATGGGCTATTGTTTTAGTATCAACCAACTAGTTGGCCAAATTTTGACATTCAGAAATAATGGGAAAAGGTAGTGAGAAAAACTACTAAAAGTAATTTTTACCCTTAATAATTTATACCTTTAAAACAATTATTTTTGATTAGTCCCTGGCTTTCTGATGGGTTCCCTGTGGCGGTGGGTTTATTAGGCCCTCTCGTTCACTTTTCACCACAGGTTTTAAAAGGGGGATGCCTTGGACTAAGGTTGATGTTTGATCATTTTCGGCGCTACTGTAGGCTATAACATATAGCCTAGAAGTTGCTCAGCCAATCAGAGTGC
The DNA here is from genome assembly GCA_024195265.1 of Dendrophyllia cribrosa. Classification (NCBI taxonomy): domain Eukaryota; kingdom Metazoa; phylum Cnidaria; class Anthozoa; order Scleractinia; family Dendrophylliidae; genus Dendrophyllia; species Dendrophyllia cribrosa. The sequence continues at coordinate 38,323,892 of JAJLRJ010000001.1, forward strand.
AGGATTTGTGATTGCCCACTAGTTGGTTTATTAAAGTCTGATATTCTCGCTCACCGCCTCTTCATATTTCACATTATTCTGGACTGATCTGAAATGAAATGATAACTGATGACTCAAGGTCATTGTTTACATTTCATGAACTAAAAATGTCAATCTGATATTTCTTATCAATCGACGGCGTTGATTAACAATTGCCAGGACAACGTTCACAACAACAGGTACAAAATATCTACGCCCTCGATATCTACCAGACCGTCCCAGTACAGCACGATATACTCTTGCGTCGCCAATCCTGTGCTCAACCCTAATCCTTGCCCTCCCTAACTCTAGCGCGATAGCGTATACCATCCAGTCTGCCTCCTCTTGGTCTCCGGAACGGTGTCACTAGCGGGTTAACTGATGGATAACCGCCGTCCGCTAGAAGATAGGCGTTGCGGGGGAGGTGAAGCTGCTGCTCGTAGCCCATGCTCGGCAGGCGCTCGTATGATGCCGCATCAGTCGCATGTCCCAGATACCCGCCTCCTGAAAACTGGTAAAAACCATCGTTGTCTATGACAACGTGAAAATTGAGGAAATGATATCCTCGGTCTCGTCTATAGTATAAACGCTGGGCATCACCTGTGGGCCTGCTAATTTGGACGGGAAATGCATCAATAGCTCCCACGGCGTTTGGAAACTCCTCGAATTCCCCGCGTTGATTATTCCATGAATCTTCATCGTTCCATGTCACGTACCTATCAACGTAATGTTCGAATAAAATTGGAACAATTGTGAAGACCGTGTCATAAACATTGCTTGCCGACACACTGAACATCTGTCCGAGAGTAGTTAGAGTGTGGTATTGTCGTAGCCATATAAATGTAAGTAGAATCCTGTCGTGAAGGCAAAGAGCATTGGGTCGCGTTCTTCTGACATGCCTACGTGGATTCCAAGGGTTTCGCACGCGCGCTTCGATGTCAGGACCAATTCTTTCGACAACTCGCGTTAAACTACCTGGGCTCTCGCCTGTTAAAAGCCAGAAGTGTTCAGGACGTATGACCAGTGTATTCCACGCGCTTCGCTCCACAGGTATCACCCAACGATTTCCATCGTAGTGACGTCTGATAATCACATGGATTGGAACAATCAGTCGTGAACAGAGGTTGAGAAATTGTTCAATAACTGCCAAAAGAGCGTCGAGTAGTAGGGGTGGTGGAGGAATAATTCCACGAAAAAATGTAGCCTGTAAAATGCGTAAATATTCTACCACAAAGGCAAGAATTGAAAAAATAAACATTGGTAGTGGTGGAATCATTTTTCTCGTATTATATTATTCGAGACCAAATAATCAGCGACAAAAAATTACAATACGTAACAATTTAACGCTACGGTGACTTCATTCATAATATGATAATGTGCTCAGTCACTGAAACACAGAGGCCTTTGAAAAACAGAAGATACAGAAAAAATCTATTAAGTATTTTTTAGGCAGGAGCAAAATAATTAGAAACCCGCTCAGTTCAGTTCCAGGTATTACACAAAAATGGAAGGCACTTCTTCGTTTACATAAGTCCTTTGTTGGTGGAGTTTGTGGTTATGCAATTTGCGATCGAAAGCGTAGGACGGAAATTGCCCCTTTACTTTCGTGCACAAAGGACATCTCTAATCACAAGTCTGTCTTGAAATTTACCGGACCTGAAGATGAGATCGAACTTATTTTATGTCGAGCAGCGTTGTTTACTAGAAATGTAAAGGAAGTAGTTGTAAACTAAAGTTGTCGAATTAAGTTCGGTGGCGGATCTAGGGAAGCTGCCCCTTTCCATCCCTTTTTTGGCAAAGAAAAATGGCTCGAGGGACCGAACTTTTTTTCAGAACCATTTTCACTCCCCCTCTCACCCCCTCTCCTTATGAGCAAGCTGGATCCGCAACTGGAAATTTATAGTGAAAAAGACATCACATGCATGATGCTATCCACAGGAAGCCCTGGTATACCCATCTTTCAGGGGCAGCTCCATCAAGTAGAGCACCTCAACTTGTATGGTAAGGGACCGTTCATAATTTATGGGTTGGGGAGCTATGGGGATTTGGAGGGGGGGCCATTAATTTTCATCCAAAACACTTAGGGTTAGGGGGGGACCATCAAAATTCAATTGCTACTCTGTATCGGGGGGGGGGGCCACTTAAAACTTACTTTAATAATCGGTCCGGTTTAGAGAAGTATTTTAACGAATAAACTTTAGGTCCACTTAAAGAAGATATCGATACATTCCAAGTGAAATCCGAGCGCTTTTCAACATTTAACAGAATATAATTACGAGACTGAAATAGGAGATCGATGTTTATTATATAAACTCCAATGAAATATCAGGTGATCTCCCGTGCGAAAAAGTGATATCTTGACATGTGAAAATAACATGTTACCATGGATACCCATGCAAAGGCGTGCCGTGTTTGGTCCGAATTTGTTTGTGATAACGCTCACATCTTGAATAAAGAATTTTATTTGTTACATAACATCACAAAGTCTGGCAAATACATTTACATTAATACGTGAAAACACCTATTCAACCTGGAAAACTCTGACACCTGTGGTCATAGGTGGAAGCTTGTGGTTCTTCGACCACTTCTAGTATTTGTTGTAATGAGCGGCCAATTGTACCCACTGTCATCAGATTCCGAGTCAGATTCAGAACCTGATGAGTCAGAATCACTCAACGTTTCTTGGTATATTTCTTCTCCACTTTCATCCGACTCTTCTGACTCATGAGGTTCGTCTGCTTGACGTAGAAGTTCCTTCCTAGACTTTCAATAAAGTCCTTCGTGTTATATTTTATGGCCCGCCGGGCGAAGGACTTTTCACACTTGATTGGCATCATTTTTAGTGACCCAAAAACGGGTCGCTGCACTTAGACCAATCAGAGTAGCCGAGAGTAACCCTTGGGGACAGAACTGTCAATCACAAGATATTAGGCGCAATGAAACTTGACTTGCGGTTGAAATTCAACAATGGGATCGGTTGCGAAACAATAATCGATGACATTGACAAGTCACGCCACTCCCCATTTTGGCGTGAAACGCAAATGAAAACCCTTCAAGCAAGACAAGTCGACCTCTCGCGACTTTGTCGCTCGCTCGGCCGCTTCGCAGCCTCAAAAGCTCGCTTCGCTCGCTTTTAATACTGTGAAACTCGTGAGGTCGACTTGTGGCAAGTCTGGTTCCTTCCCTGTGACTACTACATCACAAAGGGCGTCTCCTTTTATTTCCCTTACATGGGTCGTGATCGTGGCAATTTTCTCTTACTTCAACTTCTTTTTCCATGTAAGGTTATATTTTTGTAGGTATATATTTGTCAAGTTCGAAGACATATAATGTATTCAAACCACCTGTTAGAACAAGCTGCGCGCAGTTGTAGTATTCAAACGTTTTGGCTGCCCTGCGTTCGATTTGCTTCTCAATTGTTTTGTGAATTGTAAGTATTTCAGATGCTCAATGTATTTTGTTACCAGTTCCACTGAAACGATGTACTTTTTTGAGAAATCTGATATTTGATCCTCGTTTTGTAGTTTTCCATCACTGAATTCCATCAGCAATTCGAAGTCATAGTAAATAATCTATTGTGCAGGGTTATTTTATGCAATATTAAGTTAAAGTTTTAAAAAAGACTTCATTGTTGAGACCTAAATGGTGTTTGTATCAGAAATTCAAAGGTATGTTAAAACAAACATGGTAGATTGTTGGTGATAGCGGTGGTGGTAGAGAGGATGGGGGAGGATGGGGGGGGGGGGGGTGGAGGTCATGGTATTTTACCTTCGTTCGCAAGCTCTCATGAGGAGGGGGGGGGGGGTAGAAAAAAATATCTTACATCATCAAAGGGGCTAGAAAAAAATTAAGATCCCCATAGCCCCCCCTCCCCCAACCCATAAATTATGAACAGTCCCTAAGAAGGTAAATTTAGGAAACGAGAAAAAAGAATCCAATCAGTATACAGTCCTGTGTATACAGTGTATAAAAATATACGGCCCGAAGGGCCGCTGAAAATTTTTGGCGACTAGAATACTTGTGCCAAAGCGCCTGTACGGGAAAAAAGATTTTAGCAAATGCGCTGAAAAACAACCAAGGAAAAGAAGAAACGAGGATCTCGCCGGTGAGGCATCGGCAAACGTTGAGGAGAGTTTGGTTTGGTAAGGATTATATTTAAATAGACGATGTGGAAATGTCTGAACACAAGTTGTAAGAATTTAAGGTTATTAATCTATGTCGATGGAGTGGGATCATTTTTTATGTAAGCTTATAAAGTTTAACCTGAAAGACCAAGTTCATAAAAGAGAAGAGAAGTTAAATGGAAAATTTTCCATTTCGTTCCGTTACGTACGGCAGTTCACAAGTGTATTTTGCTTGTGCTTTCGTTTGCGTTTGCGTCGCCGATCGCACTTGTGAACCCACAGGAAATGAGAGTTTTCAATAGAAAGAAAATCATACAATCAGGCCTGGGACAAACGAACTTTTCATGAGTCGAACTAAATTCAGCGAATTAAGTTCATGAGAAGTTCAACATTTGTCTCAATTAAATTCGACGGACTTTATTTGGATCGACCAACACGTTCTATCCGTCTGGAGCAGACGGATAGAACGACAAAAATCGAATCCGGGTCAAACGTCGATCTTTTCATGAGTCGAACTAAATGCATAATTAAAAAATCAGTATGATAATGCATATCACAGCCTCGATCTCAGATAATTTGCAGCAGAGCATGCGTAGTTACTGCTGTGTACGCATGTTGGATCCAATATGGCGAAATTTCGGGCAAGTTTAATGTCAAGGTTCCCATGCGACGAAGATACTTGTAGTTCGTGTTTTGCTATGACAAGATAGGTTTGTATCAAGTGCAAGATGGCAATTTGTAACAAGTGTTCAGTTTTCGAGGACAATGAAGAAGCTCCAGGCTGGGTTGCAGGTAAAAGTGTAGGTTTTTGCGAACCATGCAAGAATGAGCAACCACCAAGGTACGTTGTTTCATAGTCAATTTCGTCGGTGTTCTGTTTGCTCATTCCTCAGGGTCTATTTTTGTGAATATTTTTCTTGAAATGTTTGTCGCTGGAGAGGATTGGGCATTGCATTTAAAATCCTCACCACCTCCTCCCCTGTCGAGGACCAGCGTTTCTTTCTTTCTTTCCCCTTAAGAATTTGTTAAATGTAACTTAAACTCACTTATTTACCCCACTGTTTACCCCTAAAGACTTTCATTCCTCAAGAATTCCATGAAAAATGTGTTTACCTCTCAATAATTCCTTAAAATATCTGTTTACTTACATAACAGTAAGCATTTCCCCCCTAGAATAGAATTCCACAGCTATTATCCCTTTGCCCTAAATAATTCCACCATTTTTCACCCTTACTCCTGAAGAATTCCACTGTTCCTCGACACAGGGGGTACAAAAAATTTAATGGCATAGCCCATTTCAAAATTATATTTCTTTTACAAACAGTTATTGTTTTCATGCAATTCAGCCAATATATTATAAACTGCCGTAAATCCTCTATTAAGCCCCCCTCTCTAATAAGCCCCTGGGGGGCTTAATAGAGGATTTACGGTAAATTCGATTTTGAGACGACATTACGGCTTTATAATGACAGCGTTGGGAAAAAATATATTCCCTTATTTTTCAGTTGGCTTGGTTTTGTTTTTTCGGGTTAATATATTCAATAACCCCTGACAGTTGCCAACTGTCTGAAAACCTGGTGGTGGCTTTTGATTGTTACAGGGGAATGTGGGGCTGAAACAATAGCTGATAACAATGGTGAAACAATGGCATATATACCCCTCGACATATTCTCCTCAACATATTCCACCCGACATATTCGTATCTTACTGGTGTCCTCCTATGCAGTAAACCAATGCAAAAATACAGAATAGTGATTTCATAATATGTACAATGTACTAAATTCAGCTTGTTACAGCGTTTGTTTTTATAGTCGGCATAACACATTTTTACAGAAACAAGACAACTTTAACAATGCCATTCCTTCATAATGAACTTGACTTGGTCACCACTAAATAAAAATCATTAACATTTTGGGATAGAGTCATACCTTGATTTAAGATTGAGTCTTTGATAATGCATCGCGTCTTGTCTTACTTTTGAACCCAAATATTTTAAATTTCCCTTCAAAGACATACTTCTGACATATATCCACTCCATCCTTCGAGGAATGACGACAGAAAGTTGGGTCATGGAAGCCCATGGCTGCTGTTTCGTATATTTTCTTTTATTACTCTCTCTTTATACTCATGCACAGCGAAGCAATGTGCTTAATGCAAATTTACCTAAACAAAACATGCTCACCGTCTAGCTTCATCACGTGCAGCAATCCCGTTGAGGCCTTACATAATAGTTTATTTGCAATTCAATCAAATGCACAGAATGTTTGTTGGCATTACAAAACCTTACAAATTGAAACTCGGGGGGTATGTTATATATTCCCTTCCTGGGGAATACATCACATATCCCCTCGCTCCAGGTCAATAACCCTCACGTATTAGGCTTCGTCATGAATCGCGCTGATCTAAACAGAAATTCTTACCAGTTTAACAGAAAGTTTACTTGTAATCAGATCTTTGTTTTTTTTTTAAAAAAAAGTTATCAAAATACAAAAAGTTTATGCTTATGTTGCTCATTGAAACCAATTACATCGTACTGGTAAGTTCTATGTAAAAATGTTACAGCCTCCCACCCTTTGCATACTGAACATTTTCAGAGCACCCCCCCTCCCCCCAGCACCTTCACTCCCCTCTTTGTGATTTTAATGAAATGAACTTTCCCAAATTGATTGATTGATTCTGCATTCCCTTCTCGAAAATAAAGTTATGAATCTGGTAGTTGAAGGGAATTGACAATTTCAATAAAAAATTGATTTGTTTCAACAGCTGCAAGAGACGAGAGGAAAGTGAATCGGGGTCAGAGCCAGATGAGACACTTGATGGTGAGGGGCTAAAGGATGATGTTTCAACCGTCAAAAAGTCAAAAAAGAAGACAGGAAGGAAATCAACTTGGCCAGCAGACCAGCTAGATGACTTTATTGACATAATAGTCAACAATGAATATTTCAAGACAAAGTTGATATTCCAAAACACAAAGAAACAAAAAGCTGGTCAGGTTTATGAGAAAGTTCTGAAGGAATTCAAAGAAAGGTGCAGCAAAAGGGGGCAAGAAATTACTTTTGGTGTTGACCAGCTGTGATCGAAGTTCAAGAAATGCGTCAGTGAGTGTAAGAAGGCAGTAATAACAATCAAGACTGCATCGGGGATTGCTAATTTCATCGACAACAAAGGGTATGCAGCCTGGTTCAATCAGCTCTATGCCATTGTCAAAACAAGGGACAGGAAAGGAAATCAACTTGGCCAGCAGACCAGCTAGATGACTTTATTGACATAATAGTCAACAATGAATATTTCAAGACAAAGTTGATATTCCAAAACACAAAGAAACAAAAAACTGGTCAGGTTTATGAGAAAGTTCTGAAGGGATTCAAAGAAAGGTGCAGCAAAAGGGGGCAAGAAATTACTTTTGGTGTTGACCAGCTGTGATCGAAGTTCAAGAAATGCGTCAGTGAGTGTAAGAAGGCAGTAATGACAATCAAGACTGCATCGGGGATTGCTAATTTCATCGACAACAAAGGGTATGGAGCCTGGTTCAATCAGCTCTATGCCATTGTCAAAACAAGGGACTCTTGTCTACCAGATCAGGCTGTGGAGCCATCTTCTATTCCCAGAGCAAGGTCTGAGTCTGTCTTTGATGGCTTTTCAGAAACAGACAATAACGAGAAAGGAGAAGAAGCATTTGAGGAGAAAAGAGATAAGATCTTTGTCCCAGTACGAAAAAGAAAACGAAAGATCAAAGAAGATCCTGTAGCAGAAGCAGTTGAATTGATGAGAAGTGCAATTGAGAATGATTCAACCAAAGACCTTATTAAGTTGGTAAAGGATGAAATGGAGAAGTCGCGGCAACATGAACTTAAGCTAATGCAAATTATGATGTCCACTGCAAACCCACAACCTTTCAATTTCAAATCCCATGCCTACCATGCATCATGCCCAACCAAATGATACGGCTCCGACTTATTATGCACAAGATTTCCCTATGCAACATGGACATCAGGGGTACACATTTCAACCTTTTCCCCCTATGCCAGCATCAAGGCCAGCATCCAGAAGTTCTTCCATTTATAGCACTGGCACTTCATCCAGTGATTCAAATGAAGGTCCAGTTTACCTTTCTTTGTAATTATGAAAGTGGTATCATTTTGAAAGGACGACATGTTATTGCTCCAAATTTTCCCCTTGAAATAACTTGACCAAATTACATGTAACTACTGTGTACTTTATCGTTTCAAGCACAATAAAACTTTTGAATCTGTTGTTATAGTTACATCGTTTGAATTGCAATGTCATTTATAGTAACATCAACATAATTATTTTGTGCTCAATTGAACACTCTACATTTCGATAACTAGTTTTAAAAATTTGTACATGCCTTAGGAACACAACTTTTTTCCATAGTTATTGTTATCAAACATTACTCATTGGTCGATGAATACAACTCTGGGCACCATGCATCTGAAGATGTTTTACTGTTTACAGTTGTTATTTTGTTAATAATCAAAACTATAACAAAATTCTTGAATCTGATTGGTTATCAGCAGGCCCGATTAGAGCATTAATAGGACAGTTAAAGCATCATGCTTGTAATTGGACGATGTAATAGGACAGTTGAAGTGCAGTACGCGTCATTTGTGCGTGCTTTTTCCGTGCATGCATCTCGGTCAAAAACACACTCAATTGTTATGCTTTTAATCATCAAAACCTGTAATCATTTAACGTTTTATCCTCGAATTTTGTTATAGTTATGATTAATTGGTAACAGGACTTCGTGTCGTCCAATTCTGTCTGTAATCATACTCGTGATCAAACAAATCGGACTCCCACTTCACGGTCGTCCGATTTTGTTAACCACTCGTATGATTACAGACCGAATTGGACTCCACTCAGTCCTATTACCATTATTAATCAGCTACATGTATCCATTATCTTTATCTGGGGTTCAGTTTTGAAGGTGGCAAAACATTATTGCAATAACTTGTCAATTTCACATTTTTTATCAAACTTTTGCTGTCGAACATTTTGGCAATGATTCTTTGTAGCTCATTCAATAATTTTTCCATCATTTATCTTCTCATCAACTCATCTCTCATCTAGAACAAAACCCACATATAAACAAGATAAAATGAATACCAGATTGTTTTAAAGTGAATTTGACCAACTCATTTTGAAGGGCATGCATTGTAGACACTGGTTATGAAAGTTCAATGCATCTTTTTGGTGCCTGAAAACAAGAAAATTTTGAATAAAAATTGTATACCTTGGGCATGCTCCCCCACAAAAAATCTGAAATTGGGGTCTTGAAATTGGTTTCCTTTCCTTTGCTCTGAATTCATGTGTACTGTTAATCTAAATCTTGTGTACCTTAATTAAACTTGGAAATATTTCAAGCAACCCTCATGATGCAGTAATATTCTGAGAGCCTGTCTATATTATTAAATGACTCCAGCCTTCAGTTTGCAAGAATAGAGAAATCGGAACAGCCTAAAACTCTTGCAATCAGATTTACATACACAATTATGACAGCACATTAAAGAAATGCACAACTATGTGTGTGGCATTTTAGCAAACTTTTAAGGTTGTGTACAGTTTTCAAAAACCAAAAGGGTGGGGGGAGATATTTATGCATAAGGTCTATATCCTGGAACAAAACATGGATTCTTTACTTGACCCTGAGCAAAACCTCTTAATAGAGGATTTACGCTAAGTTAGAAATGGCCACATATTTTAAGCCCCCCGTCTCAAATAAGACCCCCCCCCCATTTTCTTTCACAACCAAAACAATACTGTACTTGTACTGAAATTAATCATAATTACTGTAATCAATGAGTAGTGAACTGATGGCATTTCGCTAAATTATAATAAACCCCCTCTCTATTAAGCCCCCCCCCCCAATGCACTTGAAAACAATAAGCCCCCCGGGGGGCTTTATAGAGGATTTACAGTAAGATAATTTATCAAGGTTTAACTGATAATCTAGTTTCTTCATGCTAGTTTTACTGGCCTTTTGTCTATACTTCAAGCCCTTGTTTTTCTCTCCATAGCTTCAGCGTAAGTGCATTCCGAATTTGAGTTGCCTGAGGAGAGTTATCGCGCACCCTCTGACAGTTCCTCATTTTGAGTAGCTTGCATATGACATCTCTATCCCTCAAGTTGTTTGATGCTGGATCAACAGTTAAATCAATGTTTCTTGACAAAGTTTCTCCTCGGTCAATACAAATGTTGTGGAGTACCATGCATGCCAGTGTGGTCATTCACACTTTATCGGGTGGGCTCTCACCTTTCCTCATCAAAACTCTTCACCTCCCCTTCTACTGCCCATATGCACCTTCTGTCACCATCCTTGCTTTACTGAGCCTATACTTAAAGTTACTCTGTTCTGGGGTCAACACAGCATTTGTAAATGGTTTCATCAGCCAAGATTTAAATGGCAAGGCAGAGTCACCCAAAATTAGTGGTGGTACTGTAACTCCTCCAAGGTCGTGGCCAATAGGTGGAATTTTCTGTCCTTCAGTCATGTCCATCCACAACTGCGTCGACTGAAAAATGTGGGAGTTTCCAAGGAAGCCACAGCTTCCCCAAATAAACCTGTACTTGGCATCGACTTTAGCCATTAAAACGATTGAATAAAAATTCTTGAAATTATGAAACTCCTTATAAGCTGCCAAGCCACCATAAGGACATTTAAGAGGAATGTGGCAGCCATCTATGGCAGCCCAACAATAGGGAAACTGCCATCACTCCTCCATATCCAATATTTTTTCTTTCAACTGCTGTTCATTTTCCGGGAAGTGTCTTGACGCATGCTCTTCCCAGAGATTGTTGATGATTGCATCTGTTACCTCACTGATGATAACACCTACGGTCGAACGAACAAGACCTACCAACTCCGATATTGTGTACAAGTAATCTCCATGTGCAAGTCTGTAAAGACAAACAGCTAATCTGAAGGCCGGTGATATCGGCTCCTTGGTCAGAGTTTGCCTAAGTAGATCGTGCTCAATTTTACTGAGGATGTACGTTAAAGTTGCTCTGGAAACTCGGAACATCTTTTTAAAGCGAGAATCTGAATACGTATTCCAAACATGCGAAAACCACCCCTGGTTTCGCGGTAATCGTCGACACGTTCAAGAAACAGTTGTGTTGTTGCAGGAAAACACAATAATGGCTGTCAGAAACACGAGACGCAACATCAGCAGTCATCTGTTCTGCAAAATAAGGAGCAATTGTTGCAGTGTAGATCGCCTTATTCGGGAATTTTGTAGCATTTTCATCAGAAAAACTTGTCTTCGGCAGCGCGCCATTTTGATAACTCATTGAGTGCCCGCTGACCATACTGTTCGATTTCAAGACTTTGAATTTGGTTCGTCTGAATTAAGTTCAACGTTTGACCCAACAGACGAAAATGATTAATTTGGGTCGACCCAAACTACAATTTAGTTTGACTCATGAAAAGTTCGACGTTTGTCCCGGGCCTAAGTTAAGCTTAAATGTTGTAAAAGCAAGATAGACAAGCTGGATTTTAATTTTACTTTTTTCTTGGAAGCTATTAGTTTTGGCTTAATCTACCACCAAGTTGTAAATGATCACACCTTTCTATGATATTATGTACCATTCAATTCCAAGACTATATAGATTGGTGAGCCATACATGAAAAGACTTGCCGTGTTCTATGAAAGAAAATTTCCACGTAATCCTAATGTCCTTTATTTATTCAACGTGTCACTTGATGTTTGCGATAAAATCGATAGTTCAACCGGAAATGTCACGCATTGTCGCCAAACAAGCTGGTAACTGTCGGATTTCGTATTATTAAACGTTTTTTCTTTCTGTTACATATACGAACATCCCATTTCTAAAACAATAAAGACTAATTGTAAAAATAAACATAAGACATTTAATTCCACGAAATCCTTACGCCCTTTATTTATTTATTTTGTTTCTTCTCTGAGAGTCCAACGTGTCACTTGATGTTTGCGATAAAATTAATGTTTACAACCCATAGACCGATAAAGAACTATTTACAGCCATGCCCCGTCACGCGTGACCAGTTATCCACCAGACTGAAATGAACATTTGAATATTTCTTTGTAACGTCCGAAATTTGAATGAAACCTTGAAGATCTCTCTGGAAAACACTTTGAAAGTCACGAGTTAACGGGAAAATAACTTCGCTACATGCATACATTCATTTAAAGTGCATCTAGTAAAAAGAGTGTTGCAAGTACAGTGGAACCCCGTTAATACGGTCATCAACGGGCCATGAAAATTTGGCCGTATTAACGGGGTAGGGTCAAATTTCATGACTCATCTATGTTTCTTTTTCATGACAGGAAAGTAAATTGCTGTTTGATTACGTTTACGACAGAGGTCAATGACATGACATGAATAAATACAGTATTGTTTTGTTTGGTCCATAATTAATGCGTATTTGGTTCGAGTGGCCGTATTAACGGGGTAAAATTATTAAGGATTATACAGGTAGGGATTTCAGAATGTGGCCGTATTAAGGGGGTGGCCGTATTAAGGGGGTGGCCGCATTAACAAGGTTTTATGATAAGAAAATGTATGGGCATTTCGCCGGGAAAAAAAAGTGACCGTAATAACGAGGTGACCGTATTAACAAGGTGACCGTAAGGCGGGGTTCCACTGTAGTCAAATATCTTAGCGGTTTGACAAAATACAGATTTGTATTGTTTACGAAAACTGACCGCTTGGTTCGGACATAGATTTGTCAATTTCCATGTCGGAGACTTGGAATTAATTTCCTTTTGCAAAGTGAATACCTCATTTCGCAAAGTACAGATTTCCCATTTCGCAAAGTACAGATTTCCCATTTCGCAAAGTACAGATTTCCCATTTCGCAAAGTACAGATTTCCCATTTCGCAAAGTACAGATTTCCCATTTCGCAAAGAACAGATTTCCCATTTCGCAAAGTACAGATTTCCCATTTCGTTTCGCAAAGTACAGATTTCCCATTTCGTTTCGTCCCATTTCATTTTGTCCCATTTCGTTTCGCAAAGTACAGTAAGCCCATTTATATTTATATTCTGGAGTGAACTAAATCTAGCTAAGAGATATATAAACAACAGACAACAGCACAAGCAAATTGATTGCAAGACATTTAAAGTGAAAATGAAAGATAATATAAGATTTATATGTTGGTCGAATTCAAAACCACAAGAGAACTGCTCTTTGAATGTGAAATTCTAATGCACCAAATGGGATTCCCCCTGTTTGGGGTGAGAATGCCCCCTAAAAAAATTGGTGACTCAAATTCTTCTATTTATCTTACATTTTTTATCTTACAATACAAGCTCGTGTGCATGCCTGTTTCTTGCCAATCATGTGTGCTATTTGCAGTTGTTATTCATTACAAAGTGTGGTTAAACTGTAGAATACCCGGCCACTTATTTGCATGTCATTGAATATGAATTGTTTCTTTTGTTTTCACATGCCTTTTACTACTAAACGTTTAGGGATATGTAAATAAGTGGCCGGGTATTCTAAAATCGCTCCCAAGGTTGTTACATGCACTTTATTACGAATTGCTGTTTGTTTTTAGGTGTCTGGTGTCCTAAGTGGGGATGATGCTTCACTCTATCTGTTAGAGTTGAAGTTGACAACAAATGCTGTCATTGTTTTAAACAAGGCTGGAATAGAATTCTTTATAAGACAATTCAATTTAAAAATCAAAGAAACTTCGGGTGAGTGAGTAGGACATAAATATCAGCTGCATATGATGATACATGTTAACAGTTTTGAAAGATTTTATTCCATTAAAATGTTACCATTCTACATGTACATAATTTTTTAAGATGATAGTCCAGAAGGGATACATTGCCTGAAATAAACTTAAGTGTAAACAGTTTTCAATATAATTTAAGTTTGGTCTGCTGAAAAAAGTGACCTGCGTTTCCCACATGAATGGTTTACCCGCCAAGCGAAATGCTAAAATAGAGCCTGATCGCAAGTTAATTCTGGAAAGATCGGGGAGCTCCCTGTTACAAGGTAGCTGTTTACTTCAAAAGCGTGATGCCGACATTTTATCTCTAGTGTTAATAAGCATGCGACTTTGCCCTTTTTGCCCTGTTCTAAAACACATACAAAAATGGTTTTGACCTTCTTTACTGAACATTTAGGAGCCTACACGACATTTAATAATTCTGAACCTATGCAAAGTGTACCTCACTCATTCACGGCTCGATTAGGAATGGGGAGAACTGGGAAAGCATTGTTCCTAATGGTTACCCAGTTTATTACAACCGAAAAGAAAGCCCAATCTACACCCCTGGGGATGGGTTGGGAGGGGTTAGAAAAGCTGCCATTGCCAGGGTCTCCCCTCTTCCCATCCCAAATAGGGGAAGAGTAGAAACCCTGGGACCGAGGTTGAAGTTTTGTCTGTTCCAGGCGTTTGACTAGGTAGCAGCGCGAAAAGAAAAAGCGAGGAAAGTTGAAGAGGTAGAAGAATGGGTAAAGGGGGCAAGAGATTTTGATATTTAATCTATACTCAATTGCCATTGTCAGGGGGTTTTGCCTTGAAACCATACTTAAGAATGTAGCAAGTCTTTGTACGGGTTTTCTTTGGCATTGCATGTAAAAAGTAAGATTTATTTTTCTTTCCGAGTCATAAAGGTGCCAAATTCCTGTCCTTTCAGGATATGTACAGTATTTGATTCTATCCAATGGGAGTATAATACGTAGCAAGTGATGAATAGTCATTATCTGTGCGTGACACGTGTTTTCCTTAGGTCTAGATATCGTATCATATGTATCATAACTCAGCAGATCTTAGCCCTGTAACATTTACCAGCTGCCACTACTTCGTCGGTGACCCCCGATGGAAACACTACTCCGGAAGGTAAGCCTTTGTTGCCTTCTGACTATATTTATGGCCCTGATGGTAAACAGCTAAAACCCTTGCAGCTGTCCTACGCGCAATTCATGCTCGCGAACGTTAAAATCCTCGAGTCTCTTCTCACAAAGAGCCCTCGCGAGGCCGCCGATTACCTTACCTACTTGAAGTTTTTGGCAACCAAAGGAACTCGTTTTCAAACTAAGGCCATCCTTGCCTTCGACCAAGACTATCGTGCCACAAAGGCAAGAGATCATTACAGCTGGGGGTCGAACTTAGATGACCTGAGTGCCCAGTATTTTGACGCGGCCGTGGCTCAGCGCCCTTCCCGAACCAACGACAGTCGCGGGGACAACCGTGGGTCAACCACGGAGGAGTTCTGTTTTCGCTGGAATTTTTCCCCAAACGGTTGTCCTAATCCACAGTCTTGTCGCTACAAGCACGTGTGTATACACTGTTCTTCAACTCAACACAAGGGCAAGAGTTGTTCAGGCGCCGCTAGCATTGCTGCAGGCAAGAAATGAACGGATTATTCGAAACAGGCCCCGCTTGAGGTCAATCTGCTTCCAACACCCATTGATCATTCTACCCCCATTGACTATAGTATTCCCCCACTTGAGGATTGCCCCTTACGTTTCCACGCTTGGAACTTCGAACTTGCTAATGACCCAGATAGAGCCTTTATTCTCGATGGTTTACGTTATGGTTTTAAGCTCATTCACGAATCTGACCCATCTTGCATCGACGACTACGAAACTGACAATTATTCTAGTGCTACGTGCCCCGACTTTAAACCGGAACTGGATCATTTATTCTCAACGGAACTCGCCTTGGGCCGCATCTCGATGGTTCACACTAAACCCTGTTAAGTTCACCCTATCGGCCGTGTACCCAAAAGGGATTCAGGGAAATCCCGCCCAATTACTGACTGTAGTCGCCCGCATGGTTTTTCACTGAACGATCACATTAAGCGTGACTTGGAAACGTTTCGTATGAACTCAATTGACACCGCTGTGTCATTTTCAACTGCTAATTGTTTTTACTCGATCGTTGATATCGAATCTGCGTGGCGTTGGGTCCCGGTTTTCCCCTCTCACCGTGAATTACAAGGCTTCCGTTGGATGTTTGGCAAACAAGATTCTACCCGCTGTAATTATTATGTGGATAATAGACTATGTTTCGGTCTCTCGTACGCACCATTCATTTTCAATCGGTTATCTAACGCCATTGTTCGCATGATGGCCCGCCGTGGTTTTCATGCCGTGATCAATTATCTTGATGACTTTGTAATCATCGGAAACACTCATGCCGAATGTCAACGTGGGCTTGTCACTCTTATCAATTTACTCCATTCTCTTGGATTTAACGTGAGCTGGCATAAGATCGTTTCCCCAAGCCAACGCGTTACGTTCTTAGGTATTGAACTTGACTCTTCGGCTATGTCTATTCGACTACCCGCGGATAAGTTATCACGACTGAATGAACTCATCTCTGCATTCTCTCAGAAGGTTTCAGCCTCCAAACGTCAATTGCAATCTCTTGCGGGAACGTTAAACTTCGCGTGCCAAGTTGTCCATGGGGGACGCACATTCCTCCATCCAAGCCCTAGGATTTCACGGTAACGATCGTTTCCGGTACCGTGTCGTTACAGTGCTCGAGAAATAACGGAACCGAAAAACAGTTTCCCCATTGACATATTAAACCTTACCGATCAAAATTCACTTGATATAAGTTTTTTTCAATGTGATTCTCAACTAGTAGAGCAATTCTTTGGTGGTTTCTCTGGTTAACATATACGAAACTGAAACGTTGTTTATCTTCTCTCGTCCGCCATCTTGTATCGTTCCCATAGTGCATTGCGCGGTAGTTGTAGCCCAGGCTCTCGCCCATGCACGTAGTTAAGTTTTACCGCCATTTCCACGGTTGAAAGATTCTAAATCGACTTTTAAAATGGCTTCCAGCGCGAAGAAAAAAAAGATTGAAACTGTTAGTTTAAGAACCTTTAAAAAGTGGTCTTTTTGTGAGGATTTCACAGTGGAAACAGATGATGACGATCAAATCTCCCTCCTGAAATGCAAGATTTGTAGCGAACAATTCATGTGAGTACATTTGCTTGTATGCTTCTTAGTTCAATTTTTGAAGCACTTTGCCCGTTTTCATCTTCGTATTTGAATTGAAATATTTCTCTTTTTGTCTTGGACATTGCCTTTCCGATTCCTTTTACCTTATTAGATAGCTTTTAAAACATTGCAGTAAATAAATTAATCGAAAGTTAGAAATTCTGGAAATTACGGCTGGTGGTCGGGAGATTTACCGATCAAATTTGCCAGCCAAAACTTAAATAAAATTTCAAAAACAAGATGTCTTGTTCAATTGGTCACATCTTTACTGTGTTTGGTGGCTCCTAAAAGAGCTGTTGTTTGATTGTTTGCTCTAAATAGAGCAGTTACAAAAGCGTCGCTTTTACTTTCTCCTCCAATTCATCCAATCCCTTCAGCATCTTCTCGACACTTTCAACAACAGAACGATAATTCTCAAAAAGAGAAGACAATTCTTGTTGCTCTGGTAAAGCTGTAACTGTCTCTTGCAGTTTAATTTCAGTTTCCTTTAATTCCTCCAATAAATCGAGGCGTTCATCGCAGATGTAATTTAGGATTTCTCGCTTTCGATCCATGCTCGCAGGAACTGTTGAAATGAAGGTTTCGCGCGCGCTCAAAAATAACCGCTGTACAATTGTATTGCATGGGGAGGAGGTGAATTTGAGCACGTGGAAAGAGGGTGTTGTGAAAATTTAATACGACAAGCCATGTGCTACCGCTTCACACTCTAAAGAAATGGAAAACTGACTTCAAATGCGGCAATATAATATATATATATATATATATATAAATTTAACACAAATGAAGACAAACCATTACTATTTTTGTCTGACACCTATATTTCGAGCACATTCAGTGCTCTTCTTCAGGGTATATATATATATATCTACATATATAAAATTTTAATAATGTCAAAATTACTGCACTTCTTTATACAGCAAAATTCGTCAAGAGGCCATTCGTAGAGGAATAAGCGGCCCTCCACTTGATGCAATTTTGAAGTATGCAGATGGTGTCACCTACGTTCACAAGGGGAATGTGGAGAAGCACATACGAAGTGGATCACTTCATCAGTGGGCCAAAGACAAATTCTCTAATAAAGAAAGTGCTTCTTCTGTAGGAAGCGATACTCAGAGCCAACCCAGACCACAAAGTCAAACTACTTTAACCCGATGTGTTACAGAATCTGCAAAAAAGAATTACATTCGCCTCTTCAACACAGCATTATCGTTAGTTATGGCAGAAAAGCCATTTGCAGATTTCCCTTTTGCAATTAAATTGCAAAAAAGAAATGGCTTAGATTTCTTGCCAGGCAAGGATGATGAACATTCTTGTTCCATATTTGTCCACTTCTTGGCAGAAGCTGTAAGGTCTGATATCAAATCAATCTTGTCACTGACAAATTTTTTCGCTGGTGAGATGGATGGTTCTGAGGCACGGAAAACCAAGGATGAGAAAGAACTCATCTATTGCAAAGTTGTGATTCGTGGACAGCCAGTAGAATTGTTTCTGAAATGTCAGAAAATGGCCGACTTTGGGGGGGTGGATGCAGACTGCACAAAGAAAGCCTTTGATGGTGCCTTTCTACAAGACTATGGTGTACCAGAAGAAAGATACAACAATCTGCTGATTGCTGTTTGTGCTGATGGTGCGGGAGTCAACATGGGCAGCATAACTGGGGCCTGTACTGTAATGAAATCATTAAGACCATGGTTGCTCGTGATCCACTGTGTAAATCATAGACTTGAACTGGCTATAGCTGATGCTTTCTTATCAGATGCATCCTTCAAACGTCTAGATGAAATGATGACAAGTATTTATTACTTATTCCGTAACAGTGGGAAGAACAAGCGGATAATCATTCGGTTAGCACAGAGGCTATCAGTTACTTGGGTTTCATTCGTCAACCCAAAGGGTACAAGGTTCCAAGCACATCACTACCATGGCATTAGAGTGATGATTGTGAACTACCTCACATTGGTGTTGTTTGCCGAAAACATGATTGAGGCCGACAACAAAACCTGCAAGCCAGACCTTAAAGCACAGCTGAAAGGCTATTTAAACCAGTGGATGACATATGGGTATCTTGGAGCTCTAGAGCTATATCGCAGAGTCTTGCGTCTTACTTCCCATCTCAGCCTGATCATGCAGGGTCAGGGTATCCTCATAACAGATGTGCTGGATAGTCTCGAAGAGTGCAAGGAAGAGCTTAGCCAACTGTCTGCATCAAAGGAGCCAGTGTTCCCATTCTCAACCCAAGTGGACGACTCAGCTGATCACGCCACACTAACTGTAACAGCTACAAATCTTCCGGCCACCACACAGTTCAAAGAAAGGGCAAAATTGACAGAAAGGCAAAAGAAGGGAGCAGACAAATGCATCATTAAAGTTAAAGAAACCTTTGAGCTGAAGAAGGTGACAGAGGGAAAAAAGAAAGTTCAGAAAATCAAAACAGACCTCATCCCTGCCATTTCTGCATGCCTCGATAAGCGGTATCAATCTCTGCAAGAGCCAGTCATCCAGGCCATGAGAATTACAGACCATTCTACCTGGGATCTGGGAGACCCAAATTCAGGAAAGGCTTGTGTTCAAACACTGGCTGAGCACTTCAGTGCCCCTTTAAGTATGCACAACTTTAGTCTCGATCTTGCACTAAGGGAGCTGAATGGTGTCAAGGCACTAAAAGCGACTAAATTCAAAGGGTACAAAGGTCGTATATCTTTCTGGGAGAAGATCTTTGAAAGTTACCACGACAGATTCCCTCATTTTCTTCTCATAATAGAACTGTGCCTGTGCGTCATCTTATCAAGCAGCACTGTGGAGAGGGGATTTTCTACTGTGAAACGCCACCTCTGTGACTCCAGGCTAAGTTTGTCAAATGAGAGTCTTGACGACCTGCTGTGTGTACGCATCAACGCCCCACTTCTGCAGAAACTGGATCCCAGCTACGAGATTAAACTTGTCAGCAAGGCAGTTGAACTTTACATGAACTCCTCTCAACGTGGTCGTTACATGAATACTACTACAAGGTATTCAGTAGTCGAGGTTGCCTCAGCTCAAGAGAAGTCATCAGACCTTTTTCTCCCAGTGTCATCAGCAGCATCTATTACTGCAACTGAGCCACAAAATGAACTTCTGGGGGATGATGAATTTGTTGGCAACATCAGTGACTCTGGCGAATCGGATGGTGCCTCTGAGTCTGACAGCTTTTCCAGAGAGGAGTCTGACATGCTCTGAGGGGTTGGGAGATGGACGACTGTTGAAACAACACCAAGATATTCCAGAGAAGCGCTACTAGTACAAGGAATAGACATGCCCTCTGTTACTAGCTTGGCTGACTTTGTTTACTAAGTTACTTCTTTGGTCATTAGGACAGAGACACTAAAACTTCACGCTAAAGTTCGTTGTTAATTTATTGTAATAGTTTTAATTTTCAAGGCTTAGTGGGGGAGTGTAGAATGCTGTGTCGTGTGAGCTGTGTAATAGTTCTTCCAGTAGTTATCTAGGAGATCACCTGCAATGAAATACTTTGTCAGTTAGAGTTGCATTCTAAAGTCAGCTGTTTTATTGAACCTGCATTACAGGTATTCGTGCTTGTTTTTTCTTCCACAGTGATCACCTTATGGACATCCTGTTTACACTTTAATGGACATTTTGTTAACACTTTAATAGGCATTCTCTATTATGGTGTAATAGTCATTTTGTTTGCGCCTAATTGATCGTTTTTTAGAATAAAATTATGGTTTTGGAGCCGTCTCCAATGATGATTGGTTTGCTGGCTCCTGGTCAGTTTCCCACGAGGATGATCTCAACTCACAGTTATTTACGTCTCATTGGTGCGATGCCGGTCACGCTATTGACCCATTACTTCGTTCAAATATCAATTTCTTGGAGCTATTTCCTATCCTTATCGCCGCCCGCCGCTGGGGCGCCACTTGGACAAACAAACGTGTTTGTGTCGAAACAGACAACACTCAAGCTATGGCTTTCGTTAATAAAGGCTCTTGTAAATATCCTATCGCTATGTCCTGGCTTCGGGAGATTTTTTGGCTTAGCGTTCAACACAATTTTTTACATCCGCTCGCGCCATTTGCCCGGAATAAAAAACGTCCACGCGGACAGGCTGAGTAGGCTTATTCAATCTCCCCACTTGTCTAATGTGTTTTTCTCCCGTTCATAGGATACCTCACGCAGCTGGATCTCCAAGCCAAGTTTGTCTCGGCCTCAGCATACGCACATTCAACGTTGAACATTCAACGTTGAACACGCGTCGCTCCCAATGGCGTACCTATTTACGTTTCTGTACTACGTACCACTTAACTCCATCCCAGCAGCGCACAAAACAATCATTCGGTTTTTAGTTCATTTGTCAACTTACTGCAAGTATTCTACGATAATCAACTATCTGTCTGCCATCAATGTTCTACACCGGCACTTTGGTCATCACGTAACGTATCAGGACGTTTTTCCTATCAAACTTATTACTCGCGGTTTACGGCGCATTCTTGGCAATTCCCAAGAACAAAAATTGCCTATCACCCCGGAAATTCTAAAGCGCATTCGACCAACACTTGCAGCGAATTCTGACTCGGGATTCTGGGCTGCGATGTTAATTGGATTCTACACGTTTTTTCGTAAATTTAATCTCGTGCCTAAATCAGTTAAAGGCTTTGATCCCGCCAAGAACTTGTCTCGCGGTGATATTATTATTCGCCCTTGGGGCCTGGTCATCTGTGTTCGTTGGTCAAAAACCATTCAATTTCGGGAGCGTCAGTTGCTCATTCCTGTTATGCGGTTAACACAGGGTCACCCACTCTGCCCCGTGCAAGCATACGAACGCCATATCTCACTATTCCCGGCCGCTCCCAACTCGCCTGCATTCTTGCATTCCAGCTCTGGTCACGCGTCTCCAATAACCCACAATGAATTTACCGCAATGTTGCGCAAGGCACTCGGTCATGCTGGCTTTCCTACCTCCAAATTCTCCGGCCACAGTTTTTCGTCGTGGTGGAGCAACCTATGCCTTCCGCTGTGGTGCTCCCGTGGAACTTATCAGCCTCCAGGGAGACTGGTCTTCTGACGCCGTTCTTCTCTACATTGCACAGGCCTCAGAACGAAGGCTTTCAGTCGCCAAACTGATTGCTCAAAACATTAACCAACATTAACTTTTTCTATATATATATATATATATATATATATATATATATATATATATTTTCAATTCGGATCTCTTATGATTTTATTTGTCTGGCGGTTTGGGCGAGCCGCATCAGGGGGGACGGCCCTTGGTTTTGTCACCACCCCTGCTGCGGCTTTGCTTTATTTACCGGCAAACAATAAAGTCAATATGTATTCTGTATATAGTCTCTTGTTTTTTATTTACTCCATAGACCGAAGAACGATTCGTAGGATTATGTACAGTATTGGATTCTATCCAATGGGAGTATAATACATAGCAAGTGATGAATAGTCATTATCTGTGCGTGACACGTGTTTTCCTTAGGTCTAGATATCGTATCATATGTATCATAACTCAGCAGATCTTAGCCCTGTAACATTTAGCCTTTATTCCCACCCACCCACCCACCCACCCGTGAGCCGCATCAGGGGGGACGGCCCTTGGTTTTGTAACCACCCCTGCTGCGGCTTTGCTTTATTTACCGGCAAACAATAAAGTCAATATGTATTCTGTATATAGTCTCTTGTTTTTTATTTACTCCATAGACCGAAGAACGATTCGTAGGATTATAAGAGATCACAGCAAGTCAGCGGAGCAATGGGTCCACACCTCTGCAAGGCCAAGTACAATGATGTACTTGAAAGGGGACGGTCCCCCTACTTGGGGTGACATTAAAGTTTTTTTAAATGTAAGTAAAAATAATTACTTTTAAAAATTACTTAAGTACTAATTGGACAATTTCCTGATGTTACAACCATCGGTAGGTGTGAGATTTCCATTCAGTGGAATCCCATTCATTCTGATAAGTAATTGTAGGGTAATTGTTTAAAGAACAGAACAATTATTATTACAAACTCCAAAAAGTGATCTTTGATCAAATTTATGAACATGAGAAAATAAGACCCCGCTCACTTTTGAACTTTGTTTTCTAATAAACCTCCTCCCCTCATAAAGTTGTGAGAGAAATCGATATAAAGGAACTTAGATTCATCCACATAAACCAACTAAAACATTGATATTGATTCTCATTGGGTGTTGTTGAAATTCTCTGCCAGGGAAAAACCTGTTAAAGTCTAAAGCATATATATATATATATATATCCATTCACAAAAGAAGGCAACATCCCACTGTATGTACACAAGAAATCAAATCATCCACCATCCATCATCAAGAATATTCCAGATTCCATCAACAAGCGGCTTTCCGAAACATCTTCAGACCGTGATTGTTTTGACAATGCCAAAACCGTGTACCAAGAAGCGCTCCACAAAAGTGGCTACAATTACAACCTGGCATACAAAGAGTCACGCAACGAGTCACAACAATCACGAATGAACCGTCCAAGGAAAATTCTTTGGTACAATCCACCCTACAGCATGAACGTCAAAACAAACGTAGGAAAGTGCTTCCTTTCTCTCGTTGATCAACACTTTCCCAAATCAAATCCACTCCACAAGATTTTCAACCGGAATACGCTTAAATTGAGCTACAGCTGCATGAATAATATAAAATCGATTATATCCAACCACAACAAATCACAAATTAATAAGTCTGATCTCACCCAAGATAGTAATTGTAACTGCCGGAACCCAAGCACGTGCCCCATGAACGGAAAATGCAACGACACAAACATCATTTACCAAGCTGAAGTCACAACATCATCCTCCAAAGAGACATACGTCGGACTTTGTGACACAGCGTTTAAATTAAGATACAGAAATCATGTATGCTCATTTAGAAATGAAAAATACAAGCATCCAACAGAATTAAGCAAATACATCTGGAGCTTTAAAGAAAGAGACGTCATTTACAACATCAAATGGCGTAAGATTAAACAAGCAAGATCGTATTCAAATGTAAACAAGCGTTGTAATTTATGTTTATGGGAAAAATATTTCATCATATGCAGACCCGAAATGTCAACACTGAACAATAGAAGCGAACTCCTATCTACTTGTAGACATTCTAAGAAATTCCTGTTGAAAACTGTATTCGTTTAGTTAACCAATCATATCTCCGCACGTCACGCCATTAGGTATTGTTCTGTAATTTCAAATTTTGTATGTATTCTATGTATCCGTTATTGTAGGCAGTTGCCTGATGATTGCTTCGTAAGAAGCATGAAACTCTGAGTAGCAGTGAATAAATGTCTTCGACCAAGTAATCCATCTCTACAAATCTACATATCGCTCTAGTTTATCTATTGAGCACTTTTATAGCTGATGAAGTCTTCAATTCATTATTTTATTATATTATATATATATATATATATATATATTTAATTACATGATAATTAATGGAAGAAGAAGAAAAACAAGATCAGAAATTGTTAATAAAGAATACAAAAAGATCGTATATGTGTGTGATGTTGTTGAAAGGTACTTTTAAATTAATAATACTCACTTCAAGCAGTTTTTTTTAAACATGTTCAAAGACATGAAGATGTAATCAATTACAGGTGACATTATGTTATTTATAACTGGTTTTATAGACATCAGCAAGGCATACACCAAATGAGAATATGGCCGTCAGGCAGTTTTTTGTTTGGCCAAGTTTTCAGAGAAATTAATGATATCACGTAAACGAGTGCTGCAAAGTGTACCATCTTGGAAAGTTTGAGTGTTTTTTATTAAACGGTTGCAAAGTTATGGCTCACTGAAATTATACGCGTTTGTATGAGAAAAGACATTCTATCCTCACTAGCCTCGCTTTCATGTTTTTCCCAAAATTTCATTGCCTATAACTTCTCCTAAAATAAGAATATGGCCTTGAAAATGCACACAATCACACAATCACAATTTTTTAGGTGTCTGGTGTCCTAAGTGGGGATGATGCTTTACTCTATCTGTTAGAGTTGAAGTTGACAACAAATGCTGTCATTGTTTTAAACAAGGCAGGAACAGAATTCTTTATAAGAGAATTCAATTTAAAATCAAAGAAACTTCAAGTGAGTGAGTAGGACATAAATATCAGCTGCATATGATGATACATGTTAACAGTTTTGAAAGATTTTATTCCATCAAAATGTTACTATTCTACATGTACATAATTTTTTAAGATGAAAGTCCAGAAGGGAAGAAATAGATACATTGCCTGAAATAAGCTTTAGTGTAAACAGTTTTCAATATAATTTAAGTTTGGTCTGCTGATAAAAGTGACCTGCGTTTCCCGCATGAATGGTTTACCCGCCAAGCGAAATGCTAAAATAGAGCCTGATCGCAAGTTAGTTCTGGAAAGATCGGGGAGCTCTCTGTTCCAAGGTAGCTGTTTACTTCAAAAGCGTGATGCCGACATTTTATCTCTAGTGTTAATAAGCATGCGACTTTGCCCTTTTTGCCCTGTTCTAAAACACATACAAAAATGGTTTTGACCTTCTTTACTGAACATTTAGGAGCCTACATGACATTTAATAAAATAATTCTGAAACTATACAAAGTGTACCTCACTCATTCCCGGCTCGATTATGAATGGGGAGAACTGGGAAAGCATTGTTCCTAATGGTTACCCAGTTTATTACAACCGAAAAGAAAGCCCAATCTACACCCCTAGGGATGGGTTGGGGGGGGGGGGGGAAACACTCCCACTCACTCCCACACTCCCATCCTCATAGCCTCTTACTATGCCGGCCCCGGTTATTTCCCACTTCCGATCCAACGCTACTTGCGAAAAAAGACATAATTCAGAACTTGTGGTTCTTATATACCCTTGCACAATATTATTCGACGTGAATAACATCCGTTGGTATTATGTATGGTTTCTTAATCAGTTCCTGTGAACTCAAAGACCAGTTTGAATAGGCGACTAAGCCTTTTGAACCGCGAAATTATAACCTTATTCAGACTGCACTGGCTTCCCGCGGGGAGGGGGGTTAGAAAAGCTGCCATTGCCAGGGTCTTCCCTCTTCCTGTCCCAAGGAGGGGAAGAGTAAAAACCCTGGGACCGAGGTTGAAGTTTTGTCTGTTCCAGGCATTTGACTAGGTAGCAGCGCGAAAAGAAAAAGCGAGGAAAGTTGAAGAGGTAGAAGAAGGGGGTAAAGGGGGCGAGAGATTTTGATATTTAATCTATACTTAATTGCCATTGTCAGGGGGTTTTGCCTTGAAACCATACTTAAGAATGTACCAAGTCTTTGTACGGGTTTTCTTTGGCATTGCATGTAAAAAGTAATGTGAGATTTATTTTTCTTTCCGAGTCATAAAGGTGCCAAATTCCTGTCCTTTCAGGATATAAGAGTTCACAGCGAGTCAGCGGAGCAATGGGTCCACACCTCTGCAAGGCCAAGTACCATGATGTACTTGAAAGGGCACGGTCCCCCTACTTGGGGTGACATTAAAGTTTTTTTAAATGTAAGTATAAATAATTACTTTTAAAAATTACTTAAGTACTAATTGGACAATTTCCTGATGTTACAACCATCGGTATGCGCGAGATTTCCATTTGGTGGAATCCCATTCATTCTGATAAGTAATTGTAGGGTAATTGTTTTAAGAACAGAACAATTATTATTACAAACTCCAAAAAGTGATCTTTGATCAAATTTATGAACATGAGAAAATAAGACCCCGCTCACTTTTGAACTTTGTTTTCTAATAAACCTCCTCCCCTCATAAAGTTGTGAGAGAAATCGATATAAAGGAACTTAGATTCATCCACATAAACCAACTAAAACATTGATATTGATTCTCATTGGGTGTTGTTGAAATTCTCTGCCAGGGAAAAACCTGTTAAAGTCTAAAGCATATATATATATTTAATTACATGATAATTAATGGAAGAAAAACAAGATCAGAAATTGTTAATAAAGAATACGAAAAGATCGCGTATGTGTGTGATGTTGTTGAAAGGTACTTTTATTTTATAGTAGTAGATACCCGCAAAATCGTAAAAAAGTGATCATTTTTAAAGAAAATTATTTAGCTCTAGAAACCCTCCCCAATCTCTAAATTATATGTGTCTGAACTTATTTTTTGTCTATCTTTTCCCATGCGCTTTAAAAAGGTAACCGGTCGTTTCGCCCCGCGCTGTTATAATTACAGCCATTAATATTTTTTAATACAATACCTCTGAAAAAATCGCACCTCCTTTCCTTCACTGCCGCTTATTGTTATTTCGATTGAATTGAATTTGCATTGCAATACTTGTGACTTTCTCACTTATTGCAGACAAACGTTCCTAACAAAAACCGGAAACAACAAACGATCCAGGCGGGCGAATTAACTTTTTACGCCCAAGTGGATATTATAAGTGAATTTTGTGATCCTCGCAGTGTGCTATTAATTTAAGCAGTTGAAAAAGCAATCTGAAAAAATTTAGGCCTTTGCGCGTTTATCGTAATGCGTGACACAAATTCGATTCGCTTGCTGTTACAATCACAATCTGCGCGCGAACAGAATATACCACTAGTTATCCAATGGTTTTATGTATCGAGAACGCAGAAGTTGAGAACATTTAAACTTTATTAAACATGTTTATCGTATAAAATACAGCAATAAAAGGCGTGACGCTGGCGAGTTAATCAGCGCATCAAAAAAAAAAAAAAAAAAAAAAGAATCGCACCTCCTTTTCTTTGTGCCGCTTGTTGTTTCGATTGAATTTGCATTACTAAGCTTGTGACTTACTCACTTCATGCAAACAAAAGTTCGTGGGCTGGCTGAAGCTATGCTTAGCAAAGAAAGAAAAGGGTCCACGCGGGTCAATTTTATTAACTAAGTGAATATTGTGTCAGCGCGAGTGCCGCTTCGTGTTGTTTCGATTGAATTTGCATTATGCGCCGATCAATTCGAAACATCAACATCCCCCCCCCCCCCCCCCCCCCCCCCCCGGGCAATGCCCCGGCATTTGAACTTTTGAAGATCGACTTGTTCAAATTCCCGCCCCGTTGGGCCAAAATTGCATTCAAATACCCCACCCTAGCACTGGATTTGACTGTCAAATGCCTCTCCTAACGATAAAATGTTTTTAGTGAGATTAAAAAATACACTTTGCATTCACTTTTTCTGATTTATTCTAGCTATTGTTTTCCTCGAGAATATACTCAACTGAACCACGTATACTTTGCAACTGATATTTCACGGCACTCCTGTGGCATACCTGTTGTTCACGGTCTTGGGGATTTACTTTTCGATATTTTTTTATTTGAGTAATTTCTCGTGTGATCAACAAATATTGCAAAAATATTTAGCAATGCGGTTGATTCATTTTTGGAAGCGTTAATTTCCACGAGGTGAAAATTTATTATTCTAAACGCGTTTTATATCAACTGACAAATGTTTCCTTAAAGAATTTTCTGTTTGAGAGAGTTCATTTTGCAGTGTTTTTCTTTCAATCAATGGCCATTTAAAATCTGCGTACATTTAATAGACTCGGGCACAGGACTGGCAATGCAGTCAGCCATTTTGACTTCGAAATCTAAAACGCGTTGAATGGCAGTTGAATTTAACTTTTCATACAAACCTTCAAAAACACTGCAAAGCTTTGTCAGCCCATTTTACTAGCCATTCACTAACAAAAACGATATTTTCCCCTTTAAATTGCTCCATGTTGAATCTGAACTGCTACTGCATGTGTTTTTTATAGGCGCCGGCCAAAAAAATATATTTTGAACACTTCCGGTTCAAATTCCCCACCCCACCCAGGCAAAGTCAAATTCCCCACCTCTGGGATGGCCTTTCACATCAAATTCCCGACTCCCCGGGCACAGAAAATGTTCAAATACCCGGGGCTTGCCCGGGGGGGGGGATGTTGATGTTTCGAATTGATTGGCGCATTACTTGTGACTTTCTCACTTCCTCTCGCGCCGGTTTTTAACGTAGAAGTTGAGGAGTCAAGTCAATTAATTTTTCTATTAAAAAACTTCAAGGAGATAAAACAAAAAAACGTTAGCGAACTGACATATAGGACGTTAGCGAACTGACCCAAGACGTTAGCGAACTGGCATATCACACGTTAGCGAACTGACCTAAGACGTTAGCGAACTGGACGTAGGCGAAACGACCGCAATTCTTTAAAAATAATAAAATCTATAGGGCTCTCAATTGTTTATTTTTTGTTATTTTTCCGTTTCCATGGTAACCAGCCAGTATACGCGTTGTTTTTTGCTTATTTTCAAGGTCAAAAGACACCCCCAAAGCCCCAAATCCAGATTTTACTCTTAGAGGACGTCTGGCACTTATTTGTTATACCGTGGGGGACTGGAACCGAGTTTACAAAAAGCCTGAAGCTTTCCGAAGCGTGGGACACGAGATTTCGAAATTGTCAAAATATATTTTAGTTGTCTCTCGCCTTGAACGCAGATTTCGCTAGATTTTTTGGAAAAACTTTCGTTAGAAATGCCGAGAACTAAATTTTGATCGGTTAGACGATCGCTTACACGGAAAAACGTTCACGGACGCCCAAAGAAGAACCAAGATCGAACGAAGAATATACTCCTTCGGCGAAGAAGCTTCGCATGCAAGATGAAAGTTCGCCGCAGACATCGAGCAAGGAATCGTACAACAGGCCAACTGGATATCGATTCCAGGATGTTGACATTCTAAGGAGAGTATTATTAGCTTGTGCTGTTTGCAAAGAGTGCTTAAAAGGAACTTTGCAGTTGTTTGAAAAGGTTAGTGGTTGTGGCTTAGCCAGAACTCTTTGTGTTGCAATGCACAAACAATGGTTGCAAAGCTTTCGCGGAGCTTCCTATGTCTGAGAAGATTATACAAGGGAAAGCTCGTTTCTATGACATCAATAGAAGATCAGCTTTGGCCATGCGGATCATCGGAAGAGGCAGAGCTGCTCTGACAAAATTCTGTGCTGTCATGAATAATTATGCCAGGCCCGGTGGCAAAGAAGTCGTTTCAGACGCACGTGAAGGCAATGGCCCGTGTGTCTCAGCAGGTAGCAGAGGCTGAAATGAACAAGGCTGAAATGAACAAGGCTGTGAAGGAACTCAGGGCTGCATCTAATGTCAGTAAAAATGAGACCCTGGATATTGCTGTTTCTTGCGATGGAACATGGGCGAGACGAGGATTTCAGTCTCTTTATGGAATGGTTTCTGCTATTCATGTGGGCTCAGGGAAAGTTGTGGACTTTGAAGTAAAAAGTAAGGTTTGCTTCAAGTGTCGGGCTAAGAAAGAACTAGATCCTACATCTCAAGAACACATCGAATGGATGGAAGCCCATGGACCCAAGTGTTCTGCAAATTTTAACAAGTCCTCTAAAGCCATGGAGTCTCAAGGTGCAGTGGATATGTGGGGCAGATCTGAAGAAAAACACAAGTTGAGATATGTAGATTTTGTGGGTGATGGTGACTGTTCTTCCCATCGTGATGTTGTAAAATCAAAGCCCTATGGTGTGGAAACAGTTGTGAGGAAAGTGGAATGTGTTGGACATATCCAAAAAAGAATGGGAGGCAGGTTAAGAAGGAAAAAGAGGGACTTGAAAGGCAAGAAACTGGCAGATGGGAAGACAATTGGTGGGCGTGGGCGTGGCCGTCTGAGCGACAATTTGATCGACACCTTCCAGAGATACTATGGAAAGGCTCTCCGTCAAAACAAGGGTGACTTACCTGGCATGGAGAAGGCTGTTAAAGCTATTTGGCACCACTATGCCTCAACTGAAGACACTCCACTTCATGAGTACTGTCCTGAAGGACCTGATTCATGGTGCAAGTGGCAGCGCGATCAAGCAAATGGCACAGACACTTTCAGCCCAAAGAATGTTGCCCCAGCTGTGATGCAAGAGATTCTTCCTACATTTGAGGCTTTGTGGGACAGAAACCTTCTCCAAAGTGTTTTGGAAGGCCTCTCACAAAACAACAATGAGGCCCTTAATCACCTTGTTTGGGACATCAGTCCCAAAGAACTCTTTGCTGGTCCACAGACAGTTTCAACAGCTTGTGCTATTGCTGTTTGCTTCTTCAATGGGGGTGCTAAAACCATCCAAACAATGCTAAGAGGGCTCGACCTGACAGTTGGAGAGCACTGCAAGTCTGGGCTAACAGCCATCGACCAGCAAAGACTTTATGCAGCTGCAGAAAAATCCACAGAGGCAACAAAACAACAGCGCCAAATTCGTCGCAGTCAACGAAAAAGCCGCAATGAAAGAAATGAGGAGCAGGAAGGGCCAACATATGAGCCTGGGGCATTTGGACTTTAACTTTATAACTTCAGACATTGTTTAGATACTTTTTTATATGGATCTAAATGACTTTTGACTGCTAAAAGTGTTTAATTTTTCAAAAATGTAGTGAAAATCCGGGTGAAAAAAGTTACTTTTTTTAAGGTTAAGCTGTTTAGGGGCAGGTCGTTCAAGAGAACGAATTGTCCGATTCTCACCACATTTGGTAGGAATATGTATTTTTGCCTGTAGAATGCGATGATGTAGTTTTTAGAACCATACAGGTGAAACATAGCTCATAAATTTGAGTCGAAATGAAGAAAAATCTTTCTTCTGAACTTGCTTGTTGCCACGGAAACATTGACGAAAAGTAGTTCATTGCATTCTACCAGGCTTCCAGTATATTCATGCAAAATTTGGCTCAAATAGGGTAGCTTTTGAAGGAGATTGACCTGCCCTAAAATTGTAGCCATTTCTCAGCAGGTGTTCTAGTCAATAGCCCCCCACTAGGCCAGAACAAGGGGCTTTTTTGCTGGACCATGCGCGAACTGCTGGACGGTGAAATCGCAATGCAGGCTCACCACAAGGAAACCACTCCCAACATGGCTCGCGCTATTCATCTTTTCGTATTTCTCGTTGTTTTGGTCTTTGCTCAATGTGCAAAAAATGAATTAAAATGCGCGGTTTGCCTAAAATTACTTTCGACGTCGCAACGCAAGTACAGCAGACCAGTTTCTGCGTACATCGACGAGTTGTCGTCTTGCATAAACACAAATGAGCTGGGTCAGGATGCACGCATTTGCAGTACGTGCAGAGCGGCCGTCTTAAAATCGCGAAAATCCGCGGAGACATTTTCGCATGTAAGTCGATTTTTTGTGTGTATTTTTTTGACACCGATATGTATATAGGAAATACCATAGCATACGAAAATAATTTTTTTACATTTCAGCGAGTGGGAAAATGCAAGCGCGACAAGGTTGGGAGGCCCCCCAAAACCGTCCGTAATAAAACAGGCGCGGGCATCAAAAAAAGAGGCAGGAACACAGACCACGGCGAAACAATTGTTGTCTTTGACATTGTGGACGGTGGAAAGCACATGTTTTGGCGAGATTTTGCGAGGACCTTGTGGCCGAACCTTATTCCCCCTGGTCTGTATGAGGAAGTGGAAGAAAAAATGCAGCTGCTCTCCAAACGTAAGTTACTAACTATTACATGCTGAAACGAAAGTTAACAGATTAGGAATTGCATGACGCTAAATGGGCGGAAAAGAAGCAGTATTCACTGACAGACAGACAGACAGACATATACTCCTTTATTCAATAAATGACTGATTTATTGATTCTTCAATTGCTTGACTTGCAGGATGCGACCTTTCAAAGGAGCTCCAGAGTCTAAAGGACACTATGTACAAGGAATTCACGAAATCAGCAAGGCCTCCCATATATGATCCTGATGAGTTTGAAACATTATGTGCCAGAGCTGGGGCTCAAACAATATTTCATTCTATTCTGTCTGCCATGACTGGTGACAGGCACTCGTCAGAATGGATTGCAACTAACAAGAAAAGAAACGTAGCAATCCTCTATAAGCTATGCTATGGCCTGAGTCAGGTCTGTAACTGGTTGCAGACCGACCATGCTGTATTTCTAAAACATTCCAACATTAACCAGGAAGGGTTGGAAACAGAACAAGCAATGGGAAGTTCTTGTAGTAAAAGCAAGGTCGATCAAATGATTATGGGGATGTCCCAAAAGGCTGCATTTAAGATTGATGAAATTGTTACACAAGCCATCACAATAAATGGCAACTGGTACTGGTTATAGATGATTACACCTCTATTCACTCAATCAGACGCCCCAAAACTGATACTGTTTCCAATGCTAAATATATGTGTACCATCATCATTAAAGTGTTTAAGAATGTCCCAGCCCTCTCAGCCTGTCCAGTAACAACCTACCATAATCCAAGTGCTATTGACATAACTGCCTGCATAAAAACAGTTTCGGGTATTCCTACTATGCACAAATTGACTCTCACTTACTCTTCTATAATGCCTTCCTGGATAAGAGATTCATTTTTTAAACCAGAATTTGAAAGACACAGGATAACAGCACATGAATACTGTGATCATGAATCAGTTCAAACTATGAGGCAGATGGATGATGTCCACTTAGTAAACTTTTTTCAGTTAACTCTTAAAAGCTTTGATGACTTTGCAGCTGCATTCGATGCAATACTAAGTTCTAAACTATCTGACTACCTGAAAATGTTCCTAACACCTCAGCCTGGTGACTGGCCTGCTCAATTTTACAGCCGTCAAATTGTATATGAAAGCCTTTTGAAATTCTGGGAAACATCTGATGTCCCTGACAATACAGCCTCTTCTCATCTACATGTAAACCATTCCTACACCACAGTTGGCTCTTCTGGACCTGGAACACATAATATAAGCATGCACGTAAGCAATGATCAACCAAGAATCCTGTCCATAATTCCCTGCATTGGTCCCCTACATATTTCCTTAAATGGGAGAGAAACTGTTTTTCACGATTATCGTCCTTTTTTTGACATTGTCTATACTCAACTTTTCCCAAAAAGCAAGCTGGCAAAGAACCCTAAACCCTGGAGAATCAGTCTTATACATGAAGTAGTATATGGTGGCTGGCTGTTTATTAGGGACAGTGTAAAGGAAAAATTTTGTACCTGTAAGGACCTAGAATACAGAACATTGTTAAACTTGTTGGATAACTATTTGCCTCTAGTCCTCACAATCTATAGTGTTACCTTCAAATTGAATAACTTTGTGGAATTCTTTAATGCCATGGTCAGGATTTGGACAATGTTTGTATGCCTTGAAAGGCACCACTACAATAAAGCACCACTAGTTTGGCTTGCCATGTGTACATACTGGGGCACACACCATCCTGAGATGTATAACCTGCTGCGAACTTATTTGGTCATCTTTGACGAATATCCAGTCGAGAATGCCCATAGCATTATCCGCTCTAAGACTAATGCTTACGACACAGTTGAACAACTAGAGAAAAAAGCTAAAGCAACCTTCCAGTCAAAGCTTGCACAGGAGAATTTCAAGGAACACTTTGCTCCACCTAAGAAGCAACAATTCACACTCAACCACCTGAGGAGCCTTAAGGCAAAATGTGCCAAAATACTGGCCAACATCTTTTTAGAAATAGCTAAAAACCCAGGAAAGGCAAGAATTAATGCTGATGGGAAAAAGAAAAATATTCTCTTGCCCAGAGTATTTGGTAATGAGCCAGTTAAAATCAAAGTACTACCACTAGGATATTGCAGCTTTAACATGCCACACCAAGACAAGCGCTGTGACTTACCAAGTTGTAACATTGCTGGAAATGAGCCATGGATTCTATTTGAGGGCTGCTCTCATTCCTTTCACCAGGTCTGTCTGTGCAATTGCCACTTCTGTCCACTTTGTCAAGCATTCCTTGCAGAAAAGGCAAAATGTTTGTCAGAAACAGCTAAGGATGCTATTCTAAACCCTAAGAAAAACAAGGAAACTGAGGATCCCAATAACAATAGCAGCAACACTGAAGAATGCGAATCAGATGAGGACAGTGCCTTTGACTTAAACCCCCCTTGTGAAAGTGATCCTGGAAATGAAGATAGCCAGATTCAGTCAGTCAATGAAGCAATATCTGCACTACCATCGCCACCAGCACCACCCTTACCACAGGCATCACCCTTAATGCAGCCAACACCTCTATCACAACAACATCACCAGGTACATGCTCCTTCAACATCCAAAAGAACTCCAAAATGTAGACAATGTGGGCATCGAAGAAAAGGACACACACATCCCAAAAATGGCCCTGTTAAGTGTCCCGAGTGCAGAGGAGGTTTGTGCACAAGCCATAATCAATCTCAGACATCTCTTACAAAACAGCAATTGACACTTCAGTCAACTGTACATTATGGACAAGTCACAGAATGGATTTTACCGCATCATCTTTCACAATCTATGATTTTTGGAATCCCAATTAGCAGCAATGCCTGTACAATTATTGCCACCATTGGAGCAATGAATTTTTTGTCTGGTACTCTTCCTACCCCGTCATGCCAAAGCATCTTAACATCTGTTGCAACATTTGCAAATTCAAGGAGAGAAGGAAACATCCATTACAACACCTTAAATCTGCCAGCAAATCAACCCAACTTGGATGCCAGTGAAGCACTACAAACAAGAACT
Source organism: Dendrophyllia cribrosa (assembly GCA_024195265.1). Taxonomy (NCBI): domain Eukaryota; kingdom Metazoa; phylum Cnidaria; class Anthozoa; order Scleractinia; family Dendrophylliidae; genus Dendrophyllia; species Dendrophyllia cribrosa. Next base: position 38,359,486 of record JAJLRJ010000001.1, read on the forward strand.
GACAACTTTGACCTCAGAATTGTTGAAGATACAGGGATCTTCTCTCCCGGCAGTCTTAAGAATAAGCTGAACAATATCTGCTCCTCACCAGATGATCAATGTGCTATTGTTATAACACCACCAGACAAATCTATGCTCCTGTGCTTTAGCAGTGACGAACAGAAAATTTCGCTATTTGAGAGCCATACCCATAAAAATCATGGTGGGTTAATTGCTGTAGCAAACTATGAACATGTTGACAATTTTGTTTTGTTTTTGTCTCACATGTGTGCACGTGATCGGGGAACTGGCATTTCTGGAGCCAATATTACAGTTGTCAGAAGACATATTAATTAATTGAAAGTGCTGTACATAATTATGGCTAGCACATGCAGTTTATCAGTTAAGTTTCTTTGGTGTAACCTTTGGGGATATTTATAAGCTTATGAGTTAGTAATCCATAAAATAAATTTGAGTTGACAAGTCAGTCACGTTTACCTTCCTAAAAAAAAATTACTGTACCTACTATCACACACTTTTCGGTGTGTAAACTCAAGGATGTATTGTGTTTTACTATAAACGAACGGATCTATTTATTATGACATTTGAAAACGGCAATTTCCTGGGAGTATTGCAGTTCTATACCAAAATTACCGATAGCCCAAGCCCACAAGTTCTCAGAAGAACTGGTTAATTTTCTCTTTTCCCCAATTTTGCCAACAGGCCCAACATAATACAATGGAAATACATAAAATGAAGGTATGTTTTTCATCGGAATTGTTGTGGTTATCTGTTATAGATGTCACACCATAATGCAAAATAGAATATTCATGAGACAATATTTTTATGGAAAATCTGGGGCTCAGTAACTACTACAATACACGACCGATCTCTGGGAAATAAAATGTTATGCTTTCACAAGGGTCACAGAAACTAAGTGTGACTCATCATAACATTAAATATTTTCAAGTAATAATTTTCCGGTCAAACAAAAAATACCACGCTAAAACGTTTACGAAACTGTAAGACACAAAAATCATAACTTCCCCAATTTTGCAATTAATGATCCCTAGATAAACCGAATTCTAAAGCATAGTGGTTACCATTTCTGCTAACAACGCTGTGGTTATCAATCCTAGATTTCGAAATAATTTCCTGTCAAGATGACAGAAAGCCAACTTGACACAAAACAGGATGAAAGTTAAACGAAGATTTTCATAAACCCTTGAAGCCAATCTCTAAACAAGGTATTTTAATAAAGTGCTAATGACTTAAAACTTACCGTGGTTGAGGCATTGGCAGCATACCGTCTTATTTCATGAAGGAAATCCAAGCACCAATTATGTCGGTAGCCACATCAGCCGCCATTTTCTCGTCGGAATGAGCTGCTCTTTCATCTTGTTTGGAGTGGCGGTTCGAAGCTTAAACAGGTCGATATTGCCTTAAATTGCACCAAGAAGGGTCCTTTCGGCATTCCATTTATTCTTTGAGCTTCGATCAGCGTTTTTGAATGAAGAAAACCGGTCCTTCCTTACGCATTTTACTGCTGTTAATCATTGTAAACAATCCGCTGAACTCAAGTGTACTGCGCATGCGCAGCAAAAAAGCCCCTTGTTCTAGGCCAGCATTTGAAGACTTGTACATTTTATTTATCATAAGCTATCATTAAGTATGGTTTCAATTCTGATACAAGCTTGCACTTCAATTTTGACAAAATTTGACCATTTTTGCGGGTATCTACTATAATACTCACTTCAAGCAGTTTTCTTAAACATGTTCAAAGACATGAAGATGTAATCAATTACAGGTGACATTATGTTATTTATAACTGGTTTTATAGACATCAGCAAGGCATACACCAAATGAGAATATGGCCGTCAGGCAGTTTTTTTGTTTGGCCACGTTTTCAGAGAAATTAATGATATCACGTAAACGAGTGCTGCAAAGTGTACCATCTTGGAAAGTTTGAGTGTTTTTTATTAAACGGTTGCAAAGTTATGGCTCACTGAAATTATAAGCGTTTGTATGAGAAAAGACATTCTATCCTCACTAGCCTCGCTTTCATGTTTTTCCCAAAATTTGATTTCCTATACTTCTCCTAAAATAAGAACATGGCCTTGAAAATGCACACAATCACACTTTTTTAGGTGTCTGGTGTCCTAAGTGGGGATGATGCTTTACTCTATCTGTTAGAGTTGAAGTTGACAACAAATGCTGTCATTGTTTTAAACAAGGCAGGAACAGAATTCTTTATAAGAGAATTCAATTTAAAATCAAAGAAACTTCAAGTGAGTGAATAGGACATAAATATCAGCTGCATATGATGATACATGTTAACAGTTTTGAAAGATTTTATTCCATCAAAATGTTACTATTCTACATGTACATAATTTTGTAAGATGAAAGTCCAGAAGGGAAGAAATAGATACATTTCCTGAAATAAGCTTTAGTGTAAACAGTTTTCAATATAATTTAATTTGGTCTGCTGGTAAAAGTGACCTGCGTTTCCCACATGAATGGTTTACCCGCCAAGCGAAATGCTAAAATAGAGCCTGATCGCAAGTTAGTTCTGGAAAGATCGGGGAGCTCTCTGTTCCAAGGTAGCTGTTTACTTCAAAAGCGTGATGCTGACATTTCATCTCTGGTGTTAATAAGCATGCGACTTTTCCCTTTTTGCCCTGTTCTAAAACACATACAAAAATGGTTTTGACCTTCTTTACTGGACATTTAGGAGCCCACACGACATTTAATAATTCTGAACCTATGCAAAGTGTACCTCACTCATTCACGGCTCGATTAGGAATGGGGAGAACTGGGAAAGCATTGTTCCTAATGGTTACCCAGTTTATTAGAACCGAAAAGAAAGCCCAAACTACACCCCTGGGGATGGGTTGGGAGGGGAAACACTCACACTCACTCCCACACTCCCATCCTCATAGCCTCTTACTATGCCGGCCCCGGTTATTTCCCACTTCTGATCCAACGCTACTTGCGAGAAGAGACAGAATTCAGAACTCCTGGTTCTTATATACCCTTGCACAATATTATTCGATGTGAATAACATTTGTTGGTATTAAGTATGGTTTCTTAATCAGTTCCTGTGAACTCAAAGACCAGTTTGAATAGGCGACTAAGCCGTTTGAACCACGAAATTATAACCTTATCCACAGACTGCACTGGCTTCCTGCGGGGAAGGGGGGTTAGAAAAGCTGCCATCGCCAGGGTCTCCCCTCTTCCCGTCCTAAGGAGGGGAAGAGTAGAAACCCTGGGACCGAGGTTGAAGTTTTGTCTGTTCCAGGCGTTTGACTAGGTAGCAGCGCGAAAAGAAAAAGCGAGGAAAGTTGAAGAAGGGGTAAAGGGGGCGAGAGATTTTGATATTTAATCTATACTTAATTGCCACTGTCAGGGGGTTTTGCCTTGAAACCATAGTTAAGAATGTAGCAAGTCTTTGTACGGGTTTTCTTTGGCAATGCATGTAAAAAGTAATGTAAGATTTATTTTTCTTTCAGAGTCATAAAGGTGCCAAATTCCTGTCCTTTCAGGATCTAAGAGATCACAGCGAGTCAGCGGCGCAATGGGTCCATACCTGTGCAAGGCCAAGTATCATGATGTACTTGAAAGGGGACGGTCCCATTACTTGGGGTGACTTGAAAGTTTTTTTAAATGTAAGTATAAAATTAATTCCTTTTAAAAATTACTTAAGTACTAATTGGACAATTTCGTGATGTTACAACCATCGGTAGGCGTGAGATTTCCATTCAGTGGAATCCCATTCATTCTGATAAGTACTTGATAAGTAATTGAAAATGCACACAATGACTTATTTTGACCTGATCTTTATCATTATCCAATTGCTTTTCTTTTCTTCAGAACCTGTTCAAACAAAAAATTGTTGTGCGGCCATATTTGCATTCGGTGTATAACATAGAAAAAAAGCAGGAAAACAAATGTTTATGATAAAAGCTACCATGCAGTCAATCGCACTGACAACCGAGAAACTAAAATAAACTAAGATCTTAAAACAACTAAGACATTGTCAATGTTCATCCAGACATTTCTGAAAACAGTATTTTGTCCAACAAGTAGAACTTGTTTTCTGGTAGGGGATTCTCTCCACACCAAGGTTGTGTTCAATTACATATAGTGTCCTTTGACAAGGAATACTTGCTTCATTTACACTGACCTGGATGATTTTTCCGATATATTTACTTATAAACTGCAGTGATAACTTTTTTAGGGGGGAAGCTTCCACCCCTCAAATCCCCTAGATAGAACCCTGCATGTATTCATGAATAAAGTTAAACATATTGCCCTCTAGGGAAGCTCGAACCAGAAAACAAGTCCCACTGCCTGTACAAAATACTGACCTGTTAACCTTAGATGGGAAAAGGATGGAAGAATAATCGGTGACTGGAGCGAAATCATATTAAATTAAGGAGTCATGAGAGGCTTTAGCTCTCCAAGCCTTGCCGTTTTTTTTTCCTTTGTGCCTTATTCCCATTTCAGGTGTCTGTTCAGAGGCTATTCAAAAAAGATATAAAACTGGTTATTGTGGGTACTAAACGGGTTGTCAATAACAAACTCGCAGCTCTCATGGCTTCGCAGTTCAGTTTACTTTTATACTTCATACCGTTGAATTCGATCATTTGTTAGTTTAGCGATTCAAAGTGCAGGGAAATTAGGAGAGATTGATTTAAGTGTGGGAATAATTTTTGTCTGCCCGATTGCTTGCCTTCGAATATTCTTAGTCTTCTTAGTTTCAGGCCCTTTTCTGCTACCAGCTTCCTTTTCGTTTATAGCTTGTTAAGTTAGGCAGCGTTTTTTCTAGTGTTTCTTGGAGGTCATTCACGTGGGCGTAAAAGCGAAATCGATTTGCATTTTATGCAGGAACAAACTGGATCGAAATTCATCACCAATTATAACCCACAGATGTGAAGTTTTGAAATCGTCGAATATAATGCTACCTTTCTCTGTTTTCCGAGACCCAACGCTCTATAAAAGCAAACAAACTTGAATTTAACTTTCCAAAATAGATAATAGGCAGAGGATTTTGCCATCTTGAAGTGGACGTAAAATAATGCCGATGTAATTGTTTAACTTTGGGCCCAATATTAGAAAATGGATATTTTACAGTAATATTGAAAGTGGGGCAATGAACGCAGGCTTTATGACGAACCACTTTGAAATCACGTGTGGTGTTCAGCAAGCCGTTGTCCCCTGAGTGCTTTCTTGTTCATTATTCAGTTTGGTAGAAACACTTGGCTTAAAGATAAGACGAAAAAAGCTTTGTAAAGGAATCTTATTACCGGTACCTAACAACCACGAAAATATCTCAGTTTGCAGATGACATAACAATAATTGCTAAGGAAGAAGACTCGATCAAACAAGAGCTATACTCTTAATAAACCTTATTAAATAAACGTTCAAAGAACATTGACAAAGAAAGGGATTATGGGTAGAGAGCTTTGGCAAGCCAAATTGTATTATTATTTTTTTATTTAATTTTTTTTTATTTTGCCACACACAATGAATTACAAGCAGATTAAAAACGATAATAAATAGGTTAATTAATATTAAATTTAAAATTTATACATAACTTGGGAGGAGTGACTGTGGCGGGGAAATCTCCGAGAAGCCGAGCTTACGAGGAATAGAGATTTCCCCCCATGGGATAAGCAAGATACCTTGTCTTTGTGCGAGGACACAGACAAACTGAATATCAATTTTTGAACATCCCAATAAAGCAACTGAGATTTCAAAGCTGTATTATTTCCAAAGGGGGTTTGAAATCGGGTTCCTTTTCTAGGGGGGGGGGGGGGGGGAGATGGAATTTTTAACCAAAATCCTAGGGGATAGCTATTTTGTAAAAAGGTTCCAAGGGGGTATTAAGTGGTATTATGGGGGTATTTATCCCCCCCTCAATAGGGGGGGGGGGGGGGGGGGGGGGAGGATAAAAAACGGAATGGCCCAATATTTCGCCAGTATCAGGCTCCTAAATATGTAAATACAGAGGTAATCTTTATCCTTACGCTTTATTTTATGCTAAATTTATACTGTCAGACGGCCAATTAGACACAAGCTAAGATTTAGACACAAATGCAACACGCAAACTTTAAGAATTATTACATTCTGGTCAATAAAAGCATCATTTTATAAAGCAAACGATGTGTACATGTATGTGATGTTACATTTTGTTGAGGCAATATCGAATTCAAATCTGGATAAAAAAATGACTGGCTCTTTTTATCTTTGTTGAATTTAGAAGGTGACTGGAGGCTTTCAAAGGTGTACATATTAAAATGTTAAATGCCTGTGTTTGAACGAATGAGCCTCTTCACAGGCATTTCTTTCGTCTTCTGTTTGTTCGAGAAGATGAACGAAAGTAGTTATTGACCATACCCCAATGGAAAATATTTTGTCACAGGGTGGCATGTGACCAGCCGCAACCAGGGTCTCTCCCAATGATGATGAAGCTGAAGAGAGAGAGGCCCTGGGAATGAGGTTGGGCCATGAAATTCATGGCCAATGAACTCCATGGCCTATGCAAATCCAAGGCCTATGAAATTCATGACCAATCAAATCCATGGCCTATCAAAATCCATGGCCATGCAATTCCATTTCGTAGCATTTGTCGTGTTTATAAGAATAATAACGAAGAAAAGACTATTGCATGTGTACTCCTAAAAAGGATAAGAAACTGCGTCACTACGTTGTTGTTACGCTACTTTCAGCGGTATCTAGCGCGCGCATGTGCCCGTTGATTATTGTTTTAATTCCACGCGGCTCTCGTTCGGTCTTCAATAAACCTTCATTAAGACACAGTTTGTTCCTTATTGGCATGGTGGCAGCGGCTTTTACCCACGTACAGTGGACCCTAACACAAATGTGGTCGTCTGGAACCTGTGAGCCTTATTTTCACGAAGTGCAAAGATCAATGTGAATTCGCCTTAACCGCTTGTGTAGAAAAACCAACATGGCCGCCTCTCCCAGGGCACCTAAACAGTGGCAGCTTACGAAAAACGAGACCATCACCTTGTATGAAAGTTGGAGACAAAACTTAGTCTACATCTTATCCCTGGACAAGAACTTTGTCCCATTTTTAGAGGCCACATGGCAAAAACAAACCGCCGCCAACCCTCGAAGAGACCTTACGAATGATGGCGGCGTATTAGTTTTATTGTAGGAGGGCCATTATGAAAACTACTGGGTGACCAGTAATTAATGTATTCCACCCTCGATAAATAAAGTTATATTATTATGGCACGTCTGTACCTGAGGAACAACGACTTACTGCCGCTCAGAAAAATGCCCACCTGGATCTTCTGCTCGGGCAGATTGACAATTTTTGCCCCGTGATCTCCAGGAACTCCATAGTAAAGCACTCTACCTCTCTGAAGGACATTTGGCAGAAAATTCGCCAGCATTTTGGGTTCCAGTCCTCCGAAGCCCATTTCCTCGACCTTGCAAGCATCAACTTTCAAACTGCTGAGCAACCAGAGGATTTATTCCAACGCCTCATGGCCTTCTTCGAAGACAACCTCCTTACAGTTAATGGTGGCTTAACCCACCATGGTGAGCAGGTGACCGCAGATGAAGATCTTTCCCCATCGCTTGAGAACACTATAGTAGTTCTGTGGCTGCAGCTGATCCACCCTGGCCTACCATAACTGGTAAAGCAGAAGTATGGTTCTGAGTTGCGTAACAAGACCCTTGCCTCACTCAAGCCAGAGATCTCACAAGCCCTTAGTTCCCTCCTTGATGAACTACCTCCATAGAGGACACCAAAGCCATGCGCATTAGCAATGTCAACCCCAGATGCACCTCTAATGGCAGACAGGGCCAACCATGCCGCCGTCCATTTGTATCTTGTATTCTCTGCAAAACCGCTGGACGCCCTCACAACACCCATGATCTAATGGAGCGCCATTACCTGCCTGATCGTGACAGGAGACCATGGGCCTGCTGACGTCTTATAAACGACGATCCTGATGAATTTGCGACCGGTGACTGTGGTCCTTATGATCATGATCATGTCCTCCCGCCTGAGCACAGTGATGCACCTACTGTACTCCGTGTCAGCATTATTCAATCACCTGTACTCAACACCTTTTACCACAAGCACCCCGTGCAGCTCCGTTCCCTTCGCGACAGAGCCGTGATCATCCGCATTGATCCTGCCCCTGGCTTCTCCGCCCTTGCCAAAGACTGAGTACTCCTCTCTTATGGGATCATCCTGGAGGTTGGTAGGCCCAAGAACCCTAACAAGAATCCTGTGGCTGAGCGTGCAATCGAAGAGCTAGGTTTGGAGATCCTCAACTTGTCTCCTGAGGGAGGCCCCATCTCTCAAACTACGCTGTCCTTAGCAACGGCCAATATGAACTCCTGCATCCGCCGCGATGGCCTCTCAGCTCATGAGTTGTGGACGCAACGTGACCAGCTCACTGGTGTGCAGCTTCCAATTGTCGACCGCCAGATTATCCTCAGTCAAAACTTTTCCCGCCAGCAGAATCACATGCCAAGTGCTAAGACCAAGGCCCATGGCTTTACCAAAGCCTCCATCCCCACTGTCCTTGTTGGTGACCTTGTTTTCATCAAAGGTGACAAAGACAAGCTGAAAGCCCGCGACAAGTATCTTGTGATTGGCATCGATAAAGACCTTTCCTGTCAGCTCCGCAAGTTTACTAGTTCACAGTTCTGCAGTAAGGTCTACACCATTCCCATGTGTGACTGCTACCCTGTCACCCCAACTGTCCTTGCTCCGACTCCACAAGGACCCATCTGTGGCCTGACCGAGTCCACTGCTTCTGACTCTGACGATGATCCTGTTCCTGTCGTCCCTACACTAAGACCCCCTACAGTGCTTGCTTCTCCACCAGTGGATACCTATACTGTTCCTGTACACCACTCAGTGTCTCCAGCTCATTCTCAGCTACCCGCCCAGGAACACCCCCCAATTCCAGAAGTCATTATGCCTTCTCGGAGTCCTCCACCCCTCTTTTACTGATGATGCACCACCAACGCCTGCTGCTGTTATCCTCACTAGAAAAGAAAATCTGACCGCTCATGGAGAGCCCCATTTTGGCACAATAAGGACTGGGACTTTGACTAATAACTCTGCCCTGTACTCACTAGCCGCAACTACGGTCTTTACCATGAACTGCATATTTTATTAGCTCACGCGCACCTTAACATAATGGGGAAGACACCCCACCGTTTCATTCAGTTTCATATTTATTCTAGCTCTTTCATTAACTTTTAGCCGTTGTTATCCTATGCGGTTTTAGTCTAGTGCTCGTATCAGTTCAGCCTATTGTTAATGTTTTATAATTTCTTAGTTAGGAAAGGAAAGAAGGAGGAGGCAATCACGCCACTACGTTGTTATTACGTTACTTTCAGCGGTATCTAGCGTGCGCATGCGCCCGTAGATTATTGTTGTAATTCCATGCGGCTCTCGTTCGGTCTTCAATAAACCTTCGTTAAGACACAGTTTGTTCCTTATTGGTGCGGGACGTATTAAATTGGTTTAAGTTTGCTGCTGTTTACATTTTTAAATGCAACTCGTGCGACATTTTGATCATGACACAATTTTATTGAAGGAAGACGTAGGAAACAAACTCCCCAGTTTATTCGCAACTCATTAAATTTCCTGCCAATTTCAGATCTCCAGAAGCACAAAGGTGTGTTCAGAGCACTTTAAATCATCCGAATTTAAAAGATCTCTGGCTGGTAGAAGACATCTGAAAAAAGGTGCTGTGCCAACAATATTTCAATGGACGAAGCCAATCCCAAGAATAGAAGAATCCTCGAGCAAGAAAGCACTCCAATTACATCACACACTGGTACCATAGCAGACACAGCATCAGGTATGTGTTTTCCTTGATTACAATCATTTTCATTTAAAACAATGCCAATATATTCAGCACTGAGAAAGTGTACAGTTGAAGCAGTCTGATTTGAGTGATCGATCGAAAGCCTGTCAATCATATTTACAAGGAATCAGAGAATTAACTCTATGTAAATTATAGTGCTAAGGTTAACCCATAAATTTCCCTGTACTGAGCGTTAGCCCTAGTAAGGAAATGAGGGACCACACAAGGGAAAGAAAAAAAAAATTCATTTATTGTCAATCATATAAAGCAATCATACAAATAAGTGAAAACAAATTTCTTGAAATCAGGGGACTTTTGTGTTTCCAAATGTCTTCCAAATATGGAAGTGAAAGATGAATCAGTTTCATTTTACCGCTTATTAGTTGTTTCATTATCTCCAGGACCTCTGCATAAAACAACGCACTACAAAGTGAGGTGAAGTGATGCATAGATCGATTCCATTCAAAAATGTTTTCAGCTAAGGTTTTGAACATTTAATTTAATCATTTTGAATGAATTACTCACTTCCCTTGTAGTTTGTTATATGTAAACCAGTCAAATTTGAACTGTTGTTGGAAAGCTGTTATTTATTTAACCTCATAGTTGTTTTGTGTTTTTCTGTTAGATATAAAAATGTATGATTTTAACGCCGTTGCTAAAACGATTTACTGTCCTCTTCCTCATCTTCACTGTTGCTTCTTTCTGATAGTGAATAGACATCACTACTTTCACCTTCCAAATCCACTTCACAGTCCGAGTTATTAAGAGATTCATCATTCGTGTTAGCAGCCTTCATTTGTTTTAACAAATCTGTTCAATACCTTGGCCACTTACGATTGTTTTTGAGAATTTTTTGCATAGTAGCTAGCATTTCATTGGTGAATACAAACAATTCTAATTACCATCATCTAATCAAAACCAATATTAAAAACCTAGGCTGATTTAATTGGCCCTGGCACATCCAGAAGTGTACGCGCGGGCCGATCTGATCGGCCTCTGGTGCATCTAGGGTTAAAGGGAAACAAGAGTCTATAAAAACTTTACCTTAAATTGGAGGCATTTTCCTCAGGATTTCAAAAATAATAGTCGTTTGATAAGGTGCAGCCCAGAATTCTGAATTAAAATAGTGGTTAGTTCGTTTGAAATGGACCTCATTTGGTTGCTTTTCTATGCTTATTTTAGTAGGAACACCATTTTATGCCAAAAATGCCCTGGCATTTGCAGGGTACCCCCTCCACATAGGCTGGCACATCTAGGGTTAAATGGTTTATATAACATTAGGGTCACATCAGAGATCTTTGTTTTTTTCTTGGCTTGGTTGTCAGTTGGACTTAAAAGCTTCTCGATGACCAGTTTAGATGGCAGCATTGGCTGAATTCCGTCCACCCTCTTTGGAATATGCCATGTCTAAAAATCAAGGCAATTGTTTGTGAAAACATGTATCTAAATACTTTTCATTAAAAATAAAAAAACATTGATGCAAACCTGAGGCAATGTCTTGGAAACAATTGGCAGAATGCTTTTTAAGCCAAGCAGTTGATAATGTGAGAGGCTGTAAAGTAAGCAGATTACATGCTGGCACAGGCCTTTTCCTGCAGCTGTACAATTCGATGTTGGTCTCCAGTTGGTCAACAATGCCATCCTGAGAGAATCTTTGTTCTTTTTCTTCATGCTTCTGTGGCATCGCGAGCACACAGTACAATACGTTAATGACTGTGCCCCCAAGGACTGTTTTACTGTCAGTAGTGAAATGTTTCAGATTAGGGTTAAGGTTTGGTTAGATGATAATTATATATAAACAGACAATTATATAAGGAAATTGTTAAGACGAGTAGCTGGTGTACAAACAGAGTATGAGCAAAAAACCTCCCCTTTTTAAAATAAAGCTTATTCCGTGTTTTAATTGCTCCTTATAAAATGTGTACATCGTGTACTACTAGATAAAGACTTCTAAGGCTAAGAACAGATCAGTCTCTTGGGCTAGGTCAAAACTTTTAACTACAATTTACAGACACATGATCGATTTTATTCATAAGATAAATTAAGCAATTCGATCAACAGCATTCAAATAGAAGAACTGAACGATCTCTCAGCCCCAGCACTGTCACTGTCATGTGAGGTACTTTCAGTACTACCAGGTGTCATAGTTTCGAATTCTAGCCTTCTGATAACACTTTTAAATTTACAAACTGAATCCGTTTGGGAGTGCAGAATGTGTACAATCATAAATGTGGAATCATCACATATTTGCGTTGTTTGCGAGTCATCAAAGCCATATCATGCACCCATTAAGATTGATATCAGTGGCTCACCCCAAAGTCCATACAAAAAGAGGATACGACGGTATGTAACAGACCATTTCAACAAGCAGTACTACCACCTTCGTGCTAGTTAGTATTCAATACTCAAAATATATTTTAGGTAATGTAATCACTTTTGGAGAATTTGCGACAGTCGTGTTAACCCAGTGTTTCCTTTACCATAGGAATGAAGATTCCAAGCCAATTTCTTCAGCAGTCAGAAATCTTTCATTCAAAACATCTTTGGAGGAACCCAGTGGATCATCAAGGTATTCAAGGTAAGTAATTATAATTTACCTATGAAGTTAAAGTTGATGTACTGTATGCCGGAAGTGAATGTAACCGGAAGTCGTTTGTGAGGCATCCCGTGATGCTTCATCATGGTTGTTGTTCGAGCACTTGGGGGAAGCCATGATGCTCGTATGAAGCTCATGTCATGTTCTTCTTTAATAATCCTGTAACATTGTTGCGTTGATATAATAGACAACACTTCACATCTGGCGACGAGGACGTGATCTTGAGGGATGCTTTTGTGCTGGTTTTAGGCGGATCTTCATTTGATAGAAGCATATTGTCGCGCAATGCCTGGTGGAGGAACTGAAGAATTGAGCGACGAGGGTAGATCGGCGAATGCTGCCAGTAGCAGTCAAAGCAGCGGAGTTTTGACACCTGTAGCTGTACAAGTTGGTGGTTTACAGCCATTTTAAGTCAAGGGAGACCCGCATTCGATTTCACAGCGTTAAAGGAAGTGGAAAAGGGCTTTTCAGTTGTATGTGCTGGATAAAGGAATCATGAGTGACCCGCAGAAACAAGGTCTATCTATTACTTCACACGGCCAGACATGAAGTGCAAGAAGTTTATTCTACCCTTGTGACTGATGGCGAGAACAAGGATTACAACGCAACTATGAAGGTACTGGATGATTATTTTATCCCTAAAGCTAACGTACCTTTTGAAAGACACTTACCCAAGGAAGCGAGGAGACTGTTGACCAGTTTGTTTGCCGACTAAGACAACGAGTGGCAACGTGTGACTTCGGAGAGCGGGAGGACGAGTACATCAGGGACCAGTTAATTGATAAATGTTATTCAGCAAAGTTGCATCGCAAATTCCTTGAAAAGGAAGGTGCTACTATGAACAATTTGCTCATCACAGCAAGAGCACAAGAAGCAGTAAATTTGCAAATGGAAGCAATGGGAGGGAACACTAGTTGAGAGCAGGTGTACAATGTTGTGGATGCTAAGTCGGGGATAAATAGCGTTGGAAGGGATTGTTTTAACTGAGGTCAAGAGGGCCACTTTGCAAGAGACCAGCGATGCCCTGCTAGAGGTCAAAAGTGTGATCAATGTGGAGAAATCGGACATTTCAAAGTTAAATGTTGTAGGAGGCCATCAAGGGATTCACAACAGGGACAGAAACAAGGCACCTGCCATCACAGTTGGAGAGATGCCTCAAGGATGAATGAGAAAGGCAGAAAGACAAACATGAACTATGTTGATGGTGATGCCGACAGGGAAGATAGCGCAGAAACTGAGAAAAGGCTCCACCCTACACCCGATTATGTATTTTCAGTGGGAGATAAGTCAAGCCAGAGCAGTATCTTTGGTGGTTGGAGGTGTCCATTTACCAAATATTCTCATCGACTTAGGGGCAACATGCAACCTTTTGGGGAAGGAAACCTGGGAGTGGTTCAAGTCTCGGAAAGTCCAGTGCGACACTCGTAAAGAAGCTAGGATTCTATTTGCTTATGGAGACAAGCCTTTGCCAACACTAGGAACATTTACAGCCGATGTCATTTCTACAGACATAAACGTACCTGCACAGCTGATTTTGTGGTCATCGATGGAGATGGTAATAATAATAATAATCTTTATTTCATGAGGGATGTGGTGAAGTGAAATGCCCTTTGTGTGTTGAAAACTGTGACTTTGAGGGATATATTTTAAAACCATCTTCATATCTGGCAAAGTACAGCACTGGCAGTTTTAAACTTAAGGAAACACACCAGTACTATTACCAGTGCCAACAGCAAATATTTACCAGCTTGAAATGGTACTAACTTTGTAGTCTGTGCTTTTGATCATGATGGGAGAGCAGAGCTGGTACAACAAAGAATTTTTCCAGACACAGATCACTGGACAGAAGTTGTCCCAAAACTGACCAATTTTTGGAGGACCTGTGTTTTACCTGAGGAGGTAAATTTTTGGAGGACCTGTGCTTGGGAGGTGGTATACAAGGCAACATGATGTAAAACATCCACCAGAACCTAACTCGATCTGCTATTGCAGAACTGTGACAACTGAGATCACTGTATGTTGTTCCAACCCTAACTGTCTAATTGGCCAGTTTCATTACACCTGTTTGGGTATTGTCAGTACTCCCAAACTGTGGTACTGCCAAAACTGTAGAACACAACCGCAATTTAAGAAGGCTAGCAAACTACAGAAAAACGAGGCACCATCAGATGCTTTGGCATTAGATTTGGTTTGTTTGTGTCAACAACCACCCAAGAAAACTGACAAGCTTAAAGTGTCATAACTCTAGTTGCCAAAATGGAAAGTTTTTCCATTTGCCATGCCCTGGTCTCAAACGCATGCCAAATAACAGTAAAACGACATGGGTTTGTCCAGTTTGCAAAGCAAGCAATACAAACAAACCAAAGGCTAAAGATGACATCACATATCTAAAAACTGTTAAAAACACAACAGCAAACAACAAATACAAGTCACTGGGCAGCCTAGGGCAAGCAGACTTTGATCTCATAGCATCACCCATTGGTGTTGGTAAACTTTGTATTTCTTAAGAGTTAAGTGGCAACTACTGATTGAACAATGAGAATTAGCCACTGTTGTTGATTACGGCAAAGTTTTCCATTAGTCCAATAGCGATTTCCGCAGTTATGTTCAAAGATAAGCCTAGTAATTTAGCGAGCCAATCATGTGTCACTCGTTGTTTATCTTTAAATTAATGGTTGTGTAATCTAATCGGATGCGGTGTTTTTAAAGGAGAGTTAACAAAATCGAGCCAGATTTCTGTGAGAAGTAAGAGATCGTGTTTGGGAATAAAACCGTAAAAACGAAAAGGAAACTATCTGTGACTTGTTGGGGATTACTGTTTAGGGGAGGCAAACAATTCTCCAAATTGGATGGTTGGATTGTATGATCATTCATGAAGACCAGGTGCTTTTAAAGAAAATTAATTCAAACATCAGTCAAATGGAACAATTTCAGGGAAAAGGTTTACCAAAGCAGAGCATACATTTATAATCCTGTCAATCATGGGAGTTGATGCTTCTTGTGATCCATCAGGGTTACAAATTAAAATCAATTGGAAGAATTCCGCTTAACATCGTGTACTTCCTTTGAAGGAGACCAATGACCCACTCCACATGTATTCGCGCATTTGCGATGCTTCTGGTTTTTTCAACATCCATGGGATCCAGTTGGTCTTTACCGTGTGTAAAGGCAGGAATTGACAACTGGGCCTGCTTAAACGTAAGGGATTTTTGTATGATAAAGCCCCGATCTGCCAGGACAAGATCACCAAGTGGAAGCTTCTCTAATATGCCACAGTTTTCTGTCAAAAACCTGTCAGAAGTTCTCCCTCCCCAAGCTTTCGAGACAAATGAAATTGTACCTTGTGGAGTTATGCCTATCAAAACCTTCACAGTGTTGTGGTGTTTGTAGGATGAGAAGGTTTGTGCATGTGCAAGTAGGTTTGATGGTCTATCAATAAAAATGTCGGCATAACTACAGAATACAGGGCCACTTTTCTAGCTATAGTTATTCAGTTGGCTCGTTGGCTTGTCAGCCGTTTCCAAGATATATTATTCAGTTGGCTCGTTGGCTCGTCAGTCGTTTCCAAGATATATTGTTCAGGTGGCTCGGTGGCTCGTCGGCTCATCAGTCCTTTCCTAGGTATATTATTCATGTGGCTCATCAACTCGTCATCAACTCGATTTCAAGGTATATTATTCACGTGGCACATCGGCTCGTCAGTCAAATTCAAAGTACACCAGTAGATTCCTAGGTTTCACCACCAAGCGAACTTTCTTGGCCACCAACGGCCCATTAGATTGCTTAAATCATACACACAGGGATATGCAGAATCGAAATTCGCCGTTTCTCTTGTTTTGTACCTGTGCTTATAAACTCCCAAGCAATCATAATGCGATGTTTCGAAAAATTCTCAGCGGTAGCAATAAAAGAAGACTTTACTTTGTATAATAGCCCAGTTGTGTCTCATTTTCTCAGTCGCTCTTGGAACAACCAAAGCAAGTGATGGTTGGGAAAAACAATAGACGAAAAGCTGCGGCCGCTACTTAATTATGCTTACACTATCTTTCATACTATCCTTCATACACGCACAGATAGAGTGAGCGAGACTCTCAAAATTGTATGCATAATTAGGTATCGGGTTATACGAAAATCTTGCCACTGCGTATGCGTTCGCACATAGTTAGGTTTGCAGGATTATAAACTTTAACCATCTCTAATTACCAGAACGATCGCTCGTCGCTCATCACTCGCAAACTACGCATATGCATGCCAAAGTATAGAAATGAAACAAAAAAAAACAGAAATGGACAACCTTGTTCTTAGATTCACTCAAACTTTAATAGCACTTATTTCTAAATAATTATGACAACCCACGCAGTTATTAACATGATAATTTCCAAATGATTGTCAATGGCATACAACTAAAGCAACGGTGTTAAAGCTTTCGAAGTTTATGCTGCTCCCAAGCCTAGCACATACAGTACAAAAATACACCCAGGGAAGCGGTAAACACAAGAAGCATGCCACTGTTCTGCTTATTTCCTTATGAAAACTTGCCCCAACAAACCATTATTCACATCCATCTATCACGTGTGCACACGCACAATTTGTAAAGACATTTATCATGCATTTCCCAGAGCCGGTTTTCAAATTTCTCGAAGCAAAAGCCAAATCTATCGGCAGTTCAATTGGTTATCTGTTTCCATCATTGTTGACAGCCACTGCTTTCCTCCTTGCCAATAGTGAGGCACACTTCCTCAGTGGATCGCATATCCAGCCGCTCAACATTTACCCTATTTCCGTAGGCCACCCAGGAACAGGAAAATCACCTGCGATTGAAACTGTCTTAGCAGTGCTTTGTAAAATTGATTGCATCTCGAAGGAGACCTTCATTAGCGCAACCACCTCTTCTGGATTAGTCAAAAACATATCGAAGCAAGGGAAGGCTTTCATTGCTTCACCAGAACTGTTTGATATTCTCAACAAATTACTAAAGAAAGATGAAGACAACGCATCTGGGGGTGTCCAGTTACTTTGCAAATTGTGGAGTGGGGAATCCGCATCGTATCATTTTGCTACTGAAGCTACATGCCAAATCAACTCCAATACAGCCTTGTCAATCCTTGGAGCGACACAAATTCAAAATGCAGCTCTGTCCGAATGGACAAAGGCATGGTCTTCTGGATCGTTTTTTAATTTTGGTTCCAATGGCCCGTAAACCAACAGCTCAGGAAGAAGACGACGTCATTGAGTATCTTGCAGTCCGCCCATTACGAGAATTCGAGCCAATCTTGACAGCCATCTCTGCTGTGCACAAAGACGTAATCAGGACCTACTCACTGAATCCTGCAGTGGCAGAACTTCACCGGCAGTTAAAAACAGATCATGTTAATGAGATCAAGCAAGCGATTGAAAACGGAGGTACCCTCAAAATCAAAGGGAACTGACCTGGTTACGAGAGTTTCCGTTGCATTAAGTAATCTGAACTATGTAATTTCTGCCATGCTGAATAGTAAGCCTACAAACAGTCCACCAGAAACAATAACAGAAGA
This sequence comes from Dendrophyllia cribrosa, assembly GCA_024195265.1. NCBI lineage: Eukaryota > Metazoa > Cnidaria > Anthozoa > Scleractinia > Dendrophylliidae > Dendrophyllia > Dendrophyllia cribrosa. The sequence goes on from JAJLRJ010000001.1 coordinate 38,377,464, forward strand.
ATCTTACAACAAAGCTGCGGTTTACTTTCAGCATCTCGATGCACATAAACAAATGTTTTCGGAATTCATCAAGGCCATTGTGGAACCCGCAACTGAAAAACAAGAAAATACATCCCACATCATTTGAGATCAAGACCGCAATTCTATGCTTCCCAGGGCGACTGGTGACATATCAGGCATTTAAGAAACATAGCCTGCGGTGCCTCAAAAGCGTACAGAAACAAGAATAAGATGTTTGCACTCAGGCCATCACTGACTTCGGCGAAGTTGCGGAAATCTGTGTCCCGCAATGCGCCCAAAGATTGCGGGTGTTTAACAAGAAAACCCCCGGCTGAAATTTTGGATTGGCCAACAGATGCGCCCAGCACAAGAGAGGGATATTACCAAAGAATTTCCTTCCCATTGAACAGACTCATCACCGAGAATGTGCAAGACACAATTATCAGAGCAGGCCATATTACATGTGAGGACATTGCTTGAACATTGACCCACACTCGCGAGGACTTTGTCAGAATATTAATAATCCCTTGCGAGGTTATGGTAGGATAATGATCAACTTATGCCGTACGAACTTTACAGACTTTTCTTTGTTATGCATCATTCCCTTTTTAGAGATCAGAATTCACAAAGATATTGTTGTTTCATAATTTATTGTGAGTTTATGGCATACAGACTTAGATGAACTTTTAATCATTTCTTTTGTATGAATGTAGCAAATTATAATCCGTTCTCACAAAGATGACGGCAAGATGACATGCATATTCACACTTTATTTCAAACATTTCAAGATTTTTACAATTAGTTTTTCCTTCAATGGTACATTCCTTCGTTAAATAATAGGGGCTTTAAACTTAGATTGCGAGTACATTGACTATAGTCCAGTACTGAAATAAATATCTTTTGAAGTCACACCGCTGTACTTATCACTGTTATATGTTAATCAATGACCCCAACTGGTGAGCCGCCGAGCCACCAAAATATATACATATCTCGATCTTTAATCACTGACCAAGACTGGCGAGCTGCCGAGCCACCTAAATATATACCTTTATCGTTCTTTAATCACTAACCCCGACTGGCGAGCCGCCGAGCCGTCAAGCTACCAAAATATATAGCTTTCTCCTTCTTTAATCACTGACCATCACTGGCGAGCCGTTGAGCCACCAAAATATATACCTTTCTCGTTCTTCAATCACTGACCATCACTGACAAGCCGCCAAGCCGTCGAGCCACCAAAAGATAACACTGCTTCCAAAGTAGCCCTGCATTCTGTAATTGCTCCAAAATTTCAAAACAGTCTATGATTACTGTAGTCTATTTTCCAAATGACTGCTGAAAACATTGAGGCATGGTACACCACAAGTCTTCATGGTCTGGCCACTTAATTAATGGCTGCAGTCTTACATTCATCACAATTATCCACGCCTGAAATGTTCTTGACACAGTTGAAACAGAAACATAAAATCGATAAGCAAGATCTTCAAAAGGCATATTTAGTTTTAGTTTCATCATTGTCAAGTTGGGACTTGCGAGTTATAAAGGGAACAATTCGATGGAAAACAACTTTTAAAGTGTCAAACGAAGGTAATCCAGTGTAAAAAATTACTTTCTTGTCATCGTTGCGAAATTCATCCTCGCCAAATGGTCGCTGCAGTGGTTCTGAAGTGACTAAATAATCAAACTCTTCTGTTTGTGTACTTGAGTCTACCTGCTTTTGCAGTTCTTTGGTAAAGCACATATTAGAAACTTGCTCGCCAGCTTCATTCAATTTAAGCTTCTTCGCTTTGATTTCCTCTGCCAGTACATGTTCCCTCTCATGTTGCTCCTTTCATTTCCTTTCTATTTCGTTAGCTCTTTGTCCTCTTTGTGACGCTTGCTCGAGATTTTTTCCCTTGACACTCTTCTTATGACCCAGGTTTAAAGTTGGCACCCAGTAAACATTGTATCTGTCCTGACACGAAATGTCGGGCGCATACACGATTGTTGGCGAGATTCTGTTCGGTCAAATCAGCCTGACTTAATGCAGAAATCCAATGTGATCGTCTTCCTCGATAATTTTTCCGCTTCTCCTCGGTTTGTAACTACTGATAGGGCTTGAGAAAAATTTAGACCTTTATCGTGACTGCTTTTGCTCCCACAACCAACTACCATACAAAAATGCATCTTCACAGTGAACATGCAGCTAGGTTTCTTTACATTATTGGTCCACCAATATGGTGGCGTAGCGACGGTTGCTAAGATTTTGATCACGTGAGTGAAAACGATCTATTTGAAGAGGCCTTGGGTTTAAGAGTTGATGAAAAGAAAACCAAAGCCTATAGGCTAGGAAGCAGCCATAATTATATGCTAAACTTGTCCATAAGAATGGTAAATGAACCTATGAAGATCTCGAGTGTCTACTTCATGTACAACCTTCGCCTAAAGCAAGAACTCAATTTCAACGCAATGTTTAAGTCATTAAAGAAAACCTTGCATGGATGACAATGGAGAAATCTTACAATTATTTGGGTAAAAATCAAAATCATAAAAACGTTATCATTAAACATATGGCAGAGAGCAGTCAACTGGAATTCTACATAACCGACATGGGGGATTTCCAGTCCCTGGGAAGCTGATATCTTGATGTATCACGTTAATTACCTCCCTACCCTGAGCCAAAAACTCCTTGTAGAAACTTTCAGTTATAGTCAACACTTCAGCACCAGTGTCAATCAGACATCCAAAATCCACACTTCCCACATTCACTTTCACTTCTGGGCAGTTCCCCATGGTGTTCTGAATGATTGAGCCTCCATCTGTTAAATTCTCACCCACTGCATGGCTCGCTGCAGTGGGCCCAGTTAGTTTAAATTCTCCCCCTGGGTCCCGGGCTTGGCAGTAGGAGTTGCTGCCTCTGTGTTTCCTGCTCTCCTGGGACAATTCTCCTTAGGAGACCAGCAGAATCACACTCCCAACACCTATGTTGCCCACTATCCCGAGGAGGCACATTTCTATTGCTCAGAGAAGAAACAAGGGATTCAATCTGCTTCTGTTGTGCTGCGATTTGCTGACTCTGCTGACTCTTAGAATGCTGTCAATATCCCAAGCTGCTGCAGTTTCTTGAACCAATGTGCTTTGTCTTGCAGGTGGTTTACTCATCATAACCCGATCACGCACATCGAAACAACTAATGAAACATCTCCAAGAAATTCTCGCCGTTCCAACATACAATCTTTATGCCTTCACAGATAGCACCATTGTTCTCTACTGGATTCATGGAAGCAGTCAGTGCTTCAAGACCTTCAAAGCAAACCGAATCGGAGAGATCCAAGAACACGTCCCACCTGAGAAATGGAAACACATTAATGGGGAAGAAAACCCGGCCGATGCTGGATCACGTGGTATCCTGCCTGGAGAAATCCACAACCACAAGCTTTGGTGGAATGGCCCTGACTGGATAAAGGAAGATCCTTCAAACTGACTATCCAAGTTTACATCCCCTCCCTCACTGGAAAGTCTCTATTCCTTAGGATTCGAGGAAGGAACCTTGCAACTCAAGAAAAGAAAGGAAGTCACCATTCAAGCAGCGACTACTGAAGTCAAACCTACAATTGACATTCACAGATACTCAAGCTACATGCATCACATGAGTGACACTGCCTGTGTGTTCCGTATTGTCAGCTGTTCTCATCTATTCAGCTCCACACCACTCTTAGTGCATGAATTGTCCAAAGTGAAGACCTGATTGTCCAAACAAGCTCAAGTCCAAATGTTTCCAGAGACTGTGGAAACACTCAAGAAAGGGAAACCAATACTCTTGTCCAATCTTTTACGCCCTTTGAATCCATTTCTTGATGCAGATGGGCTATTAAGAGTTGGTGGACGTCCAATCATTCTCCATGGAAAGCACCATCTCCCATCACTGATTATACAGAGTGAACACGGACGTTTGTGCCATGCCGGTCCCAAACTCACTCTTGGATCTCTTCAAGAGCTTTACCACATCGCAGAGCATGCAGAGCTGTTTGCAAGTGCATCACGTGCTAATGTACATCTCCAAAGATTACAACTCAACTTATGGGCCAAGTACCAGCTGCAAGTGTCCTCCCAACCTTCGCCAATGAAAACGTTTTGGTTGTCTACGCAGGCCCCTCACTCTCAACGCTGGAGCTATACGAAGACCCACATACTGCAAGGCCTATGCAGCCATCTTTGTCTGCCTAGCAATGGAGTCCTGCCACATTGAGCTAGTCTCAGACCTCACCGTTTAAGCTTTCTTTGCTGCACTTCGTCGTTTTGTTTCTCGAAGAGGAAAGCCAAGTCAGATTTGGAGCTACAACGCATCCTGTTTTCACTGCGCAAATAAGGATTTAAAGGAGCTGTCACGCCTTCTTGAGCAACAAGCCACCCAAGAATCTGTTATGAATTTCTGCACCAATCAAAGTATCCAGTGGAATTTCAGCCCACCCACAGGTCCTCATCATGGGTTTTGTCTGGGAGAATGGAGTTAAGGCCTGTAAACACCATTTGAAACGAATAGTTTGAGAAAGCAAGCTAACTTTTGAAGAAATGACAACCGTGCTGTGCCAGATGAAGCTTGTCTCAACTAGAGGCCACTGTTTGCAGCACTTGATGCAAAATAATGATGATGATGGATTCGCTGCACTCATTCCTGGCCACTTCCTGATTGGCCGGCCACTAGAAGCATTGCCTGACTACATCTCATCCACGTCCATGCCTTTGTCGAAGCGATGGCGATTATGCCAAGCACTGACACAACACTTTTGGAAATGCTGGTCAACCGAGTATCTTAATTCTCTTCAGCGTTTCAACAAATGGAGGCTGCCCCACAGAAACCTCAGTGTTGGTGATATAGTTCTCATGAAGGATAATCGTACTCCCCCATGTCAATGGCCACTTGGTCTGATCACAGGAACTCATCCCGGGCCAGACCAACTGGTTAGAGTTGTCACTGTCAAAACCAAGACTGGAACATTCACTCGGCCAATTGTTAAGCTGTGCCTGCTACTTCCAGCAAAGGATGCTTAGTAACTTACAGAACGCTATGAACACTTTCAAGAATTAAACAAGCAGATTACAGAGGAACGTTAAGAACATTTAAACCAAGCGAAATAATAGGAACATTCATCGCGCAGAATGCTTGGACATCATTAATTATTCATAATCGGCAAAGCGGCAAATTTGACTGCGAGTGAGCTTTGAAAAGCCCGGAATAAGAGAAGAAAGGGACCAAATTGGCCAAGTGGCGTTCATAAAACTTGCTTTCCTGATTTTAAGAAAAGGATTCTAAAAACCCACGTGCGGCTTTTTGAAGGAGTGTTGTATCTACAATTTAAGCCTAAAACAAAGACGATCGACAAAGCACAACGACTTGGATTTTACGCTTAAAAATACCGAAAACCCGGACATTTTTTGTATATAGTCCGTTTTCTAAAGCTATTTGCTGAAAATTTACACTGCTTAAGGTAGTAGATACCTGCAGAAATGGCAAAAAAGTAACTTTCCGGAAAGAAAGATGTAAGAAGCTTAAAACTCTCTATGTTATGTCTATTTTCTACCCGTGGGGCTCTTTTTTTCTTATTTTGAAATGCGCGCCATAAAAATTAATGAATTTTAAGGGTCTTTCAAAGTTTATTTTTGTTTATTTTCCGTTTCCATGGTAACGAAGGAGAATGAGCGTCCTTTTTTGCCGATTTTTGCCTGTTAAAAGCGTTCAAAAATATCCCCCGAAAAGCTCCAACGCATTGGGGGACGCCTGGCACATTTTAGATACCGTAGGGACATGGAAACTAGTCTTCAGATCACAACAATCGAGGCAAAGCGTGAAAGTTGTGATTTCGAAGGTGTGAGATTTTCTCAGAGATTAGTTGTCGTTGTTAATGCAGTATTTCTTGAATCTTTGCGAAATATTCCTTTTAGTATGCCAAGAACTAAGTTTAGATCGCTTCGTCGGTCCGTCACTCGTGGAAAACGCTCCAGAAAACCGAAAGAAGAATCGAATGCGAGTGATGATGTTCCGTTGGCGAAGAAGCTTCGCCAAGATGTTAATGTTTCTTCTCCATCGACTAGCAAGGCATCTCCTTCGAATAAAAAGCCGAGCGGATATCGTTTCCAGGATGTCAGTACGTTACAGAGAGTTATCTTGGCCAGTGCTGTTTGCAAGGAGTGTTTGAAAGGCAGTCTTCATTTATTTGAAAGGCCCTCTGGTTGTGGTTTGGCAAGGACGCTCGTTTTACAATGTGCAAACAACGGTTGCCGTGCTTTCTCGGAACTTCCAACTTCAGATAAGATTGTGTGTGGAAAGGCCAGGTTTTATGACGTTAACAGGAGAGTAGCGCTGGCAATGCGAATTATCAGAAGAGGAAGAGCTGGTTTAACAAAATTCTGTGCCGTAATGAACATGCCAGGGCCAGTAGCAAAAAAGTCTTTCACCACCCATGTGAAGGCAATTGCTCGTGTGTCTCAGCAAGTCGCGGAGGCTGAAATGCAGAAAGCTGCAAAAGAAGTTAGAGCCCTAAATAAAGCCGAGGAAGACGAAATTCTTGATGTTGCTGTTTCCCGTGATGGCACCTGGGCCAAGAGAGGTTTCCAGTCTGTATGGAATAGTTTCTGTCATTGATGTGAAAACAGGAAAAGTTGTTGACTTTGAAATGAAAAGTAAAGTGTGCTACAAATGTCGTGGAAAGAGCAACCTTGATGTGAACTCTCAGCAGTACATTGATTAGATGGAATCACATGGGCCCAAATGCACAGCTAACTTTAGCAAGTCATCAAAAGCAATGGAGGCCCAAGGTGCGGTAGATATTTGGGGTCAGTCCATTGAGAAGCACAACTTGCGGTATGTGGACTTTGTAGGTGATGGGGATTGCTCCTCTCACTGGGATGTAGTCAAATCAAAGCCCTATGGGGATGAGGTGGCAGTACGAAAAGTAGAATGTATTGGTCACATTCAGAAGAGAATGGGAGGAAGGCTGAGAAGAAAGAAGAAAGACATGAAAGGAAAGAAGCTCTCAGATGGAAAGGCAATTGCCGGGCGTGGCCGTCTCACTGACAACTTGATTGACACTTTTCAGCGGTACTATGGGAAGGCTCTTCGAGGAAATAAGGGTGACCTCCCAAAAATGCAAAAAGCTGTCAAAGCGATTTGGTACCATTATGCCTCAACTGAGAATAATCAGATGCACAGTTACTGTCCTGAAGGAACTGATTCCTGGTGCAAGTGGCAAAAGGATCAAGCAAATGGAACCAGCTCCTTCAAGCTGAAAAATGTTGCTCCGGCAGTAATGCAAGAGATCTTGCCCACATTTGAGGGTTTGTGGGCTGAAAATCTACTTGAAAGTGTTTTAGAGGACTTGTCTCAATGAGTCACTAAATCATCTAGTCTGGGACATCAATCCAAAAGAAAAATTTGCTGGTCCTGAGACAGTACTGACGGCTTGCGCTCTTGCCGTTTGTCTCTTTAATGGAGATGCAAAAACCCTGCAAACTGTGCTTAGAGGACTAAACTTAGAAATTGTAGAACACTGCAGGTCTGGTTTCAATACTATTGACCAGCAAAGACTATATGCTACAGGAGAAAAGTCACTTCAAGCAACAAAGGTTCGTCGCCAGATTCACCGAAGCCAGAGAAAGAGCCGGAATGAAACAAATGAAGCCCAAGAAGGGCCTACACATGAACCTGGAGCATTTGGACTCTGAATTCCTCCCTGGGGAACTGTTCAGAAACTATTTGTTTTTATTTTGATGAGTATTTCGTACTTAAAATGCCATAATCAGACTGCCCAAGAACTGAGCCAACTTCTAAGTTTTAATTTTAATTTTTTTTACATTTTATTTTACATAACTTAATACTACCCAATGTGATAACACAAGACTATCACTCAACTGCAATTGCCCATGAAACTTCACAATAAGATAATTGATTTTGATAGAAGAGTATCATTATAAAGTTACTCTATAGCAAGCACAATCTGACAAAGCTAATATGCCACGCAATTATAATATTATTTCTATTTCCCTCCAGACGAGAAAATGCAAGCATATGAGAAGCTACCAACAGCCAAAAAGGAAAAAAATCAGAGCTATCCTCTTCATAATGGACAAGTTCTCAATTTCGTGGGAGGCATACCATGAGCTGGCCCAGCAGGACTAAGCATTACCCAGATCATATCTGGTAGAGGGATGTCAAGCCACCTTAGATTTGACGTGGAAGATCACAAAGACACCAGACGACAAATCAGGAGCTGAGTTGCCACTCAAGGATTTACTGAAGCAAGAAATAGAAAAGCATGTAAGGAACAATATCATATTAAATACGAAGTAGGGTTTTATATTATTACTGTAAATCCTCGAATATGTGCCTCCCCTCATATAAGTGCACATCATCTCATCAAAATTGAAATAAGTGCCTCCCCTCATTTGTTTATTACTGGTCATTACAATACAGGAAACCAGTTTCTTATAAAGGAATACACATGTACCTATATGGGCAGATTTCCACATTGTTTTGTCTTATTCTGCAGCTTAAGAAGTCTACACTATCAGTTGAGGAAAGTCCAACAGTCAAAGTTAAAATATCTGGTGATGGTGCAAGAATGTTGCACTCCAGCTCTCTATTTGTTTGTTCATTCTCCATGTTTGATGAAGGCCAACATGTTCTCTCTAGTGCAGGTACTGTAAGATAGCTATTTCAATAATTTGGCCTAATTGAAATGAAAGAAACCCATATATAGTAATAAAGTGAAAACAACAACAACAACAACAACAGCTGGTTGCAACCACCTCATACATGTAAGCAACCAGTTTTCCAAAACACCAAAAGTTTCAAAGTCAAATCACTATATTTAGAACTTCTTGTAGAGAAACCAATCTCGTTCATCAGGATTGTGCATGTATAATAAATAATAATATTATTGTAATGAAACGTTTGAAACAATCTCGGTTCCTTACGTCATTACAGGCAACCACACTATTTCCGTAATTAAAACTTCTGAAGACTACCACAATCTGAGAACTGGGCTGGCAAATGTCACACAGGCAGTGAATGAGCTTACTGAGGCTGGTTTCATCTTGATCAATGAACAGAAAGTGAAGTTGCAGTTCAACTTGGGTGGTGACTACAAAGTGAAATGTATGACTTGACTTAATTGAATCTGCACTGTCAAAGAAACAGACCAAGTTGTATTACATCACCTGATCTGCAATCACATGGATATGATCACCACATGTAATTTATAGCATTTATCATTATAGAGCTTGTTATGAAAAATTTAAATGCTTATTTCTATGGTTTAATTTACACAGTTTCTACTTCTGCCAATGGGAATGAAAGGGGCCATTTCCAATAACTCCTGCATCTGGTGCTTGATACACAAAAATGACAAGTACTATTTCTATTTATTCATAAAATATTATTAATATCTTAAACTTAATATTATTTTTAAAGCTCAGCTAACACTGGGTAAACTGTTCCTTAACCTGTGTTGTTGTTGTTTTCAATTTTGGGTGCAACATGGATCTTCCTTGTCTATATTACGAATCGCCTCTCATGAAGAGAAAACTCAGTCCAGATTGGCACAAACAACCTGGATGTCACAACCAGCCATTATTTAACATCCCTCTGGACCATGTCATTATCGATGAGCTCCACTTAATGCTCCGAGTGATGGATCGACTGGAAACAGGGCTAATCCTGGAAGTAATCGATTGGGACGAGGTAAGACATTCGCTCTTACTAAATAGAATCAGAATTTCACTGTTGCGAGAATAATAAAATTGTTTCCCCTATCAGTGTCATATTAAAAAAAAAGCAATTAATCTTGCATCATTTTATTCTCTGAAATCCACTATTTTTATGTGAAAAAGTTACAAGTCCAATTATGGTATTTAAGTCATGGTTGTAAAACATAAAACCACAAAATGCTAATTAATCATTAAACACTTACCACTATTCAGGCAGACAACAAGGAAAAACCCCCATCAAAAAGGAAGCCTGTCTCACTCATGTTTATCCGCAGTTCAAATATACGAGTTTCATATATTCACATTCACAAAACAAGTTTTGTTTTGCTTCGATCAGCTTCAAGTGAACGACGAGCAAGTGAGGGATTTTGTAGAGGCGCTGATAAGCTTCTTACAAAACCGACTCTTAGAACTTGACCAGGTAACTTGTAGTATGCAATGTAAGTTTGTGGAATCGACATTCTTGCATAACAAGCGATCTGATCATTAGTTTTTATGTTTCAGAGCAATCCAGGAATGGACCCTTTTGAGAGATGGTAAGCCTGAACTAGCACTGATATGCTAAATTAAATGTTTGAATTAACTAAGGGATGGTTTCAGAAGCGTTCCGTTAATCAAGAGGTAGCCATTTACGAGAAACTAAAGCTACAAGTTGGAAATCTTTGAATGAGGTTAATTGTGGTTACAGTTAGGATCGTGCAACACAAAACATTCCGATATTAGCAAAAGTAACGAAAGTGGAGTGAGACCAAAACTGTTACACGTCGGGTACGCAGTCACCTTCCTAGTCGCTTTGTAATTCGCAGTGGTTATATGCCCGGCAGCTTGGAAGGGTCTCAAAAAGACTAAATGCCCAGCAGACAGAAAGGTTGTGTTTTCACTAGGGCGATTTACTAGCTGAACATACTTTCTAGGTGTTTGTTTCCAGACAAACGTGACATCTGTTTTCACTGTGAAATTTAACCCGGCCGGAATTTAAGCCGCTTACTCAGAAGATTCAAATTACAATTATTGGCTTGCAAGGAATTGTCTTGCCATTAGTGAAAATACAAAATATAATCTCTTATTTGTTATTACCTCGCCATGTAATCGACACCTAACTTGCAAATATTCCCCGCTCGATTCCACCAGTTCTTAGTATCATGTCATGAACATGATGGGCAAGCTATAAATCCGGATGTACCACGGAAAGAGCGCCATTAAACTTTTTGTCATCGCTTGGCTATTCAAAAGAAAGATAAATATATTCATAAGGAGAAGACAGGGCTTTCCATTGAAATTGTGTAAAAAAAAATTGGACTGCCAAGCAAACGTTTCTACGCACTCTTCAGTTCTCATTGGGAATTTTTATTCATCGTCAGTGTTAAACTTAGATCTATTCCACCGGCTGATTTAGAGTCTGGACTGCTGTGTGCTAATGAACTGACATGTTCAACGATTATATAACTTATAACATCTGTTTTTCCTAGGAACGAAATAATTTTAACGACCGCGTAGTTTTGCGCTTTGCAATTCACGCCAGATGAGCCGGTTAATGGTAGGTCAAACTCAATCGATGTTTGCAAGCTTGTTGTCAAGTTAGTGTTTATACCTCTCTCATAATGGAGCATGGAGCGCAAAAATTTCATGCAACATGGAAAATTTGTTTCAAAATCATTAATTATTCACACAGAAAATACAAAGAAGATAAATGATTAATGAGTGTCTTTAAATCTGATAAAATATGGCTGATTTGTTCGGTCCGATTTTCTCAAGAAAAATAATCAAAAACTCAGGGATTACTTAAAAAAGGAATGTCTCTTCAGCGTACGTTTTTTAAGCCGTTCAATAAATTTGCAGTTCGTGTTTTATCAAGTTGCGCCTCGTGTTTTTCAAAAGACTCGATAAAACACTCCTGTTTGTTTGTTAAACTATACGAAATAACTATTCCATTTCTTTTCACACCCTCCAACCCCTTATTGCTGCAAAAGTAATTACTGTGGGTATTGCTGAGAAAGCTGCCGCATCTGGGTTATCATCTAGTCACTTGCTCCTACAATTAGCTGCAAAACTGTTGAGACACTGACAAAAAACACTCACTTTTATAAAAAATGATGACAAAAAACAAAAGAACAATATATTTCCCTCACAACCCCCCCTCCCCCGTTCAATGTTGTTAGCCAAAGTTTTGGACATGGCGCCGGTCACAAAACAACATTGATGAGGGGGGAGGGGTAAGGAAAGGTAGCAATGGTGCACTTCTTCCAAAAAAAGCACTTGTGAATGAAAGTGTCTCAACTACTTTTGCAGCTAATTGTAGCCTTCCAAAGGGGTGGCATTGAAGGTCTCTCCAATGTCCTGAAAGAGAAATGTAACGGAAAGGCTCGTGTCACTAACAAAACTCAAACCATCAAGAAAATATGCGACTTTTTCTTGGACCACTCTGAAGAGTGAACTGAAAATGAAATGTACACCTCTTCAAGGTAGAATTGGCCGTTTTCTTGCACCCCATACCTTTGGTTGAAGAACTTTTCCGTAGACACACAGGTTTTACAAAATGAACAAAATGTATTGTAAATCCTCTAGAAAGCCTCCAACCCGCCCCCCCTTCCCCCCTCCCCCTCTAACAACCCCCCCTATTTTGGAGCAAGAAATTTATTAACCACACCCCTCTTTTTTTTCATAACCAAATCAATAAACAACAATGTATTACCAGAACATTTCCATTATATCCAGACATGAATTCACACCAGTACTCCCCAGTTTTGATGGCAATATAGAGGGTTTGAATCCATGAGGAGTCAAGAGTTTGTCTACATTTGATTCTTATGGGAGTGTAGCTTGAAAAGGAATGTTGTTTTTGACCAGGGTGGAAATGTATTGTAACAAGTTATTACTTCGAATCTTGGAAAACTTGTTAAATCTCTGATAATCAGGTTTCAAATTCCCTGTTCGGAAATTGACTTGATATCTTTCTCTCAGTGTTCTATAAGCATTTTGTACGTATAAAGGTACTTAGTTAGGAGCACTTGTGACTCAAAAATGTCGAAATCCCCATGGCGTAGAAAGTCGCCCTAGACAAATGACGGGTTTGTTACATGCAATATGCATGAAAATGAATATAAAAATATTGTTATGTCCAAATGTCAAAATGTCATAACAAATTCACATCCTTAGAGACACATAGCCAAGAGTAAAGTAATTTACTACCAACTGTAATACTACTGCATATGTAGATCATCAATGAATTAGAAAATATGGAAAAAACTAAAAATACTAGCTTTTAGCTAGTGAGGACAACCAATGTAATGTTGAAAGTTGTGAACTGCCACATTACACTATGAAAGAATTTTTGAGTTTACATCTTGAAAATAAATTGTCAACATTAATTTGTAACGCCCAGGGGGGATACTCGAAATTTACATGACGGGGGGGTCCGACGGAGCCTCATATTTTGAACCCAAAAAAATACTTGAGCTTGAAATTTACACCCATAAAAATACCTAGCATCGAAATTTTATACCCAAAAACGTCGCTCTGAGATTTGAAACCCAAAAAAATACGCTTATTTTTTTTTAAGACCCAAAAAAATACCGAGGGTCGAAATTTTAGACCCAAAAAAATACGTCGGACCCCCCCGTCATGTAAATTTCGAGTATCCCCCCTGGGTTGTAACGCTATTTTCAATTTGCAGAGCGTGCATGTAGGTTTTTTTAGGAACGAGCTAAAAATATGTGCAAAACAGTGTGTAAGCATAAGCTTACAAATAAAATTAACTTAAATTTCCTTCAATAGATAGTTTAATATTTTATTGTTTGATAAAATTATTATCACACTACATTTTTGTTAAGCAAAGCAATGGACCAATTCATGTAGTAATAAAAATATTCCTGATCTCTGTGACCTTTTCACAACAAACGAAGTCATGTATGATTTCATCAAAGCAGCCTGGATTCTTTCATTGGCAAATGACCAAAGGAGTTGGCCTTAACTTATTCTGTACAGCAATATTCAAACCGAACGTTTGATAACGAATGCACCAAAACTTGAACAATAACATTTTCTACAACGTGGGAAATTATAAAAATCTGCAATATGAGCTACTGTACATGTAGCTTTTGTAGGTTTTACACCCGGGTTTACACGCTGAATTTACCGACACGTTGAGGCCATGTGGTTCAGGGCCGTGTGCTTCGTGTGCATTAATTAAAACTTGAAGAATAACCCTTGACCTTATCAGTATCAGTAACTCACTGCAATAAGCTTGGACAAGAAGAGTGAATTATATTCAAAATGAAGGTAAGTACTCAAGATTCGGTAAACAACAAGCGGAATGATACTTTCGAATGAATTCAACTTTCGGTTAGCGCGGTGCCTTTGCCGTCCCCTATATTTTTTATCTTTTAGTGATAACCGTTTGCGAACTACACCATCCCAGAAAAAATCATTCAAACATTAATTTACATGTCCATAAGTGTCAAAAGTAAACTTACCCGTTCATGATTTGCATTCGCGGATCCGGATGCATATGTCGTGTCATCAACGATCGCACGTGTTTGAAGCTGTGAAAGAAGCCCAAAACTCCTTGCGTGTTTCCATTGATAGTCCTTTCTTGGCAGCCAGTTGATAACAACACTCTTTTTTTAGTGAACGGTTTTTGTGTCTACTGGTTGCGTAGCAACCGTAGACACTATGCCGTCCTGTGTGTAAGTCCGTGGCGTAAACAATAGAATCTTCGGATTTTATCTTCGGACATTGTTTGACGGTGATTACTATGGTGATTGGTATGGCGATGTGCAACGAATGTCCATCGTCGGCGGACCGATCGGTTTACGCAATTCTTCGTCAGTTGTTGACGTTCATTGCCACGTATGTGCTTCAATTTGTGCTGCGTAGCAATTTTTCAGTTGTGCAGGATTTGATGGTAAGTGAGCCTTTATATGTGCTTTATATAAACAATGATTTCGCATTATTTTGCCACAAGAACCAGGCACAGCTTTCAAGGAATGTTTTTCAGGTTTTTTGAGCCAGTGAGGAGAGTTTCCAGAAGAATTACGATCAATGAATCGGAATTGAACTGTTTGTTTCGCGGCCATTATGGATTGACTTACGCAGCTCAGTACTTCCATTGGCTCCAAGTCCAGTGTTTGGCGATTCAAGATCCCTTTAAAAGGTTAAATGATTGCTCTTTGAGAACAATTAACCTCCTTCAGGAGACAAATAATTTCTGCAATGGAACTACAAATCTCCTTCGGGAGGCAAATTATCCCAGCAATGGGACTACAAACCTCCTTCGGGAGACAAATAATCCCAGCAATGGGAGCACAAACCTCCTTCGGGAGACAAATAATCCCAGCAATGGGACCACAAACCTCCTTGGGGAGACAAATAATCCCAGCAATGGGACCGCAAACCTCCTTCGGGAGACAATTTATCCCAGCAATGGGACTACAAACCTCCTTCGCGAGACATATGAAATTGATAGTTGCTGTAATGTACAATTGCAAGTTAAACAAACTGCTGTAGTTCAGAGTATGAGCTGTATAAAACCATTCCTGAGAGTTGTGCCTGGTTCTGAAGCTGATACATGTAGTGATAATGGAAATAAAGTAAACGTGATTAATCAGTGCATAGTGCCTAAATCAGCTCAATGCATACAAAGAGGTAGATATTCTCGGCCACGTTCACAAGCTCGGCTACGTTCACAAGTAAAAAACAGAGTTAGAGATAGAGAACCATCTAGAATATCATTGAGAAAAGTTATCCATTCATTGAATCGTAGAAAATTTAGAAGGAAACACAAAAATTGGCTCAGAAAGTCAGTTCCTGTTTCATCTGTTTTACATAGCATTGCTACAAATTATAAACAATGGAAAATAAGATTTACTCAGAAACAAGACAGTTTTTACAGTAATTATTTTATGAAGATATCTACTACTGTATATGATCTTGCAGAAAAAAATATTTTACTTTCTGGGGATATTGAATTAAACCCAGGTCCTGTGACAAATAATAGTACTTCACTTGGAATTATAGCTAATGAGCGGTCTAATTTCCTGTTAAACTATAGATTGCTTCAGCACGGTTTGAGAACAATAGATGTTGGTGGCGGAGGTGATTGCTTCTTTAAGTCTGTATCGCATCAGTTATATGGTGATTCAAGTCATCATTTAGAAATTAGAGCTGCAGGTATTCAGTATTTAAGACATAATCCAGAACGATTTATAGAAAGCAATGTGGATATATCGTGGATGGGATATTTGTTCAATATGTCCTTGCAAGGAACATGGGCTGATCATATTATCATACAGGCAGTGGCTGATGCAATGAATTTGAGGATTCACATCATAGAATCTAATGACAATTTTTCAGACATGACCTTGGTTGAACCAACAAATATGATAAACAATCCTATGTCTATATATTTAGGACACATAGGTGAAATGCATTATGTCTCAACTTTTTCAACTCTATCTGAAACAAGTTCAAACCAAACAGAGAGTGAAAACTTTTATAACATTGCTAGTGAATCAGTTAAGAATGATCGCAAAAGAAAGTATAATGCCTACATGAAAGAATATAGAAAGAAAAGAAAGACTCAAAAGGATACAACAAGCAATAGCAAAGAGGAAAAAGAGAAAAAAGAGAAAAAAGCTAATTATATGAGACAATCTAGAACTGCTAAAGCATCTGTTGAGGAAAAAGAAAAGCATAGATTATACAAGAAGAACTATAGAGCATCTAAGGCACCTGCAGAAAAAAAAGCCAAAAATAATGCATACATGAAAAGTTATAGAGCAAAGCCCAAAATTAATATTGAATTTTGGATCTCAAAGTTCCATGAAGTGGTATCTCAAGGTGTAGTTTTAACTTATATGCAAATAATAGAAACTTACAAGTTGAGTTAACACAAAGTTCATTTTTTGACATGTTACAGTTCAAGTAAATTTATTTGCAATAAAAGTCTCTTATTCAATGTTTCAACATAAAGTACATTATTTTTTTGACATCTTACAGTATCAAATAACTGTGCTCTTTTCAGCCACAGGAACTTTCAAGTTGAGTTACAGTTTTATATATTTCTGAAGTGTAGTTTTAACTTATATGCAAATAATAGAAAGCTACAAGTTGAGTTAACACAAAGTTCATTTTTTTGACATGTTACAGTTCAAGTAAATTTATTTACAATAAAAGTCTGTTATTCAATGTTTCCTGTAATCAGTATTTTCAGT
The DNA here is from genome assembly GCA_024195265.1 of Dendrophyllia cribrosa. Classification (NCBI taxonomy): domain Eukaryota; kingdom Metazoa; phylum Cnidaria; class Anthozoa; order Scleractinia; family Dendrophylliidae; genus Dendrophyllia; species Dendrophyllia cribrosa. The sequence continues at coordinate 38,394,416 of JAJLRJ010000001.1, forward strand.
GCTGTTGTGTGGGAGGCAGTGACCCAATGGTCAGGGCACTAGACTCCAGATCAAGCGATCCAGGTTCGAGCCCAGGCCACAGGGTCCAGAGGAGCTCTATTTGATCATACAAGACGCTATTTTCTTCGAATCGTCGCCATCTTCGAAATTAAACTGATTCGTTACACAAAATATGTACCGCAGGCCAAATTACTACGGGCTCGGAAGCTGCGAAGGTTGGTGTATTTGGCCTGCGGTACATATTTTGTGTAACGCAATCAGTACGATCAAATAGAGCTCCTCTGGACCCTGTGCCAAGGCTACGGTAATGTGTTGTATTCTTGGGCAAGACACTTTACTCTCACAGTACCTCTCTTCAACCTGGTGTGTACCGGCAACACAATTGTGGAGGTAACCCTATGATAGACTAGCATCCCATCCAAGTCGCTTCATACTATGGAAACCGGAGTTCCGCGCCAGCCAGATGGGCCACAAGCCTCGAATGCAGACTTTACCTTCATGGTTAAGTGAGCACTTAGTGGTTTCGTTCTAATGTATAGTACAAATTTGTACCAAATACTGCTAATTCAATAATAGAAAAATCACGGGTTAAGTGCGAGTACTCGACAAACTCATCATTTCCCTAACAATTCATTTTAGTTCCTTCTTTTCTCCTTTTTTCATCCCACCTCCCTTATATTGTATCACATTCCTTTCTATCTTATTTCACTTTATTAAATAATAATAAATAATACAGTAGACACATGCAGTCCCAGACTGCCTATTTTTAAAACACGCAGCTGGAAATGTAATTTTCTTGCGAGTATTTTTCAAAAGGAGAATTACCATAATTTAGAAGCAATGAGCATGCGCGGTTGAGCAAAATGAGCGCGCGCACATTTTGGAGGATGGAATGTTTTTTTATCAAAGGCCTGCAAGCTCGTTAGAAAATACGACTGTCTTTTTCTCTCTAACGAGCACGGTAACCTATATTTTTTATTGCATCATTTTGATGTTAAATTAATGCTATTTAAGTTAAAAAAGTTAAAAAAAAATTCCTCGACAGGAAAAAAAGATATCGCTAAAAACGTTCTCAAATCAGCTACTCGTGGGAGCAAATTGATGACCTTGAAAACATGGACGCGAGGAATGTTTTGAGTCCGTGTCATTTGAAGATGTGTGACTTTTTTATAACTTTGATTTCAAAGTGTTCCCATATGGTGGAGACTTTAACCTATCAAGTTTTTTTGAAGAATTGTAAACTTTGCTTTCACGGGTTACCGGGAAAAGAAACATGAACCGATCAAATAATGACGTGCGTGATCGGTATTGCTATAGACATAAATGGGGCAACATTGGTCCATCATATCTCTTTACCGAGCACGGTGACCTATCTTTCTTATTGAATTTTTCGAAACAACTTATGGTAGGGAGCTGTTAGGGAAAATTTAAAAAAAATCGTTCGACAACTTTTATTTCTGAGGAATCACCTTAAGAACATTCTAAGTTAAGTTGATATTATCAAGCGGGGCGGAATGGAACGCTACGTCACAATGCCCCCTTTTTTTTTACCCTGCTCATGCGCAGTTATTGTGATTTCCCTACCTTGTGCTTTTTCACACATCGCAACTAGAACTTGGTTATTGTAAGACTCTTTATCAAAACAAATTAAACAGATTATAAATCCTGCACAGAGAATGGGGCTCTGCAGCCTGGGCTCCTTTATTAACAAATGCATTAAATAATAAACATGTCATTGACAAAGGTGGCAAATTTTGTAAGCTTTCTGGAAATATATAGGTCTGTAGGGTTCTCTATAAAGACTTAGAGACAAAGGTTATTTCTGTAGCAACCTCTGAAATAAGTCAGAAAGTAAAGGGTTAAGAAAGAGATCGAGTTCATGAAATCCAAACTTTCCCAGAGTACTATTGCTCACACTCTCCAGTACTCGTCCACCAGGGGGCTTTTGATGTCCACTATGGCTGCCTTGGAGCATTAAGTGGATACTGATGCATATGTTATGCATTATAACGCTATTCTCAGACAAACAAGAAGCCTTGCTGAGAACCCCGCACTTTTGTGTGTCCTTCTTAAACTCCTGGGTTCCAAGGAGGAGATTGCAATCGCCAAAGAAACTGACAAAGCCATGTAGAGCTGCCCTCCCGTCCCTTTGTTGCGTGGTTTATCAACTGGCGCTCAATGCGGTTTTTCAAGAGTCCATGCAGCTGACCGGGGCATATTGTTCGCAATTGCAGGTCCAAGAGATAATGTTATTGCCATTAATATTTGCAACTACATTTTGCACATTTTCCTAATCCTGTATTACTTTTTCATATAGGGTAAACCAATAAACGTGTTTCCCTGTCCAATTTTTTTTTCAATTTTGTTGTTTCTTCTCCCCCCCCCCCCCCCCCTCTCATATTTGAGTCACAGCCTGGTGGTTTTTCTAATCATAATCTGTTTTTTTTGGTCTTCAGACCAGATTCCTGGCTCGGCTCGGCTGTGGTATTTTCCCTCGCTATCTTCCCTCCTTACCTTATGTTAATATACTTGATCCCTTTAGGTTCCTGTACTTTTGGATTTTTCTGACTAGATCAAAGAGGATTCTTACCATCTTCCCTCAGTTTGGTGTGATTGGGAGGGAAACACCCACAGCTGGGCCGGGCCATTACCCTCGATCCAGTCCGTCGCATCAGGTCAACATTATGCTTATGCTACCCAGATAACAGCAGAGAGGCATTTTGTCTGTGCATGTTCCTTAGAATTTTTTTTTTGATGCAATTAACCGCTGGTATACAGCTGCGCCACGTGTATGTGTCTGTTTCGCGCTAGTTTTCCAATAAACATGCTGGAGAAGTGAGGCAAGAAATTTCAAGAAATTTTCTGGTCATTATTGTCATTTTTCCTTTGTTACTTGGGTAAAAGCATCCAAAACCCCCCAAAAATGGGTGTGCAGAAGAAAGTTACAACTGAGTAAGTTTCAAAAAGTAAAGGCGTACACAAACGACTTTGAGTCTTGTTTTAAGATTGTTAAAGCGATTGATGAAGATGAGGTTGTTTGCAAAGGATGCAGGAGAGCAGGTAGTACTAGAGATCAGAAATATTTATCAGAAAGTAAGTAAACTTATTTGCAGTCATTAGTCTCAGAATTATCATCAGATGTGGAAGTTAGGAGACGTTGGCAGTAGTTTAACGATTGCAAATATACTTTTAACAAAAGGAAAGGATCTTCGACATAGGTTTATAGGTTTACCGGTTTATAATAAAAATTATCACAAATGCCATTAAAATTCAAATGCTTTATTCCGGTGAAACCGTCCAACAACTCAACAGATGAGAATTGCACCATGTGTGGAGGGGTGAGTACAATAGATAAAACAAGAAAGACCAGCCTCAGTTGCCTAACAGGATCCCCAGCTGGAGCCTGGACAAATGACACAACAGCTGAATGTTTGGCTGTATCCCCTTACAGTTCATAGGTTGGGCTCCTTGCCTCTCGACTGAGCTTTGGGCTGCTAGCAATTCTTCTCATTATTTTGCCTTAGCATTTGGACAGTAAGGAGCCCAAAAGTGTAACTACATGTAGTTTCAATTAATTCACATTCTTTGTGCTTGCATACTATCCAATCAGAAGCCAAGACATCTTCAGCTTCTGAATGGATAGTCTGCAGGAATAAAAACTGTGAATTAAAACTGGTCACACTTTTGGGCCTCATGCTGTAATATAAATTATTGAATGGAAATTCCTGGCCAGTTCCACCCCTTCCTCGCACTGGCTTAATGAATCAATTATTTCCCAATAAAAATTATATTCATTGATCGTTTCACCTGCAGATTAAAAGCAGATACATACTTTGCAACTTTATTTATCAACCCTTAAATTATTAGAGTTGTGTGACAATCTGTTGCTCTGATAAAGACTCTTTTATTACAGGCCAAAATTAATAACAAACAACTTGCAGGGCTGATAGTATCAGTGACGATGAAAATCAATCTCCTTTCCAGAGCCTGTACCCCCTTGGAACAACATTGAATGAAAATCGGATAACTGAAATGAAATGAGGAGATTTTTGTTGACCTCTTTACGACATACAATGTTGCAAAAGTAGTAAAGAAAATCGTTTGGGGGCAACTATGAGGCTTTGACTTTATGTACCTCCAAATTATCATAACACAACTTTATAAAATTGAGATTATATCTGTATGTAAATTTTGCTTCCCACCTACTGTAGGAGGTGACGTGACAAAGGAAATCGAAATGGCCAAGAAGATTTACAATGAAACAGTAATAAACAAGGAAGAAACAGTGTATGATCCGGACAGATTCAGAGAGTTTTGTATTTTAGCAGGAGCAACAATGTCGTTTGACACTATTCTGGGTTCTATTACAAGATCCCGGCATTCAGCAGACTGCATATGTCTAAACAAAAAAGGGTTGCTTCATTCGTTAACAATTTGGGCTACTGCCTCAGCCAAACATGCAATCCTCTTCTAAATGACCGTGCTCTGTACCTCAGAAGCAATCAAACAAACCAAGAAGGGATTGAAGCTGAACATACCGGTATTATGGGGCATACCTGTTCCAGAACTGTTAACAGCGTTATGTACAAAATGTCTGAATCTCATTTCAAATCTTTTTAAGATTTCATAACTTAAGCAACAGAGTGCAAATGGCTAATAGTACTAATAATTGATGATTTCACAGCCATTCACACAAAAAGAAGTCCACAGGAGGATAAATCGTCAGAGGCAAAGACAATGTGTACTATAGTTGTTAAGTGTCATTGTCTGTAAAAACCAGGCAGGGGCTTCGGATGGGGGTCGGCCGATTTGCCTGAAACTTTCAGCGTTTGTTCCCTATCGGATATGATTAAGTTTGGTGCAAAGTTCAGTTCGATCGAGTTAACCCCCCCTGATTTGACCACCCCCCCTTGTTTTTGCCCATTTTTGGCTCAATTTTCAAGGTCAATTTCCAGTAAATTCGAACGTTTATAAAAATTGATACACATCATTCAAACCCGTTTAAAAGCGATATTCATACTATTTAACCCTTAAAGCGACCACTCACACGAGATAAGTATTGTACGTTTATTTTTTTTATTACAACGAGTCGCCAAAATTGGTTGCTAATTTAGCAAATTTCAAATGTAAAATTTAGGTGATTTTTAAATTTCGTTTTCTCAAAAGTGCGGCAGTGGATTTTTTAATAAAAACTTTCATTTGAAAGCTTATTGCTTAGTTAATAATAAAATGCAAACGTTTTGTTGGTAACCTTTAATGCCATTTCGAAAATCGGCTGTAAACATGTCTCGCTGGGCCGGTTTTTCTTCTCATTTTCCCGCCATTTTTTTACCGGCAGCTTACAATATTTTTGTTTACTTGAAATTATAAGTTCAAATTGTTTTAAAACCCGCAATTGGTCTACTTTCCAACTCCTCTGCTATCAAAATAAGCTTAAATCTGTATTTTCTGGCTTTATTCACGCGTAACGGCCTCAATTCTAAGTATAGGATGAGTAGCTCACTTGAGATTTTCCCACGCAAACAAATCTTTTTACAGATCTTTTTACAGATCTTTTTACAGAAGCTTAGTTCGCCAGGGACAGCAAGTTTTTCATAGTTGCAAGCACATTTTCACGGCAAACGATTGTCCAGTCTATCAAGGAAAAATATCATTGAGTATTATCTTGCAAGGTTATTATCAGTTGCAAGGTTAAGAATCTGATCCGTCACGCATTGTTTTCTCACAAGATGAAAATATTTTTTCTGCCTATAAATGAATCACAATGATTCTTACAAAATGTTTCTTGATGAGATAGAACTATTAAAGTTTACCTATACAATAACAATAAGGATTTTGCTTCCCTGTTATCATGGTTTCACCGGAAGTATTTAGAAGGCACATGTCAAATCGCTTCAGAGCTTGTGAAATTTGACACCACCTACTAAGTAATAAGTTCAGCGCGTGTAGCTTAGTGCTTAGTTATTTTAGTTTGGTAAACTATGAATGAAGTCAGATGTTTTTTCGGTTCTCCCGAATCTGCATGCAGCTTAGAGGGTGTAGGATCCAAGATCTTGCCTCTCCTTGCTTGTCAATTAGACATGACAACGCATTTACTTAGTCTCGGGGTCAGCTCGGAAAGCGTTAGCGAAGTGGAATTGATCATGAATAGGGCAAGAATCATCGCGACAGAGGAACAAATATCTATGACGATTTGCCCAAAGCACAGAAAGAAGCTAACCATCGACTGGCCTGGAAGAAAAAGCACAACATGCGCGTATCCTACCCATCGGGGGCCGAAGAGAAACGAAAAGAATGTGCGCCGCGTGAACGCTGTTATATCTGCAGAGATTTACGATTTACACCACGTCCGCGTTCCTATCGGCTCAGGTATGTATATTTGTGACGAGGCAAATAGTTCGCTTTATTTCGAGTCCTGTGTTAAACATTTCTGTAGCTCTCAATAATTTAAATATAATTATTTCACCTAAGTTCTAATAAATCGCAACGAGAACGATAATATATTGACAGCACGTACACGTTTTAGTCCAAATGGGGAGCAAAATTATTCTAGTGGGGAGGGGAGGGGGGCGCAGTTGGTATAATTCGCCGGTATGTCAAGTAATTTTTTTACTGTTCTTAGCTACTCACAGTATGGGTTGTAAAGTCTACTAGATTAGCAGTATCAATCAGCGCGCTACATTATAATTATGTTCTGCAACCTAAATCAGGAAGTTTTAGCAGGAAGAAGGCCTATTTTAGCTGCTGGGTAAGGGGGGGGGGGGGGGGGGTAAGCTGTAAGCACGTAAGAGGCGGTTGCTTACGCAGGCTACTGGGTGTGTGTGTGTGTGTGTGTGTGTGTGTGGCGGGGGGAGAGCAGTTATTGAGATAACACCGGAGAAGGTCGAGCTAGTTAGAACGTCCGTAAAGCAATAATAAAAAAAAATAAGTCCGTGTTGCGCGCTGTTTATTCACTTGCACTCAGGGTTTGTTTAAGTTTTCTCTATTTGATTCAAAATAATAGATATATTATCAAGCCTATAAACAAATTTACAAAGTAATTGCAAATAACTCACATCAAACTTATCATACCGGTAATTATTATTATTTTTTGCAGCACTTTGCACCACGTGTAGGTTGAGCCATTACAGAGCCAGAGAAGAGAAGGCTAATGAACCGGTAAGCTTCTTTTAAGTGATCATCTAGCAGATATTATTAAAGACATTAGAGACACACAAGTTTGAGTTTTGATTTTAGCCCGCGGGACTTTGTTTGTAAGGCCCTTTTGAAGGGTGTATATTAAGAAAAGGGTAGGGGCCCCTTATCGGCGGGCTATTTCATTAGCATATTATTGAAACAGCGGTTTTGTTATTCAAAGGAAATACTTTTAGCATGCCCAATTATCTCATAACAACACATAGCTAAATACATTACAACGCTAAGAGGCATTTTCAGACAGACAATTTCCAATTAGGTGTGTATGTTTTGAGGGACACATCATTTTGTTCACAAATAGAGTGGGCCTTGTCGAATTTTCGGCAGTAGCGCGACGTGATTCGAAACTTGCGCTACAGCCGTATTGTAGCCGCACTATAGCCGAACTGAAAATTTAATTGAATTCGACACTGCAGTAGCACGGCGTTTAGCCTAGGCCTTTATCTATAATATTACTATACAAATATAGAAAGTATATTATCTATTTTATTCCAGCATTCAGCTGTGGCGACATCACCAAATGAGCATAATCTGTTGTTGCAAAAAGATACCGAATCTACTAGTGCAGCTGCTCAAAGCGGACCTAGCACCCCTGATGTGGTAGAAGACATCACCAACATGAGTGAAGAAGACAGACAGACAGTCTCTTCGCAGTCCCAATCTTCACAGGCATCTGTACCAGAGGAAGAGATAAGCATATGGGTGGACGAGATGGAAACCCAAAACACCAAGAGACAGAAACTGAACGAGGCCGTAAGCAATATAGCAGATGGACGTTATAGTCCGGTAATGTCCACCCTCAATACCGCCTGGGACGACGTATCGTACGGACAGCAACGCTATTACGCCCGAAAAGCAAGAGAGAACATTGCTGCATCCTTGTCAGTGATTGTTCCTGGCCAAGAGGATTTGTTGTGGGCAACAATTAGAAGAGAAGAACTTTTTGATACAGATAGGGACCATCAAGAGCGAAAGCATTTTGATCCGCATTCCCAACTTGTGGAAGACTTAGTCAAGGCATATGAACAAGCGGGTCACTGGCGCACAAAACGTCAAATCCTCTCTCTCTTTGCAGATGACTTTTCGAGAGCGGAACTCCAGGACATGATCCCTGGTTTATCAAAATGGCGCATAGATGAGGCACGTTTGCATGCCACAAAAGCTGGCAAGGGGCAACCAGTTCCCGAGATCACGCATCACCGCGCAAGAATAGAATATGAAAAGGTGGATCACTTTATAGATTATATTTCCAGGCCAGAGTTCATGCAGGATGTGGCTTTCGGGACAAAAACTCTAAAGCTTGATTCAGGAGAGCGCCTACTTATCCCCGCAGTGATAAGGACTGTCATCCCTTCGCGTATCATCAGTCAATATTTAGAGCTTTGCGCAATTGAAGAGTTTGTGCCAGCTGGCGAGCGTTCCCTCTACCGCATGATCGAAGTTTGTTCGGCTTCGATGCAAAAGTCACTTCAAGGCCTGGACAATACCACTTCAGAGGGTACAGAAGCGTTTGACGACATTGCTTCTCTGTTAGAGACCATCGCAGGTCATGGCATTGAAGTAGCGCATCTTCTCGCTCAATTGAAACATGGGAAACGTTACCTGAAGACCGACTTCAAAACACATGTTGGACGAGACGAACACTGTAGCGATCACTGTAGCGTCCATGCGCTAAGTGATGAAAAAAGTCCAGAGTTCTCAGAGGAGTGCGCCCATGAGCACGATTTCGAATGTGAGCGCTGCGAAAGTCTGGAAAGGGTTCTGAAGGACATAGGAAAGTTACTTGATGAGGTAGAGGTCACAGTAGCAGAAAGAGCTGCATATAAGTTTGAGTTTGAGGAGAGCGTGAGGAACATAAACGCGTGGAAGGCCCATTTGCTAAGAGCTAGTCACCAAGAAGAATCCAAGCAAGACGCTCTAAACAAGCTTGACAAGACATCGTGCCTCATAATTATTGACTGGGCAATGAAGTTTCTACCGCTGCAGTACAGGGAACAGATGAGTGACTTTTTCGGAAAGAGGGGCAGAAGCTGGCACATTAGTGCAGTCATAACTAAAGCAGCCCCAGACAGGAAATACGAAGTCGATTGCATGGTTCACATCTTTAATAACTGCAACCAAGACGGCTTTGCTGTTCTCTCAGTAATAGAGGATGTTCTGCGACAAGTCAAAGAAGAGCTACCAGAAGTAACACAGGCGTTCCTGAGGTCCGATAACGCCGGCTGCTACAAGAACGGCCCGTTATTGACCAGCCTTAAAGAAGTCGGCCAGCATACAGGCGTCAGGCCAATTCGCTACGACTTTTCAGACCCACAGGCCGGCAAAGACATCTGCGACAGAAAGGCGGCATCCATGAAGGCCCACATAAGACGTTGGGTCAATGAAAAACACGACGTCGTCACAGCAGAAGATATGAAAACAGCACTGGAATCCCATGGTGGCGTAAAGGGATGCAGGGCGGCCGTTGTAGCAGTGGACACCACGAAAGAGACCAACAGCCAGAACAAGATCCCCAACATCAGTCTGCTGAATAACTTCAAATACGAAGAGAATGGCATCCGTGTGTGGAAAGCATACAGTATCGGACCTGGGCGTTTCATACCTTATGATGATTTGAGAGTCGCGGCACAAGGTGCAACACAGCTATCAACTATCAAGTCCTTTGGCCAAGTTTCAGAAAAGGGGGAAGTTGGAGAACACGTCAGACAGAAATCTGAAATTTACTCATGCCAAGAAACGGGATGCATTCTGACTTTCAAGACCCAGGCGGAAGCGGATGAACATATGGACACTGGTAGGCATAAGATTGAAGTGGAATGTGAGTCTACATATGACCGCATCCGTAGACGATGGGCAGGCGTCGTTGCAGGAGTGACGTTTGCTGCCAGTGTGCCTTCGACGTCCGCACTGGATGTCGAAGGCAGCTCAAGCAATCTAGGCTCAACTGCTCCTAGACAGCAAGGATGGGCTCTCAAGACAACCAAGAGTCCATCCAGAATGACGGAAAAGGTAAAAAAATTCCTTGAATCGAAGTTCATAGAGGGGGTAAGAACCGGAAACAAGGCTGATCCCGTAAACCTCGCTAAAGAAATGAAAACTGCCCGAACTGCTGATGGCCAGCTGGTTTACTCTCCTCAAGAGTGGAGGACAGCGAAGCAAATCACAAGCTTCTTCTCTCGCCTAAGAGCTGCCCAGCGCCAGGGAGGAATAGCAGAAGAACTGTTGGAGGGTGATATTGAAGCTGAAGAGCATGAAACGGGGCTTCAAGATCTACGGAGCTTGGTGATGGCTGATATGAGCTGCCTCAACCATCCTGTAATTGCACGTGGGCACGATCTGTGTGAGCTGATTAGAAAGTCTAAACTCACATCACTCAAGCTAGCAGAACTTAGAGATATTTGTACTGAATTAGATATCCATACGAATGGCCCATTGTCCAGGAAAAAGACATTCTGCCAAGCAATTTCCGAGTTTACCCAATCGTGCGAATGCCATCAAGAGTAAATTAGCAGGAGGACGTTTTCGGACTTCATTTGCCGTTTCAAGTTGCCAACATATTGGACTTTTCGATTATTGCTTCATTGTATTTTGCTAGGATGTATGAAAAGCTTACGCTTCAAAGCGAACTAACTACTTAGCTTCTGTAAAAAGATTTGTTTGCGCGGGAAAATCTCGAGTGGGCTTCTCATCCTATACTTAGAATTGAGGCCGTTACGCGTGAATCAAGCCAAAAAGTCGATATTCAAATACAATTTAAGCTTATTTTGATAGCAAAGGAGTTGGAAAGTAGACCAATTGCGAGTTTTATAACAATTCAAACTCAAAATTTCAAGTAAACAAAAATATTGTAAGCTGCCGGTAAAAAAATGGCGGGAAAATGAGAAGAAAAACCGGCCCAGCGAGACATGTTTACAGCCGATTTTCGAAATGGCATTAAAAGTTACCAACGAAACGTTTACATTTTATTATTAACTAAGCAATAAGCTTTCAAATGAAAGTTTTTATTAAAAAATCCACTGCTGCACTTTTGAGAAATTAAAATTTAAAAATCACCTAAATTTTACATTTGAAATTTGCTAATTAGCGACCAATTTTGGCGACTCGTAATAAAAAAAATAAACGTACAATACTTAACTCGTGTGAGTGGTTGCTTTAAGGGTTAAATAGTATGAATATCGCTTTTAAATGGGTTTGAATGATGCGTATCAATTTTTATAAACGTTCGAATTTACTGGAAATTGACCTTGAAAATTGAGCCAAAAATGGGCAAAAACAAGGGGGGTGGTCAAATCAGGGGGGGTTAACTCGATCGAACTGAACTTTGCACCAAACTTAATCATATCCGATAGGGAACAAACGCTGAAAGTTTCAGGCAAATCGGCCGACCCCCATCCGAAGCCCCTGCCTGGTTCTTACAGACAATGACACTTAAAGTTTTAAAGGATATCCCAGCAGTACCAGTTAAACAAGCTCTTTGCATAGATGACCAACATGGTATAGACATTGAATTATGCAAGGATTAATTACAGCTGCATCATCCATGCACGACATTAGTAACAGTTATGCCTCTGTGATGCCTGCATGACTGGCTTACAGAAGCATTTTTTAATCCTGAACTTGAGACACACAGAATCAACATTTATCAATACTGCGACAGTGACAATGTGCGAACAATGCGGAAAATGGATGATTTACACCTATTAGATTTTATAGAGCTGCGACTGAAGTCAAAGGGGGACTTAAATACTGCATATGATGCAGTAATGAGCACCGGTTTGGCTGCCTATGTGAAGAAAAAATAAAAGACTTATATAGCGCACATATCACATGTCTCATGGCACTTTACATACATTTATGAGAATGAGATCGGATGTCAGCTTATGAAGACGCCTCGGGCAGCTGCTATTGCTCCATTGTTGATCTCATCTCCCCCACCCCACCATGAACAATGTATGGCACTGAGGGTCACAGCCAGGGTTTGTTACGTCCTCAGTGGTTCTTTAACGTCCCCAACGGAGACAGGACCGCCATTTCTAAGTGGTCATCCGAGCCACGTGAAGGTCTATCCATCCTTCGTCCTCACTTATTTTAAGACCCTGAGTGTTGGTCCGGCCGGGATTCAAACCCGCAACCCCCCGCTCTGCAGACTGATGCTCTATCAACTAAGCTAACCAGGCAGAAATTTATTGTTTTCCAGCCAGGGGATTGGCCTTGCCAATTTTACTGTAGACAAATCATATATGAATCACTTAAGAAGTTTATCAGTCCTCATCTTGGATTTAGACACTTTTCAGGAACATGACAATATTTTGACTGATCACTCCTCCAAGGATTTGGAACACTGTTCCTTTGGAAATACGACAATCCAGTACAGTTTTATCTTTTAAGAAAAAACTCAAGACTTTCCTTTTTACTAAATTTATTGAGAGTGACTCTTTATCATATTTTTAATTTTTTAGATTCTAGTTTCTTAGGTATATTGTTAGTTTTTTTGTTTTTTAAAGTTTCTTAGATTGAATTTGTGAAGCGCCTCGAGCAAATAGTGGATGTGTGCGCTATATAAATGAACTATTATTATTATTATTATTATTATTATATTCATTTCCATTAACATCTGGTACTACTGATAATCGCTTGACAGCCCGACACAACATATCACAGCCATCCATTCTATCTATAGTGCCAACTATTGGGCCACTTCATATCTCCTTAAACAGCAGAGAACATATAGTTAATTCCCATCATCCTTTTTTAAGTATTGTTCCACATAAGAACGATAGCAAACTTCATTGTTCTGCAGCATTGGCTCTTTCCCACATAGAATATCTTTGATTTCAAGAATAGAGGTGATGATGGTTAATAATTATATTTCATTATAAAAATATAGAAAATCCATTTGCGTCAAATAAATTTTACGAAATGTTCGTGCTCAACCAATCAGAATAGCAGAAGACAATAGCTAATAATTTTGCTTCTTTGATGAAGTTCCCCAAATACAATTTCTTTTAAAAATTGTATGTTGTGCGATTGGGTCTCAAATTACTTGAAACCTTAAAAAAATTAGACAACATGCACCTTGAACCTTAACTTTTTAGCGGTTTTTGAGTCTAGGCCAATGAGATCACTAGTTTTAACAATGAAAATTCTTGACATTCCATCGTGTTTGACATTCCATTGCCGTTGGCGCTATCCTTCTTATGCGGATCATTACTTAAAACAATACAGGAAACCATTTTCCCATGGAGCAAAGTGGCAGATAATCCCAAAGTCTGATTCTACGTGGCAGTTTAAGGGCTGAAATAAATATTAATCATTAAGGTTTCATTAGAAGTGGGAATGGCAGGATGATGACATCTCTTTCAAATGGAGAGGCCTTCCAACGGGTAAAAGCGACATGGCACCGAAAACTGCCGACACGAGACATTCTCAACAGCGACAAGCGACTCGATTCCGTCTCAAAAATACGAAAAATACGACAATTACGACAGCGACACAATAAACACTGAAAATAAACAGCGACTTCAGAAAGTTGTGCAATTTACCAATAAAAGTTAAGGTACTTGCACTGGTAAATTTTCATGTTTTTTGGGAAGCAAGATATTACAAAGTATTTAATAAAATGATACTGCAATAACACATGTTGTAGTTTATTCCTTGAAGAATATATATTTTGTAAAAAAAATGTTCAAGTTAAATATTAATTGAAATATTGGAAGAACCCCTGGGGTGTCAAAAGATATGTTTTCAGTTTTTATGGTCCTCCTATTATGCCAAAGCTATATTTTTCGGTGGAATATTGTTCAGATAACAAAGAGGAACAGTTCTGTGCTTGCCACAGACAATCCACTGATTTCCTCTGTTTTTATTTCACTTTGTTTAAACCTGTTAATATTTAACTCACAACTTGGAAAATACTCACTCAACAATATGTGCCAAGCACAGATTTCTGTGTCATACGACAACAACGCATATACCCAAGTTTCAAGAGAAAATTCTAAAAGGTTTTGGAGAAAAACAGGTTAAACCGATGCTGTGCATAGTCCAAAACATTATTTCTTTTGAAAATTGGCCTCTCGCAGAACAAAAAAGTCGTAATTTGGTCGAAATTTGCGTGCTCTGTCGGCTGGAACCATTTTGAGAGAGGAAATGACCCAAAAAGACTGGAATCTAGCAAATGTTACACATTTTAACCCACCCCCCCTAAAATATGTTTTGTTCGTTTATACGTTGTTAGGTGTTTTCCATTTCCGGTTTCTATTGTGCACGTTCTTGCGAGTCACACGCACTCATCGCAAATATGGCGTCGAGACCGAAGAAGAAGAAACTTTCATCTTCAGAAAAACGAAAAATGCAACAGGAGAAAGGAAAGAGTGGTGCAAAGAAGAGAGGTTTAGGTGTTGCTGGAAGATTAGATTTTGAGCTGCCGGCAAATTGGAGAACGGAAGAGGTTCCTTCGTCGTCTAAAACTTCTTTGCATTTGATTTCACCGGGGAAGTCACGATACCGTAGCCAAAGAAGTGCGAAGGCAGTGATCAAGGAAAGAGGATTGAATCTTTGTTTGAATGAAGCTTCCGAAGATTCTGAATCACAAGAATCACAGTCAGATTTCGAAGGCAGTCCGAAGAAAAGTGTAAGCAAAGTCAAATCTGGACAGCAGATTGAACATCGTCTGTTTGTTTGCCAATCTTCCCAATTTGAGAAGCTAATTGACGACATCAACAAAACTTCAAAGTGCTCAACACAGGATTGCAATGGTAAGTTTTTCTCACCTTTCTTTCGTTCTCGTGCATGAAACGGGGGATAAAGTTCGCTTTTCACGTGCACTCACAACACAAAGGTGTTTTAATTTACGGAATTTCATAATATTCCAACAAAAGAAAGAAACATTTTCAAATCTTCACCGTTGCTCACTACGGAAATATATATTTATTATTTGCATTAGCCACGATGAGAGGGTGTATTTATATGTTATATGAATGTTATATAATTTTGGAACTTGGCATATAAATTTATACAGAACGTGTTCCCTGTAGTTTAATTTTTGATTATCACAAAGCTGCTCAAAGGAATGGATTTTGATTTATGAAAGACATTATATCCATCAAAATAGTCAACTAGAATTTACTGTTATAATTTCCTGGTGGTGTGTGCATGAACCATAGCTTGTTATTATTGCTTACTTTATATTTTTATTCTCTAGGTATCTTGGTGCCTACGAAGGTTGAACAGACTGGATTAGGCGGGTCAATGAATGTGACCTTTAGCTGCAACAGCTGCATCTTCAGGAATATTTCCTTTCAAGCATCAGCTATGGTGGAAGGATCTAAACGGACAGTTGTTGGCTTGGCTCTTGCAGTTGCTTTCGTAATATCTGGGCATGGATTTGCTAAGTTTTCTAGAAGCCTTCAAGAGTTCCTGGGGATAAGCGTCATTTCAAAAAATCGGTACTATGAGGTCATAAAGCTTATTTATCCCCACATAACTGACATTCTTGACGAAATGTGCAACGATGCCAAAGAAGAAATGAAAAGCATGAGAAGTGATGACCTTGGCAGTTGGAAGAGAGCTGTTGTTACGTCTGATGGTGTGTGGCACACACGTGGTCATTTTAGTAAAAATGGCTCTTTTGTTGTCAAAAATTACATTTCTGGTGGCCTTCTGTGGTATGGGCATAAATGCATGAAGGGCGGCGATGACGTGATAGAGGAGGAATTGTATCAAGGGACTTCGAAATCAATGGAAGGTAGACTAGCCGATGATTGTTATAACCGGGCAAAGAAAGAGGGATGCAAGATAGAGGTAGTGTGGCAGGATGGGGATTCCAGTTCATCTAAGTCGGTTGAGAATGCCTTTGGGCCAGGCAAAGTTTTCAAGTGTGGTGGCCATGTGGGACGAGCACATGCCAACAATCTAAAGGACATGTCAAAACAAAAAGTCTTCGCGGCACAACAGATAGCAAATCACAAAGCCAAGTTCCCTGCAGTTGAAAGTGCAAAATGCGAATGCAAACGTCATAGCCAGACATGTGGGTGTCTTTCAGAAACATTTATTAAATCCGCTCGTATAAACCACTTCTGCTGCTTGCAACAGTGCTCGACACCTGAAGAATATGCCAGAAGAATGCGAGCCCTGGGAGAAAAACACAGCCAGAACATCCATCAATGGGAGGGTGGAGAATGTGGCTTCCACAACCTGACCTCCTGCTCATGTGGCAGTTGTGAAGACAACGACATTGAATGCAATGGAAAACCGTATTCAACTAAGAACATTCTAAAGTGCAAGTTTCACCATCTGGCATATCAAATAGAGTGCGAAAGAAGAGCAGGAGATGCTGCTTCCGTGATCCACCGAGAAATGGGACGTGGACACTCTAACCTATGTGAGGCCCACTTCACTGTCCTGCCACATTTTCGAGCGAAAGAACAAAATTTGTCGAGGTAGAGTGAATTATATTGGTTTTATTCAGTGACAGTGCCTGTGTGCAAATCATACCATTTACTCGTGAAATTATTATGATTGTCAATGAGCTGAATTTTGAATGAACAGCCCCCAAAAAAGAGGGAACCAGAGCAATTTACATTAAAAAGTCAACAAATAGACCAATTTCAATAATTAAAAATTCAGCGAAAACAATAGACACAACTATGAGGCTCTGGGGAATAAACCCAACAAACTCTATAGAGCCTCATGCCATAGTCTTTTGTTTGAAGCTGAATTTTAAAATATCTAAATTTGGCTTTATTACTTCAATGAAATCCTAACTTTGACAGTAGATTGTTTACTTCAATTTTATTCATTCAAGAGTGTACAATGTACATTGTCTGGATTGTTGATTTGAATAAAATTTTCATCAAGACTGGTTTACATTGCCTTTACAATACATGTATAAGGGAAAATAAGATATTAATAGGTACAAGTCTCACAATTGACAGATAATAAAATGATACAGACAAATATTTAATTATTATTACTTGTGGTTTTGTCTAGGTTGCACTATATCACTTCTACCAACTGTGGCCTTGTTCAAGGAAATATGAGTTGGTCGATCAAATCTAGAGGAGAGGCGTACCACTGGGTAACCGATCTGTACGAGCGCTTAAAGTTGCCTATTTTTCCAGCTGTGGTGGAAGCATTGGTAAAGCAAGTTCAAGAACACATCAATACCACAGCAAGACAGCAGTCTGATGAAGGCAAGAAAAAGAGAGTGCAGCAAAAGATTGCCAGAGCTGAGGACCAGGCTGAAAGAAAAAAGTGGGGGAAGAGGCAGGCAGTGCAACATTCATATGGTGCTGATGATAATGATGATGGAGCAGGGGAGATCGAAGATCCAGGTTTGATTGCAGATGCTCAGAGTCTTATGGCAGCCATTGGTGATGCGAATGAAGTCACTATTATTAGTGGTAATAAGTGTCGATGTGGTTCCACCCAGCACAAACGCACTTCACATAGTCTCTGTCCACTGAACCCGAAAAATGTTTCCGCTAATTAGAATGAAATATAGGAGGTTGATAGGGGGATGATTACAATAACGTGAATCCATGCTAGCCTTTGTACAGATATTTGTAATAATTTCAAATGTTGATTTGGAAAGTGTACTCAGTTATGCCAATTTCATGTAGTCACTCACAAAAATTATACTTTTTGAGTGCTTGATAAAAACAGTCTGGCATTGTGGGGATGTACTAGAGTTCTTTGAATGATTTGGTATTCATCAGCATCCATACATGGTGGCCCAATTGTAAGTGAATTGTAAGTGAACTCCAGATCAAGTTGTCCAGGTTCAAGCCCTGGTCTCTGGGTTGTTGTGTTTTTTTGGCAAAACACTTTTTTCTGTTTTATTGAATAAATCAGTATTTTTGGGGGTAGGAAATTTTTGGGGGTGTAAAATTTCAGGCTCATCTAATTTTTTTGGTTCGCAATGTGAGGCTCCGTCTGACCCCCCTGTTAAGTATTCTGAGAGTACCCCCCCCCTGACCAAAGGCAATAATTATAACATTTCAAAATGCAATGGATGAATGAATTTTTGAAACAATATCATATTTAATTTACACAGAGGTATATGTATGAACTTGTTTATTTTTTTTGGTTGGAAATAGAACTACAATCAATTTGTTGTGCATATTTGTCAATTTATAGCTACAGTGTAATAACTAGATTTTTATCAGGTACAATGTTTAGTTATTTCTTCTTCTTTATGGTGAGCCATTGGGCTACACCAAGATCTGCGCTGTTATCAAACAGACATTCAAAAGTACAATAATATATAATTCAATAAGATACCTTTCTTTTTTGGATCACAAAATCAAGAGTCCAAAAAGATAATTTGTACATAATCTAACTTACAATAACAAAATAATTTTTATTTGTTTTTGCTATGGTTTTATAGAAACAATGTTGCTTTCCACTGGTATGTGTAGATAAACAGGAACCCTATATACAATATTTTTTCAGTTTTTTATAATTTTGTAAATATTAATAAAAATATAATTGTATAAATTTCATACATTTGATTTGATTACTGATCTTTTAGTATTATACAATTTGCCTTTCGTAAAAAAAAATAAAAATTGAAATTTGTTGCTGTTGAAAAATCTCTATTTCTTTTTCTGCGAAGATTTCTTTCCTGCAGGCCACTTGGCAGCAGCAAGGTCACCTATGGTAACACGATAGACCTGCAAGAGAATGAAAAAAAATTCTCAACACCAATCTCATATCAGTTTAAAAATCAAGGACAATCTATAAATCCTTGTTTGTTTAGTGTTAGCAACCCACTTCAATGTAAAATTACTCTAGCAAATTTCAAAGCACCTAATGTCACCTTTGTGAACATATTCAAAAGCAAGTGAGGTAGACTCATCGACTTACAACAAAATTCAAATTATCCTGTGAAATACCATGTCAACATATACACGAGCAAATTATTAGCCACTGGAATGTTGAATGTTTTTCTTACCCTAACACCTGAAGGATCTGGCCTATCAATCAAATTTCCTTCCACAATTCTCCTGACAACCTCCTTCAGGCTTTCAGGGAAAACGTAAGTCGGGCTCCTTGACTGTCCAGGCCTTGCACCTAATGTCTGTTTGCTTCCGTACTGAAATGAATGACAACACAAAAACTAAGTACTAAAAGGAGGACGAGAAAACGAAAAACGTATGACAATGAGATGGATTTCCCTAGATTGCAATGTCTTTCCAAATGATAAATATTTCAAGGTAAGTTATCTACCCTGTGAACTAAGCTTTCTATCTTTCGAGTCCTATAGCATTTATCAAGTCTTTTGCCTTTGATTATTAAACGGGCGACCAATCCAAAACGAAATGCTCAGACTCCACAGATGGAGACGTCTTTTCGCAGGGAAACAAAATAAATCTAGCGGCGGAAATGCGGTATGAAGATAAAAGGCTTTGAAGCTCAGATCGATGGCTAGGGCTGAGACAATTGCTCACAGCGAACTCTCGACAAAACAGAAATAGTTCGTTCAAAAGAACAGTAACATTGAACCTACCCAAAGTAAACAGAATAGGCGTTTGTAGATTCGACTTCTTGCCTGATCCGGCGTCTCCCCTTCGTTTATTTTTTGCTGTCGCAATAGTGCCATCAAACCAGGCGGCGCAGATCCATAACTAAACGACATACAAAACACAACATTGTATGATGGCCGTAGGAAAAATAAAATATCTCAAAAAATATGAGTTTACTTACCCATTACGAGAAAATTCGGCATTAAAAGCCTCAAGAGCAAGCTCAAGCGTGGTGCTATTTACCGCCATTGCAGTGATCTCGTGGTAATTTCTCGTGTCCTCGTGTGCCAATAGTACTGACCGCTGGCTAATATCGCGGGCACGTAGCAACCGCTGCAATCCTTTCGGTCCCGACCCGGTCCCCCAAAGATATTTTTGCACGAAAATTCCTATATTTTAACCCCGGATTCTAGCCCTACCTTATAAGATATCAAGAAACTAATTTCAGATATTAAAATCACTAGTAAAGGTAGGTTTAGTGCCCAATTTTCACTTAGTTCTGAGGACCTCAAAATTTGCCAGTGCAAGTACCTTAAACATTATTGATCATATCGTCTATATTAACATGCGACGGTCCGTTTGTTGCAATTGACCCATTTTTGTTATTGAAACGTCTATCAACCTCGTTCCCAAGGCCCTTCTCTTCCTCTTTTTGCATCAGACGTGTAGTCAGAGTAGACCCTAGACTCCTGGTACACATACATATCGGTGACCTTTGATTTTTGGCGCTCATAAGTCATTCATTGTGTTCTGAATTCTGGTGATCTCTTCGAATCTAGGGGGTCTAATAATGGTCAATAGATCTCAATACGTAACTCTTCCCGTGTTACAAGTCGCACATAGGCATGGGAAAACACAAGAAGGAAAAGAGAAAACAAGGAAAAGAGAAAACAAGGAAAAGAGAAAATAAGGAAAAGAGAAAACAAGGAAAAGAGAAAATAAGGAAAAGAGAAAACAAGGAAAAGAGAAAGCAAGGAAAAGAGAAAACAAGAAAAGTTCGAAAAACGCAGACTAAACAAATTACACAAGGTGCATAAGATGCAAAAGCCTCGGAAGGATGGAAAAGGTAAGTCAATTCTTTTTATGGTCTTTTATGACTTTATAAGAATGAACTTGATGAAGGTAACCTTGGTCGACCTTGAAAATTTATACATCAGTGACATCAGTGGTCGCGGCCACCTATGATTGTAAATTCAGTTAATTACACTGAAATGCATACATTGTAGACATTAGTTGTTTAAATTGTTAATTTAGTCAGGGCTCTGTTTAAACTACCTGTGTATGCTAATCAGATGCTCCTGAATAAATATTTAAAACAAAAAAAATAAAAATAAATGTAAACAGCTGGGTCACTTTATATATGAAGCTTCAGAGAGACGAAACACTCTGTTGATCTCTGTTAGCGCGGACTGCAATCACTGTATAATTTTAGTTTAATCTGTTAGTGTCATAGGCAATACCATGTATGTATATGTGAATCGAAGGTCACAGAAGGGAAATGGATTTGAGTTCGAGATTACAAGAGGTTCAACTGGTCTCAATTGTGAAACTGTAGGTGCAAATTGCGGATCATCGCGATCCAGAACTGACCAGAACTGTCAGAACTGACAGAACTCTCGAGCAGAATCGGTTCAAAAACAAGCTAGGATCATCCAATTCAGAAAAATCTTTACGTTTATCCGCATTTGTAGATCTTTATACATATGTATATAAGACATAAACATCTTTGAATTTTACGAGATTTTGATGAAGAAAAGTCAGAAAATAACTGACAATTGACTATGACCTATGTTACCTATAGAGATTCTAAACGCACGTTGTCTGTCATTGATCGGTCAGAGTCCGGTCACACATAATCGTTCATCATTGATCATTGCTATTTTGAGACTTAAATTCAGTCAGAAAGTCAGGACAAAAAAGTGCATATCCTTAGAATTCCTCTTTTCCTCAAAGAAAGAAGCATATATATATATATATATAGAATGAGTTGTAATATCAAGCTTCCAACTCCATATCTTGACTTGATTGTGCTTTATTGACCCTACGTTTCGGCCATCACGGCCTTCTTCAGGGGAGTTACAACTATGGTAAGGCTTGCGTAAACCGTTGGCTATTCAAAACTATAACGTGACATGTATGGCGTCTGTGATTGGTAGATAAACTAACAAAGTTATGCGCGCGCTAGAAAGTGCGCGCACTAATGTGGGTTAAATAAGCATGCACTGAAACGCGCGCGTCTTAATGTGGCGTAGTAGGAGAAAAATATATTAGTGTAAAATATAGATAGATTATCAATATAGTAACTAGGAAATGTATACCTAATATAAAAAGTATAAGTGTATCATAATGCGGCACCTAAATGCAGTATGACTCCGAGAGAAGGAAAGGATAATAAGTGAGTTCAGTCAAAAATAATATTAAGCTTGTGTAGACAGCAAATAAATTCAATAAAATGAAGGTGTAAATGAAATAAAATGAAATGAAACCAGAAACTAGATCAAGTTATTAATTACTGGTTTCAGTCTGTTAATCCAGTAACTTTCTCTTGGATTGACAGACTGGATTAACAGACTGAAACCAGTAATTGTAACCAGTAAGCTTGATATTATAACTCATTCTACATTAATCTTTTCAAGCTACAAGATCGCACTTTACTAGAGTGATCCTCTGTCTTCGACAAGGCATACAGCATTGTTTGAGAGACCTGTCACAACACTATATATATATATATATATAACTAGTAGAGGAAAAATTGAACTCTTCATCTGCTATAAAAGTGCTCAATGGATTTAATCCAGAGCTTTGTATAGAAAGAAAGAATATGGACTAGTTCAAACACGTCCAGCGTCCTGAAATGGTTTAACAGCCTTGACCATAAAGAGACACTCACGTTCATATGTTTTGATGTCTGCGATTTCTATCCATCTATCAATGAGAGGTTGCTTACCAAAGCGCTTGACTTTGCCAGCAACTACAGACCCATCAGCCCACATGAACGTGACATCATTATTCATGCAAAAAGATCACTGCTGTTCAGCGATGACAACCCATGGGAGAAAAAATCATCAGATGACCTTTTTGATGTCACCATGGGTTCTTTTGACGGTGCTGAAACATGTGAGCTAGTAGGCTGTTACCTTTTGTCCCGCCTTACTGAAATGTACGGCAACAACATCGGTCTCTATCGAGACGACGGGCTTGCAGCGTTCAAGAATAAGCCGCAGGATGTCGAGCGAATTAAGAAAAATCTGTGTAAAATTTTCCGCGATAATGACCTAAAAATTACAGTAGAAGCCAATATTACCCGTGTTAATTTCCTTGATGTCACCCTAGACCTCAAAAGTGGCAAGTATTATCCGTTCATGAAAGAGGGCAACACACCATTGTACGTCCATAAGCAGTCAAACCACCCACCATCTATTCTGAGAAATATTCCTGATTCTATCAACAAGCGCCTCTCCGAAATTTCTTCTGACAAGGAATGTTTTGATAATGCAAAAACGCCTTACCAAGAAGCTCTCAACAAGAGTGGGTACAAGTACAAATTGTGTTTCAACGAAGGAACCAGCGAAGTACCAAGAGCCAACCGAAACCGCCGAAGAAACATCACGTGGTTCAACCCTCCATACAGTAAGAATGTCCAAACGAATGTAGGCAAATGCTTCCTCTCCCTTATTGATCAACACTTTCCTAAATCAAACACGCTCCACAAAATCTTCAACTGCAACACTATAAAATTGAGCTACAGCTGCATGACCAATGTCAAAAGCATTATCTCCAACCATAACAAAGTTGAAATTAATAAATCCTTAAAGCCCTCAGATGAAACCGAAACCGCCTGTAATTGCCGAAACAAGAACTCTTGCCCCATGAGCGGAAATTGTAACGTGAGAAACATTATCTATCAAGCCGAGGTCACATCACCAGACACAAGAGCAACATATATTGGCCTTTGCGACACTCAATTTAAGGAACGTTATAGAAACCACACATGCTCTTTCAGGAATGAACGTTACAAAAACGCAACCGAATTAAGTAAATATATATGGAGCCTGAAGAACAGAAAAGTCAATTATGAAATTAAGTGGCGAATTGTGAAACAAGCAAGATCGTATTCAAACATTAACAAAAAATGTAATTTGTGTTTATGGGAGAAGTACTTTATAATTTGTAAACCGGAAATGTCAAATCTCAACAATAGAAATGAACTGACGTCTTCCTGTAGACATTCTAAAAAAATATTCTATTGAACATTGAAAATCGCAACCTAGTGATAAAACCCCTGAATTTAATTGTAATGAATACGATTTTATTTAGCCCAAAAGGCGAAAGGGAAAATAGCTGCGCACTCCAGTACGCTTCTTTAGTGACAAGTAATTTTTCTGTGTCTTGATTTGTGTTTGTATAAATTTGGTCTATGCATTGAAAAGTGAAATCTGATAGAATGTGTGGCGTTCTGTTGAAGTGTATGGCGACCTCGCAGGTTTTCTTGTTTGTTTTCATAGTAGATTTGTGGTTCCTAAATCTAACTTTAAATTCAGTAGTGTAGGGGGTTTTATCACTAGGTTGCGATTTTCTTATAGTTGACTTTTAGCATTAATTTTTATATTTTTATCGCCTTTTGTAATTGTCTTAGCGTTCAAGGGCCTCGTTCGGGGAATGTTATTTTTGTGCTGGCCTCGTCACTCAAAGGCTCTGAGTGCGGAATTTATTACTCTGTTTAAGGACCCTGCTCAGGGATTTTGTTGTGACCTTGGCTGGTATGATTATTCAAAGCCCTGAATGGGAACGTATTACGTTAGGGCAATTGCATAACTTTTTACATCTATTTTTGATTGTCTTTCTTAGTAATTATACCTTCTATTGTTATGTTACCGTAGCTCATTAGTATATTTGTGGTTTTCCTTTAGTCTAGTTTCGTTATCACTTCTATTATTGTATTACTGTTGTATTTTTGCTTTTATTATTTTTGTTACGTAATTTATCAGTAGTTTAATGTTAAGTCATTGTTGTAACCGTATTTAAGTCTCATGTGTAACTGTCCGGCTGTACAACTGATGAAGGTCGAGAGACCGAAACGTTTTTTAACTAAATTTTTACATTTTTTTATACCAAAAGTTGTCCATTTTCGGTCTTTTTAACTAGTTTTTTATTATATCCACCGAATCCGGACTGTGAATCCATTATTGTGATCCTTTTGGTATGACATCTTTTGTTGGCTCAGGCAGCACCTTCAAAACCGTCTATATATATATATATAATAACCGGGAGGGCACATTGTATACATAATTGTATATTACGCTCACTGTTCATACAGTTTGAGCACTCTCTGGATTGGGTGGAGAGCCTTGTAAGAGGTGTTCACTATTGGCATATTGCTTCGCTCACTGCTTGCAGTTTGAGCACTCTCGTGACTCCACAATGCAATCCAACAATGTGTAACCGTACATCCTGTGCCCAAGTTCAGGAGTTGCCATAAAACCATTATGGTAACAACCGGGAGGGCACATTGTATACATAATTGTATATATTTTCCAACTTTAATTTCTTTTTTACATTTCTTTTTTCACTAAGAAAAACGACAGCGACATTTGCAACCGTTGCTTAGGCGACATTGGTACTTGGATGGGTACGACATAGCGACACGGCTACACCCCTTGGAAGGCCTGAATGAAGTAACCCCCCTTCCCCCACGTTTTCTTGGTTTTCACATTACTGCCCATGAAAAATTCCCCAGTTGTTGCATACTTAGGTTTTGCCTGTCACCAGTTTAAATTTTATCGAAACCCCTGTGTACACCTGGTTCTTTTGTGTGTCAGCAAGTACTAAGTAACATTAAATCAATTTGGACTTAGTAACTTGCCAAGGTTTTAGCACAAAACTGTTTTTTCAAATTATGATGGCGTGATAGCGCGTGCACAGCATAGCTCAACGTAAACAAACCTTTCAAAAGAACAAAAGCAGCTTTTAAACTCATCTTATTGTTAACTTTCGATAGAAAGGGTCGTTGCATTGAATACAGAGTCGTTTATCTGCCAAACTTGACAAAGTAATCAACATTTTGGCCCCTCCTTTGCAGATAATTTTAAATTTTGGATTTCTATGCAAGGAACCCATTAAATTTCCGCGAGAAATTTTCAACCAATCACAGGCTGGTTTTTGAGATGACAATACAACTTTATATTGACGTCTCAAAAGCAGACAAAAGTATCTGAGAATCGTGATACATGACAAAGTAAGTTTGTGACACTGACATTAAAACATATTTAAAACTACAGCAGTATAAACATAACTGCTGACATAAATGGTAAAGGTAAGCTGACAGCGCTCAACAAGACCTTGGCCCTATTACAAATATCACTATGAAAACCGAATGTGATAATATTATTGTTTTATTATTCATTGATTTAGGGAGAATAATGACAAACACACTTTTTATTATTTTCAAACAAGAACTTAAGGTAGTGGAACTGCTATAAGGTAAAAAATAAACCATATCCAAAAGTTTAATAAATTAAAAGTTTATGTTAAGTAGTACACAAATCCAAAATATTACGGCTTATTTTCAACTACAAGCAGAGATATATACGGCCGAAATTCCGTTGTGAAGGCCGCCATTTTGGGACGCCATATTGGATTCTTCGAGTTGACGCATGCGTGTTTACAACAACAAGCGCAACAGCCACGTGTAAGAGTTGTATATTTCACGCGAGAACTCGCAGTGCAATTTTCATATTCAAACCACTCTATGAAATTCTCAATGCAATTATATGAATTGAAATCGATGTGAAGTGCTTAAAAGCTGTATCTGTATTAATTGAGGAAGCACAATTACCAGTAACACAAATAAGCCTTACATATGCGATGAGACATATTGACGATTTCCAAGAGATTTCTTACTTTTTCTGCAGAATAGCTACCCGCTTTTCTGGTGAGCTAAAGGCATCGTCGCTTGTTGTTCCCACTTCAATTCGGATAAGTAGTGGGCAAGGGCAACCGATTTGTAGTTTTATCGGAGCAAGGCGCCTTCAAGCATTTCTGCAGAGGTTCTTTTCGTCGCGAGGAATTTGGCCGCTTCTTCGGACGACCAGACGAAGCGAAACCCTTTACTAAGTTTTGTAATCTCCCATCCTGAGGGCAATTAATTCTTCGTTGGTGATAGCTATGCGCGTTCGTTCTCCCGTCTTGCTGTTGTTTCTCTCACAACCGAGAATGCTCAACAAACACACTTTCGCGTGGGATCGCGTGGGATCTCGAACATTCGTGCGCAGTAGCGTACTACACATAACATCCGCTGTGCTCATCCACCGAAGTCTCGCATTTCTTTTGGTTGCTATGAACTACATCATTGTTTACGCCGCCATATTGGAAATCCGACGCGAAGCGACTTAAAACGAAGATTTCGGCATCCTATCGTCGCCTTTCGTGTTGTAATCGGGTATAAGTCGCAACAGACAATACGAACAGCGGTTTACTCGTAAGAATTCAATATGGAGATGAAGAAAAAACGTATTGCGACAAATATTATGGCCGATTTTGTAGCCATGATAGATCGCACTGAAAACAAATTGATGTGGAACGATGAAGACTTATAATATCTCATTGAAACTTGCCAGGTTTATTCGTATAATGTTGAGGAAATACGACTTCAATACCCGGGACTTAGGGAACATTTTGGAATTTCTAGCGGTCGCTTAAAGTTAGGGGACATTACAAAAAATTTAGACCGCCACATCTCAAGAATAAATTGACGTCAAATCCCGGGAAAAAAAGGTAACTAAACATTCTAAGTATGAATCGGTTCCAATCTATTTTTTATTTGTAACTATCATGGAAAAGCTAGAAATCTGCAATCCTTGTTTTTCTGAGCCTGCGATGTAAATTGGAATTTACACCTTAGGTGTGAAAATTGACACCTCGGATTTCACTTTTCTGAAAGTTCAGGTCTCGCTAAATAAGCGTATGTAATTTTTATTTCAGAATGTTCTTTAACATTTAGTAAATAATTATTTCAAATGGACATGTTTATAGCAGATCTACTACCTTAACAATGCTAGCAGATTAGAAAATAATTTGTAGGTTAACTGATATCCAGAATTATAATTCAACACATTGATACACTGCCTAAATATGGTCAAAAAGTTATCGATAAACGTTATGTCTACATGACGTATAACCAGCGATGGCGGTAAATTTCGCATTTTGATAAAAAGTGAAAATGACTGCTGCCTGTAATTTCGTGTTTTTGGGCGAAAAATTGCGTGAACTATTAGTTTAAAAAGGCGGAAAAGAAAGAAGAAAAGAAAAGAGAAAAAATATTGTTCACATGATTGGACAAAAAAGGCGCGAAATTTTCGCATTGTCGCGGTCGCAGTGTTGCTTCTTGGCGTAGCTGAATGAAAACTGGTTCAAAGTTTAACCACTCGACAAGGAGTGAATGAAGGAGCACAATTTTCATAAAATTCCTTTGGTAATCACTTCTGTAATATGGTATACTGAGACTCGACGCTTCCTCAGAAAAGTTTCTTATCTCGTCATTACGGCTGTAGGAGCTAAAAAACGAGCAAGCTTGTAAACAACATTGATCGACTCAGCTCGTACTTCGATGTTTGAAAATTTGGTGCTGATGGAAGGGAATAAAAAGCCAAATCAACTACAGGTACGATGTTTTAACCGTTTCTTGTATCCTTTAGCTGTGAATTTTTGTAAGACATAAGCTTACTGTCCACGCTACAGTTCTTTCCAACTTTTCGCCGCTATGTTTAGGTTTGTAGCCGTGTGTTTGTTCAATTTGTTTTGATTCTGAATTGAACTTTTTAAGATACGAAACACTTGTAACTAAGACATTCTATGCCATTTTACTGTGTTTTAATTCTTGAAGTCACTAATCTGTCCCGTTCTTTGAGTAGACGAAAGCTCTTCGTAGATTTAACTCTCAACTGATTGTGTACGCTAAATTTATTTTAGCTTGGCAAAAGTTTCGGAATTCGCTGCGTGTTGTTTAAGAAATGGTGCGAGGTAAAATATTGTTGTTAGCCTTTTTACTTAATGAAAGGTTGTATATCTCAATGAATTTTTTCTCGAAACTGTGATTTGTTATCAATGTGTTGAATTATAAAACAGTTATAGTGTTTAAGCTTGCGCAATATTGACAAAGGCGCCACTTTCATTCATGATGTGTGATGTTGCAAGTTTCGCGCGATGAAACATATGTAAGCTTTTTTTTAAATAAAAGGCTTGTCGGCGATCTTTTTTCTTCAAACAGTGCTTTGTTATCAATGTGTTGAATTATGAAACTATTATAGCGCTCAAGCTTGCGTGATATCGCCTAATTTTAGCCGACTCGGCCTACGGCCTCGTTGGCTAAGTATTAGGCGATATCACGCGCGCTTTCGCGCTATAATAGTTAATTAACTGTCAGTATACTCTAATAGCAAATGAGAAGACATTGACAGTAACTACAATGTATAATAACAGTTATAATCCTTTGACTTTGATAACATATTGGATAGAAAATTAAACAATCTATTGTCCATTACAGGAAGGCTATGATTGGGCTGGCTTCATGGAGAAGGTACCCCTTTTTAGTTCGTAGTTGCTGTAGCAACTACGAAGTTTAGAGGGCACCCGAGAGAGCGGTCGGCTTTTCATGTAAGCGAAATAGTATATCTTGAGCCCAACATGTCTTTGTATTGTTGTCTGTTGGACACAATATTTTAGCTTACTTGAACAAGCTATCATCGTCACTTCCGCCGTATGCGTAAAGTTCCCGTGTATGCGTAAACTTTTTTTGGAGCGTGAAGTGGTGAACGTTCGAGGCAGGTTTTTGAGAAGTTTTCTCAAAGTTTGGCGCTGTTTCTTCGGGAAAGAACTTTCAAACTGTCGAGACAGAATATTATTTCTCAGCCTTGTTGGAAAGCAAACATGATTATTGCCTCGCTATTTCTTCAAGGACTGCTTTCGTAAAAATTTATACGGCAACAAAGCAGGGAATTGTTGGCTGATTACTGTAACACAGTAGTACGTGACTGTGGATACAAGATATGATGAGACATTCCGACGTGTGATAAAAGAGCTAAAGTAAAATTTCTTTGTGGACCTTGCTGCAATTGAAGGCAAAGAATTTTCGTTTTGATGTGTTTTTCGAAACATTCAACTACTTTTTGGTCTGACAATCCCCCAATTAAATTGCCAGACTGCGTGTCGCCAAATGCTTATTCTTTGTCTTCTTTTATAATAACATCTGGCGACACGCAGTCTGGCGACACGCAGTCTGGCGAACAGAAAATATGAATTTGAGATCGTTTCTGTTAATAAACAAAAATCCACTGTGATGTCCACTGCAGTTTGCTCCCGATTTCTCAACTCAACAACAGTAACAGCGGAGACAAAAGAGCACTACTTTCTGAGAAACAACTGCGAACTATCCGTACGGATCCGCTCGTTTTACTCTTCACAGTGGGCAGGAGCTGAAGTGGCATGATGAACAAATAAGGTGTCATTGTGCTATTCACCTCCAAGAGCGAGGTAAATTTACCTGCGCTCGCGCTCGCAAAGTTTTCTTTATGCGAAACAATTCGTGTCTCAGAGTCGTATTAGAGCAAGCCGCTTTGCATCTAGAAAACTTCGAATTACACGAGAAGTTGACAAATACATTCGCCTCGTTTATTTTGGCCCTTTTATAGCAATTCAGGAAATGTTGAAAGTCAAGTGAGTTTCCCCCAACGCCAAAGAATTGTTGCATGACCAGACAGATTGGCAGACGAACGCAGACAGATAGGCGGCGTAAAGCCAAAAATCCGTCTGCTACGGTGGCCCACAAGTATCACGGCAAAACTAAAACTCACGGCAGAACAAACCAAACTCACGGCAGAACAAACCAAACTCACGGCAGAACAAAGAAAGTTTTTCCACGGCGGAAGTGAAAAGCCACGGCGGAAGTAAAAAGCCACGGCGGAAGGAAAAAGCCACGGTGGAAGTGAAAAACCACCGCTGAAAAAAGGGCTTGTGGACTCGGGATTGGCGCTTACTTCGTTTCCCGCTTGTTTTGTCGCTTTATGTGAATATGTTTTGTTCCAAGTGCGGGACTGAGCTACCCATATTAGCTCATTTTTGCCACAGTTGTGGAGAAGGTAAGTCTTTTTTGCTATTTCAGGCCATAACTTTAGATTAAAGGCCATATTGACTGAAAAACTGGCGGTGAATCCCGGATAATTATGGACATGCCACATGCACACGGTGAAGCCCACCCTGCTTCCCCTATACTTGGTCAGAGTTATTGGCCTTCCTGTCATGTTATGAAAATCTTCAGGAAGGATAAACTCAATCAAATTCGTCAGCTCAGTGCTGGATACGCAGTGGATACGTCAGTCGGTCATCGAACATTGCCCGAGCACCAAGTATAGGGGAAGCAGGGTGGGCTTCGTGTGCATGTGGCATGTCCATAATTATCCGGGATTCACCGCCAGTTTTTCAGTCAATGTGGCCTTTAATCTAAAGTTATGGCCTGAAATAGCAAAAAAGACTTACCTTCTCCACAACTGTGGCAAAAATGAGCTATTACGGGTAGCTCAGTCCCGCACTTGGAACAAAACATATTCACATAAAGCGACAAAACAAGCGGGAAACGAAGTAAGCGCCAATCCCGAGTCCACAAGCCCTTTGGTCAGCGGTGGTTTTTCACTTCCGCGGTGGTTTTTCACTTCCGCCGTGGCTTTTTACTTCCGCCGTGGAAAAACTTTCTTTGTTCTGCCGTGAGTTTGGTTTGTTCTGCCGTGAGTTTGGTTTGTTCTGCCGTGAGTTTTGTTTGTTCTGCCGTGAGTTTGGTTTGTTCTGCTGTGACACTTGTGGGCCACCGTAGTCTGCTTTCGCAGTGAAAAGTAAACACACGCATCTTGAACATTTCACACATTGCTATAAAATCATTGCTATAATTTAATTAGTACAAGGCAAAAGTGTTACACATACTGTTTCATAAATTCGTTTACAGAAAAAAATGTAACACCGAATTAATTTTTACATTTGTGAGAAAATTAACGCTATAAATACAGTGAAAAATCTAAGAAATCTGAAAAGCTTTTGAATTAGATCAATTGGCATGCATAAACCTACTTGACTGCATGTTTTTAATGTTAAAATGTAAAAACAGTTCTATTAAAATGACAGAAACTCGTCTTAGTGGCCGGACGCTTTTCCTTCGTGGGCGATCACGTCAGGGATTACCTTCTGAAGGTGGTTTATGTACTTCGCGCATTTCTCTGGGGTGACTGAGTCCCAAAACAGCTGTATTCCCCTCACCAACTCGTCTTTGTTAGTTGGCTTAACAACTCGTCGCAGGAAACATTTCAATTCGTGCCATAACATTTCAATCGGGTTGAGATCTGGCGACTCTGGAGGAGTGGGCCAATAGTTAATGTGATTTTCTTCAAGAAACTGCTTCGCCAAATTACCTGTGTAACGAAAATACGAATAATTTGTACGCATAGTAACACAGTAAACTCTACATGACTCTAAAAGCGCTATTCGCGCAACGATTCTCGTTTCATTGGCGAAACTCAACTGAACCAACTTGGCGAGGTAAAACGACAGACTTGTAGACTACTGTATATACAGGGTCTGGAAGGGGGGTCTGGATCCCGAATCACAGGCTATTTATTTGTAAATTCCCGAATCACGTTGTCTGCGATTTTTTTTCTACATATATCCTATTTCTGGCCTGTAGCGCCTTTATTCATTCGAGAGGGCTTACGGTATTTTGCGAAACGAAACAAAATGATGTAAAATGACACATGATGACAAAGGTTGGCTTTAACAACATAGGCTTAAACTCCCGTTGTGACGTGGTGTGAGAGTTACAAAGTGTTTGACAGAACCCCTTCAGTTAACTTTATTTAAACACGGTAAAACGGCTCAGTAAAACTGGTTTTCAGACATGCCGTGCACTTAAATATAATCTAATCTAAATGATAATTCAGAAAGTCTATATACATAGACTTTCTGAACTTGTTTCCTGAGAGGTCTGTTAAGATGATTGACGGCAGGGAAAAACGTAACCGTTGGTTGAGGTTTGAATTTCAGAGTTCGCATGTTATTGAAAACCGCAAATAATAAAAAATTGTCTTACTTACTCGTGTGTTTGGGATCATTGTCATTGTCCAAACTGAAGAAGAAACTACAAACACCGAAACAAACCAGTATGAACAGCCCGCTCAAGATCCCCGCCAAAGAGTAAGTTTTACTTTATTAAACTTTTCAGTAGAAAAAAGAATGCTTCTGACCATTGATTTAAAGTCTGATTTCTCGCGGAAGAAAAAATAAGAAAAAAAAGAAACAGTTTGAGGGCGGTGCTTAATCGGAGGTGCTTAAGCAAAGTGATTAGTTTGTCGTGTGGCGTCGGCGGACAAGTAAAACAATAAGTTTAAGTTATATTGACCTAAAGTTGATTCAATTAACCGCCACAGCGAGTTTGAAATTTACTTTTACTTGATAAATAAAGTACGTGTTGTATTTATTGATGCTTGCTTGTTTCAACTAAATGTTTGGTTTCCGGACGTAATAGACGCTTTGTTTGTGATTTCTGTGTTACAGCGCGTGATACTATTTGGTTAAATGTGCTAACCATGTTGTGTTTGATTTTTTTTTCAGCCCGTTGTCACCGTTGAACAAACTGAAGAAGAAGAAACTACAAACACCGAAACAAACCAGTGTGAACCTCCCGCTCAAGATCCCCGCCAAAGAGTAAGTTTTACTTTATTAAACTTTTCAGTAGAAAAAAGAATGCTTCTGACCATTATGGTGGCCCATTGACGCCATAGGAAAATTTGTGATAATAATGATATTTTCTGTATTTTTTTTTATTTTTTTATTTTTTATTCTATTTTATTTTTTTTAAGGGTTTTTTTTTATTTTTTTATTTTTTTAATTTTTATTTTTTTATTATTATTATTATTATTATTATTAAACTTTTTTTGAAAAAAAAAATTCAAAAAAAAAAAAAGAAAAAAAACCTCGCCGTGGCCCATCAGCGCCATAGCTATAGACCATCATGCAACGCAAGTAGAGGTAGTACTCCCACGATCCTCTAGTAAGTACGCCTGGTCAAAATGGCGGCCAGAATAAGGAATTCAGACTGGCTTGAA
The DNA here is from genome assembly GCA_024195265.1 of Dendrophyllia cribrosa. NCBI lineage: Eukaryota > Metazoa > Cnidaria > Anthozoa > Scleractinia > Dendrophylliidae > Dendrophyllia > Dendrophyllia cribrosa. The sequence goes on from JAJLRJ010000001.1 coordinate 38,428,272, forward strand.
GATGTGGAGCTAGAGAACGAACTAAGAAAGCACGTTAGTCGGAACCTTCGACAATCGGAAATAGTGGATTTAATGAGGGTGAAATTTCCGATGTATTCTTGGAGTTTGAGGACTCAATCCCGCCGTCTCCATCACTTTGGGATTACGTTCACTGACTACGCTGTCGATGTAGACCAGGTTAAAGAGGTTGTGGAGAAAGAAATGAAGGGGCCTGGAAAGTTACTGGGCTACCGTTCACTGCATAAAAAGGTTCGGGAAGTTCATGGACTTAATGTTCCAAGGAACCTGGTATACAACGTGATGATGGACGTAAATCCGGAGGGTCTCGAAGAAAGAGGTGGCGTGGGGATGACAAAACGTCCCCAAAGAACTGGTAGTTTTAACTCAAATGTGAGCAAAATTATTTTTGTTGCAACATTGTTTTAAACATCATTTTAAGTAGTGTTTTTTACATAATTCTCTTTTTTAGAAGAAACACAGTCATACAAAACAAAATCAAGTAATCATCATCATCACATCATCATCATCATCATCATCATGATAATAATAATACTCTGCCAAAGTAAATTTTATACACGAGTTGACTTCCATGCTTTAAGGGATTGACAAACTTCGTTGCATATTTGCAAACCATTTTTTCATTATAATTTTGTGTTGATAAGTCATATTTTTGGGATGGTTTGTGAAACTTGTTGCTAACTGGGAATAGTACATAAAAGTAGAAGGTTTTATGGCCTTGTCAATTCTTCAATTCGCTTACTAATTACCGGTACTGGGTAGTAAAATGTGAACTTTTTTATGGGGTGAAATTAAAATACATGTGCATTTGGGCCATAATCATTTTTTCAACTTACAGGGATGGATGCTAACTTTTTTTATAGGGATCTGATAGCACCATGTCTCTTGATGGGCACGACAAGCTTTGTGGCTTCCAGAAGTCAATGTTTCCACTTTGCATCTATGGTGCACAAGATACATTTAGCAGTAGAATTCAGTTTCTGAGAATATGGACATCAAATAACAATCCCCAAATCATCGGTAGATTTTATTTTGACTACCTTTATGAGAGCAGAGGTAATATGGCATCATTATTGAATTTTAAGATATTTAATTAATTTAATAAATTATTATTATTATTATTATTAGTAGTAGTAGTAGTAGTAGTACTGTTGTTGATCTTGGTAGTGGTAAAAACCTGCAAGTAGGAACCACATTTTTATTAAAGAAGCGGTTCATGTTCTGGGAAATAAGATATGTTGATCAATGTTATTAGTGTTTCAATATAGTCCAATAGTGTCAATATAGTTGCAACATTGGTATGCAAATTCCAAGTCATGTTAATTATATTGATTTTGTCTAATTCTAGTGTTACCAGACAGGATACGTGTGGACAGAGGAACTGAAACTGGAGTTATGGCTACCATCCATAGTTATATTCGGGCACAATTTGATGATGTGGAAGATGGAAGTGACTGTGTGCTGTATGGACCTTCAACTCACAACAAGATTGAAAGATGGTGGAGAGAATTATTGGAGAGATTAGAAAAGTTTTTCAAGAGTCAATTGAGCACTTTGGTAGAGGATGGTGACTATGATGCAAGTGACGATAATGATAGGTACATGTATATGCCATGTTCACAGGATTATTAACAATTAAACTATACCCCCAATGATTTAATGCTTGGTTTTATTTACAACAAAAGGTACAGCCCCCTAGATGAATTAACTGGGACAGGCCATCATTTTCCCTGCTTCTCCTAAAAACTGTAAACATTCAAAAGGTTGAAACAGTACAAAATGTATGTGGCTTCAATGGCTAATCATGAGGGAGTACGTATTAAATATGACAATGAGAAATATGTGCCTAAATGTTAAGTGACACTTGTTAATGATCTCCTGATAATTGCTGGTTTTACTTTTGTATTTTCAGGTTGATGCTTGCATATGTTTATATCCCAGTGTTACAAAAAGAGCTTGATATGTTTCGTGTTTCTGTATGGAATGCTCACAGGATTCGAAAACAGAAAAACAAGGAACTCCCTGTAGGTGTACCAGAACACATTTATACCTGCCCAGAGAGGCATGGTGGGGAAAAGTGTGGGTTCAGAGTAACAGACGAGCAGCTTAGGGAGGTTGCTGAATTGTCAAATGTTCTTGATGGTACTGATGACTATCTACCTCAGGCTTTTAGACAAGAATGCCAAAGGCACCTGCCCAACACTGAGGATATTGAGCCAGACCAAGCAGCAAATGCATTTTTGTATCTGAAAGCCAATTTTAGCCTGTGAAGAGGTTACACTTAATTTGCTCTCGAAAAAAGTTTTGAATTTTGAACATTTGTGCTACAACTTTTAAAGTCTTTATTTGGAATGCCACATACAACAGTTATCCTTGTTCAAAAAAAATTCCCTCATTCCTGTGTTGGTTATGGAGAAGATCATTGAAGCGAAAGAAATGTCTTGACGTATAAGAATTATTTTGCTATAGTTGTTTAGTTGTAAAGCTTCCTTCCTAATGCTTGTGTTCTTAGTCCTTTTTCATACAAGAACAATGAAACAAGTAACTAGGGATAGGTTTTATGTAGACAGGCTTGTAAAAAAGAACCAGTTATCATGCCAATGACAATTAACATTAAACAGTTATAAGCCTTTGTAGCGGGTAAAATATAGTAAAAATATGACTAGAACTTTCATATCAACAACGTGCTTTACTTCACGATCGACTGAACATGTGATACTCGCGTGTTCCATATATGGGCAACAGTGATTACATCATTAGAAAACGGCTACACCTTTTACCCCGGGGGGGGGGGGGGGCACTCCCATATAAGAGGTATATAGGTACGTGCCGCTGTGAGGGGTAGGGTTTTTGAGCATTTTGGTCTAGTATAGGGTAAGGGTATCACAGCCCCAGTGTCACACCCCTATCCAAAAATGTCAAGAGTGCCCCCCCCCCCCCCCCCGGGCCTTTTACATATGCATATGAAATTGTTGCAGGAAAGCAAACCATTGAACTTTAATTCAAGATAAGTGCAGTTGTTTTGCACCTTTTATTTAAAAAAAAAAATCACAACTGAAGCATTTCAAGTACATCTGACTTTTCAGTATCCAGGCTGCTAATGAACATGATAAGTATTGTGTAGTTTCATTAAATATCCATACCCCTGATGAAAAGAATTTTCCACAAGATCTCCCCACACTTCTCTATGGTCTCCTCTGGAAATTCAAATAATCAAACTTTCTAGTTTTATATGTATGCCATACCCCAATTCCTTCTGTGCGGGGGGGGGGGGCGTGCATGAGCATGGATATCTTATGGATCTACACATTGTTATGTAAAATTATGTAGTTTTCTGAACAGAAACTGAAACTAATGTACAAATACTGAAACTCTCTGAACTCTGAACTAGAACTGAAACTGTCAACAACATAGTGATTGGGCAGTCAATGGTTTACACATCTAATTATGACAACATCTGCCAAAGACGGCTGAAAAGGTAAAAAGTGATGTTGAAGAAACTCAAAACCTAACTTCTACCATAATAACTTCTTTGTTTCTTGTAACTAATCACAATCCGCTAAAAGAGACGTGCAAAAAAATACGAACATTAACAAAGTAGCAAAAACAGTGTTGTTCACTGCTAAACTAGAACTGTTAAGGTATAAAAATGCAAAAAATTCATTACAAGCTACATCCTGGGACAATGCCCATTAATCTTAATCTTACCCCTAGAAATTACCTTTATGTGGTAGGTCAAAAACTTTCAGCACCAAAGAAAGATCTGATGGGTATGCTCAGGAAAATTTTGAAGTCAACCTCAAAAAAAAAAAAAAAAAAAAAAATGGGTGTGGTTGAAGCCCCCTACCCCCCCCCCCCCCCCATTCCCTCACCAACACTGGCCGGGCCAACACTGATGTATCTGACTCATTTTAAGCATTTTTTTTTTTTATTTCCTCGTTTAATTACAATATAATATTTACACTACTTACAATACAATGCTTACATTACTTAACGATACTCTACTTACAACACTGATGTATCTGACTCATTTTAAGCATTTTATGTTTGAATTGTATTGTACTGTTCTGCTTTTCACTTGTGGTGTCATTGTCATCCATTACCATTATGGAGATTCAAGGTTTAGTAGGCGACAGAATTTGTTACATGTGTGCTCCTTGAAAAAGGTTTCAATTGCAGCATTTGATAGGTTTCCACAACAGAAATAAATCGACTTGTCGTCATCCATAAGCTTGGCACTTGCAACTTCTGGGTCACATAGGGAATAGCCAACCCCTTGGATGTCTGTAACTATGAGCTGGCGGTCTGAGTTGACATAAGTGAAATGGACAAAGCTTTCAGCTTTGTCGCTGATTTCACTGGTTGCATCACCACAGATCTCACCTGTGTTGTTAACATACTTTTCAAATGTTCCTTCAAGAAATCCTTCAAGAGTTACAAACTCTCCATTAAATGAAGAGAAGTACACTTTCTCGTACCTAAATGTTTCCCCGTATTCAAAGATTGGCCTCTGTAGTTCCAGATTTTGGGCAAAGTTACGTGCCAATGCGTTCATTTGAACCGCTTTTCTTGTATGAGCTTCCGTAGTTATAAAAAACTCTTCAATTTCTTTGATCTTTTCTTTCTTGTATTTCTTAAGAACGCATTTGCCTTTCGCTATTCCACTGATGGCCTTTGCATGGTATGCATCTCGAAATCCTCCACTTCCAAAGCTGTTCCGGTCCAGGGAAAACGTCACTTCCAATGGGTCGAGCCACCTCATCTCTTTTAACGAAAATTCTTCAAGTGCAAGGGTTACAATGTCGACTTCCGGTACGATGACCTTTCCAAGCTTAAGCATTTGGCTGAGTGGGACAGATGCTGCAAATGAAGATTTTACGGCGCTTTTGGGTCTGCTTTGTTTTACTTCTGGCGTGCGCTTCGCCGGTTCACTTTGTTGTTGCGGCTCGCTTGATTCGATGAACCGTATGTGGAGGACTTTCCAGTTTTGGATCTGGCTGGCATCCGTGTACGAGGGACCACGTTCGCCAGCCAACATGTCACATTCAAGCTGCGTGCCAAAGTGCGCTTTGCAAGCGGCTTTTATATTTGGAAGCGTGGCCTCGTCCTCCAAGGGAACAAGTGTCAACGGGCCAATTCTTGAATATTTCTGGCATTTGCCTTCCACATTAGGGGAGAGCCTTTGCACTGTGATTGTGCCGGTCAAACCACTTGGACCCGCCTCTTCTTTCTTTCCTGTTCTCTTTTTGCCGATCTTATTCTTGTAGTCTTCCCAATCGCGCTTTCTCTTTGACATTGCAAGGTTGACTAGACTAGTTGATTAGACTAGTTCGAAGATATTTGAAGATTGAAAGCGCTTTTGACAATTCAGTAGTCTCATGTGCGCGGCTTGGGGAAAACCATAATATTATGTAGATGCTTGAAGTGCATTGTGGGCTATGGCGCTGCTGGGCCTATGGCGCTGCTGGGCCACGGCGGGATTTTTTTTTTTTTGTATTTCTTTTTTTACAAAAAAAAATAAAAAAGTTAAATAAAAATAAAAAATAAAGAATAAAAAAAGATAAAAATGAAAAAAGTTAAATAAAAATGAAAAATAAAGAATAAAAAAAATTAAAAATAAAAAAAGAATAAAAATAAATAAAAAAAATAAATAAAAAAAATTAGAGAAAATCTCATTAAAAACGCATTTTTCCTATGGCGTCAATGGGCCACCATAGACCATCGATTTAAAGTCTGATTTCTCGCGGAAGAAAAAATAAGAAAAAAAAGAAACAGTTTGAGGGCGGTGCTTAAGCAAAGTGATTAGTTTGTCGTGTGGCGTCGGCGGACAAGTAAAACAATAAGTTTAATTTATATCGACCTAAAGTTGATTCAATTAACTGCCACAGCGAGTTTGAAATTTACTTTTACTTAACTTTAAGTTAATAAATAAAGTACATGTTGTATTTATTGATGCTTGCTTGTTTCAACTAAATGTTTGGTTTCCCGGCGTAATAGACGCTTTGTTTGCTAACCGTGTTGTGTTTGATTTTTTTTTCAGCCCGTTGTCACCGTTCAACAAACCGAAGAAGAAGAAACTACAAACACCGAAACAAACCAGTATGAACCGCCCGCTCAAGATCCCCGCCAAAGAGTAAGTTTTACTTTATTAAACTTTTCGGTGGAAAAAATGCTTCTGACCATCGATTCAAAGTCTGAATTCTCGCGGAAGTAAAGATATAAAAAAAAAAGATCGAGGGCGGTGCTTAATCGGAGGTGCTTTTTCTAGGCTTGGATAAATTTGTTTCGTTTTTGTTTCAATTGCTTGATACTGAGAAAATAAAATTTTCTTTATTTCTGAGTATGGGTGTTATATGTTAGTGACGAAAGATAACCTAAGATGATTATTTGAGCAGTTGCCTCAACATAAAGTTAACGAAGTTAACTCGATGGTTTTTATTTCATTTTTCACCAGTTCGACGAAGGCAGTCTACTCCACAATTTTGATACATCCTGGGACCGCTACGACAAGCCACACTATTTGATGACTCGGACAACAGTACGCTAGGCACAACAGCGAACCTAATTGGGTCCATACTTCGGGATCTGGAGCGTCCCTCGCAGTCCAGTCCATCGCCCACGTTTGACTGAGATTGCCTAAAGACAGGTTCAGTGTCTAAAAAATCAAGAGATGTTATCCCAAAAGTTGGACCATGTCATAGCCCTGCTGTCAAATTCCAGCCATCTAACTGCCCTAACTGCGAAGCCTCCAGTTGCGGTTCCTCCAGTTACCGCCACTTCTGTTACCGTTCTTCCAGTTACCGCCGCTCGCCCTGTTACTGCTCCTCCACCTTTTGCCACTTCTTCTCCAGTTATCGCTCGTCATACCGCCGGTCGCCCTGTTACTGCCTCTCCACCTGTTACCACCGTTCCTGATGTTACTGCTCCTCCTGAAGAGCATGAGTAAGTCACAATCTAATTATGCTGTTTTGCTGATGAAGGCTTTCTTCGAACTGGATGAGATGGAGGGAAAAACGTTGCTGGGGCTCGGGAAAAGGAGCAACTTAATCCCCTTAAAGTTGGCCAAATTAAGAATATTGTTACTAGATTTTTCCCGTTGCCAATATCAGAGTAGGCCACTGGTTGGCAAGATTGCCGTAAGGCAATGGACGAATATTTAAGGCGACCAAGCTGTCGCAAGAGAGCGCAGTAAATGTTAGTGTAACGAAATTAGCTTTTTCATATTGTAAACGTAACAAACTACTTCTGTATTTTGAAAAATAAATGACCATGTTTCAACTTTAACTTGTCTCTGTTGTACTATGAATGCACTCTTTTTTTATAATACATTTTATAAGAATATCGAAATTTGCGAAATTTTTTAAGAATAAACCCGAGGCCGAGATTTTGAAAAGAATATAATTTTGTAAATACAAAATTACAATACATTCTAAAACGGAAATGTCATACCGTCTGCTTAAAAACTTATTGAAACCCCTGCGTATCATACGTCAATCAATTCACAACACAAGGGAAGATTTTGGTCATGTGCTAGGCAACGAGTTCTGCAAAGAGCTCATATTTCATTCAATTCATTCGAAGCATCGATTGAAACAAACACGTTCGCATGGAAGCTCTCAATTTCTTGAAACCGGCGATAACTAGAGCCAGCAGTCGTTTCTCTCGAATTAGTTTCACTGTAATTCTACCCCCGATAAATGCATATTGCTTGCGATATTACAATTTAGTCAAAACGAAAGGTAATTTTCAGTGTTGACATAAGTCAGTCGGTCGTTTGTCGGCGCCGCTTTATTCATGTGAATAGTCGCCAAAACATGCAACCGGGAAACAACTTTCCTTCTCATAATTTTCCATAAGCCACACACAGAAAACCTGTGTACACTCAAATCCGAAAAAAAAGAACAGCACAGGCCATCCCAATAAAATGTTTCGTTTCCCATCGCCCTCCCTCTCGTGAAGATGGGTCGGTCGGTCGGGCAAAAAAAAAAAAAAAAAAAAGAATGAGCACATAAAGGGGTCTGGGTGCCAGTAAAGGCCGGGCTGCTAAGTACGAAAGCTTGGTTACAAAGTCAACTCGAGAACGTGGTGCTTTCGTTCGTATTAAATTCCTACTGCAATGGCAGACAGTAATTTATGTGCGCTTGTGATAAGAATACGAAAAGAGAAGAGAGTTGTGGCCTTACCTAAGCTAAAGTTCGTTGACAAGAACTTGTCATTTCAAGAAGTATTCACCGATGTATATGATGGAGATTTAGATGTACGTGTCAAATGCAGAGTTGGATTTAAGAAGCCAGGAGATGTAGAACCGAAAGATTTTGTTTCAGTCGATCTCGCTGAGAATGTTGGAACAATCGTTAATGCCCTTGGCACGAACTTTGTAGATATAGATGTTCTAGGCGAAGAACCACAGGCTAAAGCTGCCAAGCCATTGAATGCTTTCGATGTTCTGATGAAAGCTGCCTCCACAAGGACACTTCCGCCGGAAATAGGAACAGAAGGGCAAACAAATCCTACTCAGTGGGTGGAACTGCACAACCGCCTTCTGCAGCTTGTAAAGATTATGTACCCTGGTGCAGGTTTTCCTCTTGCAGAGGTGAAATCTTCAGGTACGGTTCCTTAGAATGATGTTTTGTCCTCTATTTAAATATATACAATGGTAAAACAAAAATATGTAAATAATAAGGGAGAGACACACTGGCGCGCAATGTTGCGGCGCGTATGAAGGTTTTAATATATTTTGAACTCATACCTCGAATTCAAATGTGGTGTCTCATATATATTTATAAATTAATATAGTTTTATTTTTTACAAAAGGTGTTGCGTTTTTCAAAAAGCTTACCAACGTAGCTTAGTATTTGGATCCTCACATTCCAAAATTCATCGAAAGAAGCTTAAAGATGCCGAAACTAATTATGGGGTTGTATGATGATGTTGATAACATGGCGTTGGCCACATCACCCCAGAGTTTCATTGGGTGAGTTTATATTATTATCATTCCCATTATCAGGACATTATTTTTTATGTTCTCAGTCCAATGAAGAATGTCTTGATAAATAAAAAAATGTTTTAAATACTGTATTTAGATACAATGACTGGAGAGGGAAGAAAAAAGCAAGGCCTCAGTTGTCTCATGAAGAATTGTCAGAGAAAGTCGCCGAGGTTTATGACATGCTGCAACTTGCGTGGCTTGCAAGGTCCGAGTGGAAAACTTTTAAACAGGTAGGCCTTAAATGCTTTAAAGCTTTACACCTAATATAGGACTTTGCTTGCACTTGAAAATAACGTTATAGGTAAAAATAGATGGAATGAGGTAAAACAAGTTTACTAGTGATTTTGCTAAATGAGAACATATTTGTACAATTCCAGGACCTTGAAGAGATGGGACATAGTAGGAAGAAGTATCACTGCATGTTGGAAAGGAAGAACGAGAAGATAAGTGCAAATCAAATGAGCCAAAGTTTGCCTCGCAGTCCATTCACAGATGCAACAATCACAACTGTCCTTTCAAAGGGTTCAGGGCCAGTTACAGAGCGCTACAACGACCTTTTGCAGGAACTTCAAACTAGACCATGTTATGATCCTATTTTTCTCAACGATCTAATTGGAGATGATGCCACGAAAGATGTCCGCTATCATTATGTTTCTACTCTTTTGAAAAACGGACTCCCAGGTGTGTCATTTGAAGTTTTGAAGTATTCTCCTGGAGGAAGTTGGAGAACATGCGTCTTCTTTTGGAAGGTCCCCAATGAAGGCATAGATCGACAACTGTCAGACAGAGTCGCCGCAGTTCTCAAACAAGATATGCCAACGTTCCATACCAGAGCTATGAAGGCAGAATTTCGCACCAGGTTTGGAAATGTGGCCAATATTACGCCTGCAATTCGAAGAGCTATTTATCGTTTTCTTACTGACGATAGTTCGGCAAATGACAATGCCATTTCAAAAGTTCTAGACGTCAGAATGGCAGTGGCAATCAATTCTGAGGATCCGGATCTAGCGGTCGACTTGCGAGAAATGAATGAGGGTCGTCCAGAGAAGTATGAGGTGTTCTGGAAAGCCTTAGGGGCGTATCTAGAAGAGCACATGGCAGCTCAAGAAAGGCGACATGGAGATGTAGGATACATGCCCATTGCCATTAGTGTGCCTGATTTGATTAAACAAGTGAAAGAAAAGTTACCCGAAGAAACCCCAATTCCATCTGAGACCCGGGTTCGCTATCAGTTTTGGCCAAAAGACCCCAGTTCACGTTCTGCGACCCAGTACACTGGAAGGTTCAATGTTCGGTTTCATGTTCAAACTAGGCAAATAAGGCATATCCATCCAGACGTACACTACTGTGCAGCTTTGGCAAAGTACCTGAGATCGTTCCTAGTGAAGTTTAAAGTCCACTCGTTTTTGCTTATGGAAGACGACAAGCATTTCATCAATATCGGGGAACCACACTGTCCTTTGGCATCAGTAGACAGAGGAAGAAGAGTGCTTGTGACCGGTCCAGAGTCAATGAGGCCCACGGCTTTAGATCACGACTTCTGCCGCATTCATGTGACCCACAGTGTGACGTTAATCCCAGAAATACCCAGCGACTCTGGTGACTCACTTTATCAAGGACAGGTACATGTAGGCATTCTTAAAATATTTATATTTAAATATACAGTATTTGAATAAGCCGCTTTAGTTCCAACGGTGTTAAAAGTACGAAAAAGAAGCACCAGCAAACACAAACGAGTTATTATATATTAAGTAGATGTAACTTTTAGGTCGCAAAACCTATATTTCCGTCTGCTTAAAAAGTATATCGTTATATATTTAGACGAAATCAAGCTGAGGTACTTAAACAAAATTCAATATATAGACAGTTAATGCAATCATTTATTCACTTTTCATTATCATAGGTGTACGTTGCAGTTAAAGATTCAATTTTCCAGCCGTCTTCAGCACTGAGACATGCAACGGAAAATTCACACATCATCGGTTCTTCAGGGAAAGCGGTTGTTGCCAGTATCACTGATGGAGGTCCTGATCATAATGTTCGCCATGGACAGACACAGTTGGCGTACATCTCAACTTTTCAGCGGCACAATCTAGATATGGTCGTAGGAATCAACACTTGTCCTGGTAACTCGTGGGCAAATCCAACAGAGCGTATAATGTCTGTGTTGAATTTAGCACTTAATGGAGTTTCACTTTCTCGGGAGGAAATGAGTAAAGAGAAGGAGGAATTAATCAAGACTCCCAGCAACATGAAGGAGATGCGGGCTGCAGCTGAAAAGAATCCTGACGTAAAAGCGGTCATCAATGACAGCCTGCAGAAGCCATTGTCTATACTCAACAACCGATTTAGTCGATTGTCTCTGAAAGGTAGCCAGTTTCAGATTTTACCACCTGCCAGTGACGAGCAGATCCAGGAGCAGTTTCTTCTAGTTCACGAAATTGACGAGTCTATTAAAGCGGACGAAACTCAAAAGGCCATTCTGTTGAAGAAAGAAAAGCTGCAGGCATGGTATAAGGAACAATGCAGAATACGGCAATATTCATTTCAAGTAAAGAAGTGCTTAGCTGCTCCACCATCCGATCAACATCGAGAGGAAGTGAAGAATGCCATCGAAACAAATGGATCCTTAGCTGATCACAACAAAGTTCTGCTTCAGCGAGCCATTGAACAAGCACCATCTGTTGAAGGGCTCCTTAAACTTAAAGATGCTGATGCCGTCAACGTCGATTTCATCCGTGAGGTGATAAGAATGCCTGTTTCCAAGACTTGCCGTCCCCCACGCCTTCCACTCCTCGAGTTTAGACAGTTGACGTGGCTTCCAGACCCTCAGTTTACAGATGCAACCAAAGAGCATTACAAAGCCTTTGATGACATCTTTGGTCAAGACACCGTAGAGGTTGATCGTCCAGGGGCAAAGACCCAAGAGAACAAGTCTGGGAAGGCTTACTTCACAAAAGAGAAGGTACGTGACGCAGTTGAATGTGTGAGCTGTGGCAAGTGGAGGTGCGTGTATGCTCCAACTAAGCCGTCTAGTGCAAGCACGAATGAATTCCATCAGGTTGTCGATACCCTAATGTACACTTGCGGTGCTCCAATCCTTCCAGAAGGACACCCTGTGGCAGAAATCTTCATCGTTCGCCAGGATATTTCATGCAATGATCCAATAGAAAAGCAGTATTATTCGTGCAAAAAGTTTGACCTGATCTGTTGCAGATGTGGAAGCACTGAACCCAATGCACCGGTCAATGAAGAGATGAAGCGCCAATACAAAGTGGTTAACCCTGTTTGCAGTACTTGTTCGGAAAAGGGCGCCAAGCCTGTTGTCTCCGCACCGAAAACGGTAAAAGCATCCGCCGGAAAGAAGAAGAAGAAGCATTGACTTCAACTCTGTGTTAAAACTAGACTTTCATTTTGACAGATTGAAACTGTCAAACAAGACTGTTAGAAAGTTACTGTTTTAATGACGAAAAGTCTTGAAGAAATGTTGTTTTCCAAGAAACATTCAGTTTGTGTTCCAGTTTACTTTTGCATATTACAATGTAAATCTCACGTTTATTCTGCAAGATATAATCAGATGTTTAAAGATGTATATTAACAGGACTATCAAATGTCTAAAAAGGCTACAAAAACGAAGTATCGATGTTAATTTAAGACAATTGGTGTTAATAAGACAAGATCGTGAGCTTGTTAATTAAAGTACTTGCTTCTTTACAAGTGATTCTGGAATTTTTTTATTTTTTTTTACTTTCCCAAAAAAATGGGTCGGTCGAGCGATGGGAAACGAAGCATTAAATTGGGATGGCCACAGTTGTCTGGTAAAAAGCAGAAAGTGGGAAAAAAATTTCACAAGGATTTAAAACACAAGTGGTCGCCGTGTTTATGTACGTTCATGTATAATGTAGTTCTTATAAATGTATTGTCATTAGTCAGACGCACTTTTTCGCGCACTTAATGAGTTCCAGTTGAATGACTGCGTGTAATTCTACACGCATTTTCTTATCCATTGCGTGTATTTTTGTTACACGCATTTGCGTGTTTCGCGCGCGTATTTTGCGTGTAAAGCGTGTGAAATACACGCATTTTACACGCGTGTAATGCTGCGTTACACGTGAGCGGTACTGTAAATGAATTAGAGTTTTAACAGTCTATATGGTAACCCATTTTTCCCATACAGGTTTCTTTTAAAGGAACAGTTCCATCAGGTGACAGCAACCTGTCAGAAACATTACCTGGTAAAAAATTTGAAAATTCATTTTGATGCTAAATAATGCCAAAAGATTTGTTTGATTTAGCCAGTTAACAACAATATTATTTCATTGAGCAGAGCGTGAATAAATCATTTTATTTTATGTCTAACTAACTTTCTTAATGAAATGCCTCAAGCCAAAGAAAACTTAGGTATGTTACCCCAGACATCCCACATACTTTTTAAATGTAAAATATAAACATTATCAAACTGATTTAGAAAAAAATATAATACAGAGAATGCTGTCCAAGCCAGACACCCTGACAGTACCAGTTATATCTATTTTGTCTTAGAAAGGTATCTGCCTAATATAAACAAATCAAATATGGCTTGGAAGCAGCAACCACTCATGTCTGCCTTGAAGATGTTATAAGGATGTTGGTCTTGAGAAAGTTGATTATATCCTAAAAAAGTGAACATTGTTGACTGAATAGCAGTGATGGTGTTAAATCAATGTCAAATAAAACAGTTTATATTAATTATGCAGTATTTCAACATTTAGGTCCATCAAAGGCAAAGAAACCAAAAGAGGAAAGAGAAAGTCAATCTGGAAAAGGTACTTTGAACATATTTCCTTGATATACAATTAATTTTAAAATATTTCACTGAATAATTCAATTATTATTAATAATAATAATGAATTCACAGAGATTTGCTTATTATAATAATTTGGTTATTATCTTTGTCCATAGAAGAAAATCAAGACAATGAGAAGAAAAAAAGAAAAAGGAAGGGCAAGAAAGCCGAGGAAGAATCATGAGCCAGTGTTAAAAATATGGACATCAAAATAAATTGTTGAAGAACCAATCCAAAAAGAGAATAAAGCTGATGCCATTCGTTTCGAAAACTACATGTACATAAAGAAAACGGCAGCAATTTCACCTCATTAAAAAAGAGCACGCATTTTTCTGGGATAAACAAACTGGATACAGGGAAAGACAAATAAATAAACAATGAACTGACAGTGGTGTGAGATTTGGGGGACCATGAAATTAATAAGTTCTACTTAATTTTTTCTCAAGTTATCACTTGAAGACAAAAAAGGCAATTATTAAAACTCCCACTAAAACACAGAAAAAATAAGCCAAAGTCGAAGTGAATTGAAACGAGACAATAACCGTGGCAGAGATAGATGACTACCTACCTTGCATAATAGACTTGAAGAGCAACAAGATCAAAGCTTGTCGTGAGCCACGACTTGGAAAATCTACCACAACTTCCCGGATAAAAATTCGCCAAAGGTTGCAGTAAGAACATTTCAATCCTAAAGCTGGAACATTTTTTAAAGCCTAGAGTCCTAAGCGACTGCAAAGAGAAAGAAAAGACAATGTTATTTGAAGTTATTTGAAGTTATTTGAAGCTTGAGGGCTGCCGGAAACGTTATGCAAATTTACTTCGAAGTTGAAGGAAAATAAGCTCAAATTCCAAATTCCCATCTTTCAGAGGATCATGTATCTGACCATCGTCTCAATATACAACCTTGTGATTCATAACAAAGTTTCAGCATCTTAAGACAAACTTTCATTGTTTGTCGTCTAATGCGAACATCTTGAACAGGGTAAATCAGTTTGATTTGTACTTTTCTGTCTTAGGATAATGTTAATTAATCTGGAACAAAAGAAAATCAACTAAACTAGTTTGAAATCATTTTGACCTAGCATTAATTTTGAACTACAACACAGACCATGTAAACTTGTTCTGTTACTTTGCAGGAAATGTGATACGTCAAAACCCAGCAGTTCCTGTACAGGATGTCATGTGGTTGACCACATTCATGGCCAATGGTGGTAATGAACCTATTTCAGTTGAGCATGCCATTTTATGTTAAGGAAACTTTTCTTTTATGCATGATTCTCATCCATGGGTTGGAGGTACAGTAGTTCTGTAATTATCTATTTAACACTTAATCACTGGTCCCAATTAAAAAAAGTGAAATTTGTTCGTAGAGAACCTCGCAATCTCAATTTCTTAAAAAGGAAAACAGATAATTAACAAAAATGATGAAAAAACACAAGAAAACTCACCGCATTACAAAGCCTCCACTGCCTTGTGAAAATTTGGAACAAAAATACGTGATTGTAGTGTGATTTGTTATATAGCAAATACAATAAATTTGGGGTCTTGTGAGTAAAATTTCCCTCTTAATCCCATTATCTATGTAGGACAGCCTGAGACAATGGAAGAGGTCTTGAAGTCTATTATGGCCATCTATCTTTACCGGAAGAACATTGACGACCTTAAACATCATGTCAGTGATCCTGCTTATTTCTCTGACAATCTTTATTAGCCAGAGAAAGATGCCAATGGCGAGCAGGTCCACCACAGGGAAGATCACAACCATCTTCTGAAACGCAGTCCCTTGCCTCTGCAGAGGCTTTATCCCAGGTGTTGATCCACGATACTTGAGAGATGCTTTGCATGACCCATCAACTGGATTGACATATGAGGCTATCACAGGGAAGAACAAGCAATTAGTGCCTGATTGTGAGCGCCTCATTAATCCTGGTGTAATTTCTTTCCTTGAAAGGAAAGGTGACACGAGTGGAGCACATGTTCTGAGGGTTTTTTATATAAGTGGCACACGGCAGTTGATGGAAGAGGGCTTTCAGAAGAACAAAGATCATCTTACTGCAAAGATATGAAGGAGTGGCTTTTGGCTGACTGGATGTCTTGGTTTCGCACCTTGCCTGATTACAGCACTATTGACATGAATAGGTAACATGTTTTGTACATTCACTAACTTGGCTACTGTAAGTTGTTTAAAGACCAGATCGGTATTATGTTGTATCAAAAGGGGAACATAACAAGTAAAATGAAGTTAACACACAATTTGTACTTAGTTGCTTACTGCTATGGTAATCTATTTTGATTAGAAACTGGTGAAAAATATAACTTTCATTTGTAAATTTGTTGAAGTACAGTATAGAAGAAATGAAATGAAATCTTAATATTAGAAGATAAAAAGAAAACTGTAGCTAGCCTCATCAAAGCAGTTCTTATCATGGCTGAAATGCACAGTTAATTCAATTTTAGAAAGAAAAGAGAATCAACTCAAGTCTGCTACCCCTGCTACCCCTCCCCCCCCCCCCCCCCCCCCCGTGATTTTTAATAACACATTTGTGGGTAAACACAAGAAGCTGGTATTGGCCTGGTTGCAAACTTGGAGAGCAGGTAGTTGCGTTGTTTGGAGTACCAGAGAGAGGTCTACCCCCGAGCACCCTCATTGCTTTTGCAACAGATGATGTTGAGGGGATGATTGCCCTTATGCATGAAATGCTTGGTGAAATATTCAATGTCAAACAGTTTCTTGATGCCCAGCCCAAAATCCTCAATGAATTCAAGAAGCAAATTGATCCAGAATTGCAATTCTATTACTGGACAGGGGCAAATGAACGTTACAGGGAATTTGAGCTGCCATCATTTAATCAGCAATCTGGGGAAAGCATTACTGAGAGACTTGATAGAGTCATCTTTTCATAAGGAGGAGACCCAGAGGTATTTGTTGCAAACCGTGCTTCCTTGCCACAAAGAGGACAATTGACTGTCAGAGCGCAATTTCATAGAGCCTTAGTAGAATTGCCTCCACCCATGATGCAAGGGGATCAATAAATTATGTGTTTTGTTTTACCTCCCAACTCAAAAATAGAAAACATGTGTCAAGTTTAATGTAATGCACACAAATTTGCCGTGGTTTCAAGGCCCATTACCTGATCATGTGCGAGCCGAACGTTCAAATTGTTGTTTCTCTAGGGAGTTAGCGAGTTTTGTGTCCCCGAAGGAGCTACTGTTTTGATCCATGGCAGGTGACATGTACTTGTCCAATCAAATAAGGCATTTGAGTTGTGAGGTATAACATTTCTTGACCTTGTTGATGTTTCACACTTTCATGACAAGTTTTTTGAGCACTGCTATTTACTATTACACTGTAAGGCTTGGTTCAAATCTTTTTATTGTTGGGACATGCTTCCCACTGAGCAGAATGACAATGGCAATTTTCATTCCACTGAAATATAAAAATGGTGTTTTCTAATGATGTGTGAAGCATTTCATGCCCTTCCATATGAAGCAACAGTTACACACTGTTTTACAAATAATATCAAACATTTTATTTCTAAATAGTATTTTCAAAAATTTAAGTATATGACAAAATTCTTCCTGTTTTCATGACAGCAGATATTTTTTGGGCTTAGATACAAAATTCTTCAAAATTCTTTACGACACAATTTGTATCTTTCTTCTTTCCGACTGTAAACTGATAGATGGGTCACCGGAATCAGCAATATTTGCTACCAACAGAGATGGAAATCAGAATGTGAGTTAGAAACCGCTGATAAGTTGCACTGTAGAGGCTACTGCGAGGGTGAGCACTCAAGTTGGTCAGCGGTAACACAAAACAAACCCTATCACAACATTTTTGCTTGTGTAAATTTGTCAATTTGCATCATAGAGGTTATTGATGTAGTCTTAATTATTATAACTATTTGTTTGAACAGGAGACCCATTATCAAAGTATGGCACCTTACAAGCACTTCCCTAAAGATCACAAGCTTCGAAAAATCTTCAACCGCAACACCATAAAAATAAGTTACAGCTGCATGAATAACGCTAAACAGATAATTGATAACCATAATAAGCAGATTCTAAAGTCATCCACGCAAACCAACGACGCCGCCACAGCTAACTCTAATACCACTCAAGACAAGAAGACATGCAACTGCTGAGAAAATAACACATGCCCACTCGATGGAAACTGCCTACAATCATCAGTCATCTACCAAGCTACAGTCACGTGCAACGAAAACAACACAACAGAAACATACATCAGACTCACGGAAATGACTTCAAAACAAGATACCGAAACCACACCGCATCATTCCGCCACTCTAAACACAGAAACTCAACTGAACTAAGCAAGTACATCTGGACTCTCAAAGACAACATCGAACACTATATTTCATGGCGCATCCTGTCTTCGCATTCACCGTACAACAGCTCAAGCAAAAGATGCAACCTCTGCCTAAAGGACAAATTTCTAATTATTTGCCGACCGAAACTTTCTACACTTAACAAACGTAATAAACTCGTGTCTTCTCGCCACCACAGAAACAAAGCCCTCCTTCGCAACAGCATATATGTTTGTTATTGTTATTATGTAAATTATTTTGTATATAAGAAGCGATGGTAAAGAATATTCTTATTAAATCCCCTGATGAGTGGGCAACCACGAAACAGGCTTGTCGGGATGAAAGCATAGTTTATTTGTTTCTTTCCTCCACAAAATATATATATGTGTTCAATCCTTTATATATATATATGTTCAATCCTTTAAATATATATTCAATATATGTTCAATCCTTTAAATAAAGGTTTAAAGTCATAAAAGGCATTCAATGCAATCAATGTTGGTTCAATTCAAACTATTTACCACGAATATTGATTCAATCCAATCCTTAAATTTATATGCAATCCGATACCGCATATATTGATTCAATCCAATCTTTTGTTCAATCTAATAACACGAATATTGATTCAATCCAATCCTTAAGTTTATATGCAATTCGAAAATAAATGTTCAATTTTCATGGGACGAGTGCAGCCAACTGGGTCATCACATGATTTCCCGCTTTTTACCATCCAAAGCAGACATTGGACGAAAATAGAGTTCAAGTTGTGGCCCAGATGTTGGAGAATGCTTCAAATATACTTTGGGGAACAGCATCTACGGTAATTATGCAAATTCCAGAGACTTCTGGTTGTAGCCCGCAAACTTTAAGAAGCAATGTAAATGCTCAAGATGCCACGGCTACTTCATCTGTTCAGCAGGCACTAAATTATGCTCGAAACATGATTAGAAACAGCTCAGCTGGTGGAACTTATTGTCGCCTTGTTCGATCAGAGGCTACGAACTTCCTCTTCAATTATCAGTTGTAGTAGGAACCAAGAAAAACAGTCTAAGGAGAAGAAGGCAATAGAATTCGCTTTTCTAAAGTGCTTCGGTGACATTAGCGACGAAGATGAAAAGGATACCTTAATGTGGGACTTTAATAATAGAGGGTTTTAGATTAGAAAAACGGTAAAACATGAACGGCTTAATATGAACTTTTGGTCGTCTGTATGTGTGTACTGTAGTTATGTGATGTCCTTCTGCTAATGAATAAAACAAGTCATATCATTTACAATCAAGTCGCCAACAATTAGCATCAGTTTGTTTGTTCACTAAATTACATTCCTAGAAATTGATGTCACCTATTTTGTGACAAGTTCGATGTTTTGCATCTTATAAATCAAGAAGAGAGACGACAGCATTTGATAAATTCTATTTAAAAAAAAAAGGTCAAGTTTCTCGTGTTCTCATCGGCTAAGGTAATTTTTATCATCAATAAGAGTACAGACAGACAGAGCTGATACCATTGACAAACGTTTTCCAACTTTTCTCAGTTTTTAGCTCTTCTTTTAGGCATTCTTGAGCAAAGAAATCATCGCAAACTTGTTATTCTATTCAAACTCCATTGAATACTCATGATCCCATGATAATGTAATTAGGATTATATAAAACCGTGTTAATTAATGCAAGAGTGTCAGTTTGCAACGGTAAGCTTTAGAGAAGTTGTAATGGCAACTGGCGGACCAGCACGTCCTGCCCAGTTAACTTTGCATCTTTCTTCAGAGATTGGCGAGTTCTGCAGTTGCAGACGCTGTAACAATTTCTTCAGCTCCAAGTTCTGCAGCTTCGGTGTCGCTGAGTTCCTCAATGGTGCCGCGCATTTCAACCTCAGTGGTTTCCACTCCAAGTTCTTCTGCTTCAGGAAGTTCTCAAGGTGGCCTTGAGGTAAGAACTTTGGAGATATTGGAGTATTTTCATTTTTCTTGACCACCACGTGTTGTCAGGTTTGTGGTGTAATTCATGTAGGCATCTCCTGGGGGATTTTTTGTTTCCGTTTGTTTGTTGTCTCCTGGCATGGTCGGTTCTCCTTGTATTTTTGCCCTGTTTTATCTTGACCTTTCGGTCTCATTGTTTTATTTGACGTATTATCAAGCGTTTGGTCGGTGTCGTTTTATATTTTTAACATCTTATGTGCTGCGTGGGCTCATGTGACAAAATTTATTATAAATCGTGTTGGGCTGTGTGGGCTCACATGTTAAAAAAATTGTGATGCTCTGTGAGCTCACGTGTTACGAGTTATAAGAGTCAATCATGATGCGCTGTGTGGGCTCACGTGTTATGAGTTACAAGAGTCAATCGTTATGCGTGGGCTCACGTGTTATGAAAAAAATCGTGATGCGTTGTGTGGGGCTCATGTGTTATGAATTATTAGAGTCTCATGATGCACGGTGTGGACTCGCACTCTTTTTGAGTTTTAAGAGTGGAATAGAAACATGACTTGTCTAATGATATCTATGAGAGAAGATGGAAAATGACATTGATATTCTATAACATCCCTTGTTCACCTATCGTAGGCAGTGGCTCAAAGCTTACAGGAACTGGATGTTATGAAGAAAGTGGACGCCGCCATGGCAGAAACAGCGCTGTCAACATTGCAGCTGCTGGTCTCCAATCCTTATGCTGCTTTGGTAGAGTTAGAGCAGTTGGTAGAATCCACTAGAGAGGTTAAGGATGACAGGGCAAAGAGATATGCGATCATTCTTCGTCAATGCCACCCACTTGCAACCATAGGCCAGAAGATCAGAATCTTCAGTCAGGATGAAATCCGCATATCCTTTTGAGTGAAGGAAACCTATCTGAGCGTCAGATTCATACGAGGAAACAATGTAGCTCACTTTCTCCACTAAATAAAGCTGTAATCAAGAGAGAAAAGAGAATAAACAAATAATGTAGCATTTCTCGCACGTTATATATTACTCTTGATTTTCTTAACTGTAATTGCTTTACACAAGTGTTTATTTTTATCATATTCTGGTAAAACCATTAGCTTATTGATTGGCAAAAATGTGAGTTTATAGGATGCAATCTGTAGAGACCAAACATTTATGCACTCAGTGACATCGCTGAAGGTAATTTCCACAGCTTGACCGTGCAACTTGTTTGCCTCTTTCAAAGTAATGTTGGGTTGCTCAGCTCTTGCAAAGCGACATTCTTTATGTCTGTTTTAAAACAGGCAAGAACAAAAAAAAAAACAGATAAGCTTCCAAGGTTAAACTAAGCTTGTGTTTTCATGAAATTTGCGAGAAATTATACAACGTAGTGGGAAAGTAAATTTCTCACCTCCGACTTCTTTCACACTCGCTTGCTTTGGCTGGCAAAGGCAATCCATCGAATACAACCAATGGAATAACACGAGCACTTTTAACCGAACACAAGTAATTTTGGAAAATATCAACACACCTTGATTGAAAAAAAAATTGAAAAAAGACCACAACCTTTTTGTTTACCTAAAGAAATGAAAACTTATGATCAAAATGTCTCACCTCTCTCGCCTTCCACTTTAAGCCAAAGAAACACTCAAACCTTTGTGCAGCCAACAAGAAGCGTCAATAGCTGTCGTTTGGCTGGAAAATTCACGTATATTAATCTGCTTGCTGAAATTTTTGAGAAATGGCAGCAGAGTATGAACACCATTATGCATTCGTTGGGTCCAGCAGCCCGGATGTCTTTGAGCATTTTCTACTTATGTTTCCAAAGGCAGCCATTGATGTCGCAGAGGGCCTCGATTTTTTCTACATTCCAACAACATTGTTCATGGGGACCTAAAACCAGGAAATGTCTTGGTGAGCAACAGACACTACCTAGAACCTGGAATCGATCAAGATCAATTTAAAGATTTGTTTTTCCCGGATCCAGTTATCTGCAAATTAACTTATTTCGGCGAAAGTCGCTCGCATTTGTTACAAACATCTGCTATCATTCACGCGCAGACAGCAAATGTGGAACGAAACCATTCATGGCTCTTGAGATAGTTTGTGAGAACCAGAAACTGACACATATTACTCTAGAAGACGTGAAGGGAAAAGGAAAGGGAGGGATAAGCAACCATTGAATATTTCGAAAGGGAGGGATAAGAAACCATTAAATATTTCAGAAGGGAGGGATATTTCTGTGGGCATTTCAGAAGGGTAGTTGTTCGACGAGGAATGAGATAAATATATGGAAACTGCGTTACTTTTAAAACGATCGTGTTGTAGCATTGGGAATTTCGCCGCCAAATTTTTAATGGTTATTTTTAGGTCAGAGGAGCTGGTAAACAAAAATTGTACGGGGACGCAAGGAAAGGAGCGGCTTGACAACACAAAAATGGGTATCTTGAAGAAATATGTATTTAAGTTATATCTCTGGAAATAAAGGAAATGTGTGGTAGCCATCGACGAGTTTTTACATAGGAAAAAGAGGGAGGAAAAAGAGGGGGGAAAAGAGGGAGACAAAGGCAAAGGCACGAGTAGCTAGGGTAACTGAGTGGTATTATAAATTATTTCATTTCATTTTGTTACTGCCAAATGTTTTCTGGGTTTTAGTATTTCCTTTCAAGTTTTTAGAGTTTCCTTGATTTAGATAATTGTAAGTTCCTGTGGTCAAAACCAACGGATATATTTGCCCACGTACGGCAAATGGAACAATGCATTCTATTATCCTTTGTATAAGGTATTACTCCTCTCTATGTATCATGGTAAAACGAGAGTTCTAGTCTACGAGCCACCATTTGAACGTCAAGTTTTTTAACGTCAGATTTTTCTACTCTGAGATCCCTCAAGCGGACACAGATGTAAGTCTTAAACCTACTTATATCCTTTAGTTGTTACTTTTGTATCAGCGAACGTTAACTTTGGTCTATATTTTGTAATACTAGTTTTTAGTTAGTCTAATTGTAGTTTTTATTTAGTTGTTTCTTAGTTTGCAAAACCGCTTCGCTTTAACCGTTTTCAAGGTATTGCCTCAACGTAACATTATCGCTTCAATGGTTCAATAAAGACTGTTTCACTATAGAACCTTGTCACAAACTTGTGTACAACTTCAAAGCACGTAACAATTTCTGTTAGCAAGGATCAAGGGATCGCCAACCTATCGTCCTGTGGGCAACGTTTTTGTGCTCACACATTTTTATAATTATACATTGAGTATACTGAAATCTTTTGCCTGATAAGAAAATTGTAATTTTCAATGGGCCTAAAAGGACCCACTGAAATCATTAAAACATGTTTGTTGCTCGTAAATGCAGAAATATTTTATTACAATTTGCTTCGAGTTTGTCTTATCGGATCAGCGATTTGAGTGTGCTCAATATTACTGTTTGTTGTTCAGGATGTATATATTTTTGAATAACAATGGCTTGTTAAAGTAGTTGGACAATATATGGAAATGTAGTAATAAAAATAGATGGTTGAATGACAAACAATTCGTCGTTGTTGACCACTTATCTATATAAAACCTTCGCTTCAGTGCGGCCCTGTGACCTCAACCCTGCGTTTGTCACTATTGTGCATTTTCCCCTTGGTTTCGCAATCGACTGTTTCTCTTGATTTTAATACTTGCTATGGTTTAAACTCATTCAAATTAAAATCCGATAAATCGAAAAACCAGTCAGCAAAACAAATATCTTTAGATGGCCGCTTGATAGTCACATGCAAATGTGAGTAGAATGACAAACAATGCATCGTATTTTGCGAGAACGTCGGTCGTAAAAAGACCGCTTATCTCTTATCGCTTTTCACTAAATTGAAATTTAAAAAAATACATGTGATGAAGTATCTATCGACCTTAAATTTCTGAGAAAACAGTGTTGTGTAATAAGCAATGAATTGAGATCACTCTTATCTACCAGACCAACCGCCATTTTACTATAAGAATGTCTTCAATCATGGTTTAGCTTTAACGCTCATACTTCAGCAACAAAACGTGATGTCTTGAATGAAGTCATTTGGAACAGTCAGTACCTTTTGATAGATAAACAGCCCATTTATAAGGAGAAGCTTAAAGATGCAGGTTTTGTTAAACTAGGCAATATTATTTTGAATGACTCCAAGTTAAATAATTGGAATTTTTTCAAAGCTAGAAAGGTTTCTTTGTCTGATTATCTCCTCTTGCTTGGTATTTTTAGTTCAATACCACCAAACTGGAAAGAGTTTCTTAATAAGGAAAGTGAAGCTAATCAAGATAATAATTTTCCAGATTTAAAAAGTATGAGCTCAAAATCAATTTACTCTGCTTTAATGAAATGTATATTCAGACTCCGCCGACGGCTCAAACTAAGTTCAACGCTTTATATAATACATCAGAGAATCTTGAATGGGAAAGTATCTACTCATTGCCATGACGAGTCACTCTAGACACTAGAACTCAAGCTTTTCCATACAAGATTCTAAACCGTATACTGTACACCAACAAAATGTTATATAAAATGAAATTAGTCCCTTCCCCTATGTGCACCTTTTGTCGGGATCATGAGGAATCTCTTGAACATCTTTTAATTTTTGGCGAACACACTAAGAACTTTTGGCTTTCTGTTAACTCTTGGTTAAATGTACATGGCATGAAGGTGGAATAACCTTGATGAAATTGCTATCCTTTTTGGAATTTTCGATAACAATCCAGATAACCGTTTATTAAATCACATTATTATTCTTAGCAAACAAGTGATATATTACTGTCGGGTAAAAAACATTAAACCAACCTGTTTTTTGCTGAAAGCCAAGGTAGCTGAAACTAGAAAACTAGAACTTATAATAGCAAAAAAGAATAAGAAAGAATAGATTCATTATAACAAATAGAAAAATATGTCAACATAACTATTATAACTATAGGAAGGTGCATGATGATTTGTAACACAATACAGGTTAAATATATTAGTAAGAAAGTTTGATTTATTTTTTTATTGTATGGATTAGCCGAGTTATTACTGAGTATTGTGTATTGTGTAGTGTAGTAATGTATAATGTAAGAACTTTTTTTAGTAATATCAATAAAAAATTTCAAAAAATAAGAGTTGAGATGAATGGAAAGGTCAGTTACGCGCCAAATCACATAAAATTTTCCCCCACAACAATCAAAATGGCAAGTGAAGGCGGCAGGTGAAGGCGGCAGGTGAAGGCGGCAGGTGAAGGCGGCAGGTGAAGGCGGCAGGTGAAGGCGGCAGGTGAAGGCGGCAGGTGAAGGCGGCAGGTGAAGGCGGCAGGTGAAGGCGGCAGGTGAAGGCGGCAAGTAAAGGCAGCGAGCTTCACACGTGAATCAAGGAGAGTGAAGGGCAAGTCACACTCAATAAGAGGAGCGCAAAATGTTATGACTTGCACTTTGCAAAAAGGAAGTTCGCAAAAATAACCGGCCTGTCTATTAAGTTTTTGTCTCTGTGAAATGAGTAATTTACTCTCAATTTAAGGAAGGCCACTTTCTCACTTTTGTCCATAAACGTTTTGTCAACAAACTTGTGTGCCAGTATTTTAATCTAGCTGTTTTGTGAAAGCAGTTTCATGAATAAAGAAATTTGATGTGCCAAGAAAAGAAGCACGATGTGTCAATAGGCTGTTTTAGCAACAGGACGCGAACTCAAGTCAGGACGTCGCGCTCGCGGAATAGGACTGGGAACTAGCATATTTGGCGCGCGTCTTCAAGCCGACGTCGTGTTGAGGACGTGAGATTGACTGTTTTGGCGTCCTTGCGAAGACGTGAAGAAAACAAGAGGTAAAATACCTTTTATTTCACTTGATAGGCTTAAATTTCGTTCTGTGTTGTACCTTAGTCTTTGCTGAAGCAACACATGTTGTATTCATATTAAGAACATGACGAAAAATTGACCACATTTCGCTTCTTTGCCATCCTCCGAAATGTTTACCTCGATGCGAATTTTTATCAGTGTTTATATTTTCGAATCCACTTTAGGTGAAGAGCAATGGCTGAAGGAACTAAAAAGTAAGTGTAAGTCGTTTTGTACGAAGTTTGTTCATTCATACGATTTGGAAATTATTTAACGTACACGAAAGCTTTGAAGCTGCAAATTGTTTTTTTTTTAACCACTTGGCACTTTCGCCTTTTAAGTAAGCTTATATACACAAAAAAATGAACATGGTATGAACTTCTTAGAGTTTCGTACAATTTGAGAGTTCAAAACTTTCGGTAAATTTTTCTATAAGTGCAAGGGTAACACTTGTTTCATTTTTGAACAAAAGGTCGGGTTAGGATAAAAATTATTTTGATTGAATTCATCATTTGTTTGTATTATTTTACCTATAATTTAAGCTTAATTCTCGAACTTAGTCTCAAGCTATAATTAAGTTAAACCCTATTCTCGTGTTATTGAATTTTAGATCTTCGATGAATTGGACAGAGGAAAAGGACGTCTTGCTTCTAAAAGAAATGGGTGGACAGGGGATCTTCAATTATAAAGCTGGTAGCAGAGAGCGAGGGGCCGTATGGCAAGTGATCGCTACTAATCTAAACTGTTACCAGGAGCTGTTTGATCAGGTCACTGCTAGGGGCGTAAGAGACAGATTCACGCTTCTATCGAGGCGACACAAGTCCAAGACGTCTCGTGAACTGAAGGGCTCAGGTCTCGGTGGAGAAGAACTCACTGAGTTTGAACTGTTAATCGAGGACATGATTTCTTTGAGCGACGAATGTGACAAGAAAACGGAGGCAGAAGCAGAGAGCGCTAAAGCGAATGCCAACGCTGATCGGCAAAAAGCAGTGGAGATCAGAAAAAAGGCAATGGAGACCATGGGTGAAAGTAAAAAGAGGCTGGCTGACACAGACGAGGAAGTGAAAGAAAAGAAGACAAAGAGAAGATCTGGAGTTGACACGATGTCTTGGTTAAAAGAGAAAACAGAAATCGATGCCAAAAATGAAAGAGAGAGAGATCGAAGAACGGAAGCAAGAGAAAGAAATTGAAAGAAAAGAAAGGAACGAGCAGATGGCTCTACTACGCCAACAGCTACAAATGCAGATGGCAATGATGCAGCAGCAACAACAGCAGTTTCAGCTGATGTTTTCAAATGTTTACAAAGCTGATAAGAAATGAATTGTCGTCGATTTTCTGGCAAAATATTGTTGCGTTAGTTTGAAGGCTTGATTGTAAGACATTTAAAAGTCATATTTTTTCACACAAATTTGCCTTTATTATGATGGCATATTTTTCTTCTTGTTGATAGCTTTCCTAGCTCTCAGTATATGCCTGTTTGACAAATATGCTAGGAAGAAAATTAGTGTCGATTACTCTTGCTTTTTCAACAGAAAAGTACAAGTTAGACTGTTTGATTTGTTGCCCATGGACTTTGTTGATAAAAGAAAAAATGTTCTCTGTCATTTTACCTTTTTTCTAGCTGATTCATAGGCGTACGGGCCAGGGGGGCTGGGGGGGCCGGGGGGGCCGGGGGGGCCGGGGGGGCCGGGGGGGCCGGGGGGGCCGGGGGGGCCGGGGGGGCCGGGGGGGCCGGGGGGGCTGGGGGGGCTGGAGGGGCTGCAGCCCCCCCAAATTTTGGGCAACTCAAATTTTTTGGGCAGCAAGAGATATTTGGGCAAAGCCAGTTTTTAAAGAAGTTTCCATGTTTTTTGTGGATAGTCAATTGATTCGTAAAAAATATTACTTGGAGGTGAAAATACGTAGTTGTATAATAAATGATTCCCGGGTTGACGTCATCTAATTTGCATTTTGTAAATTCAAATCTCTATAACTCACTAACACGACGTTCAAAACAAGAAATATTTTACCATTCAACTATTCAATGTACATAGAGTTGATTCTAAAAATAACTTTCTAGGGCTGATAGGCACTTTAACACTTACTATGCGTCCATCGACAAGGTGCTGTCCGAGCTAAATGACCAGGAAATACTCTGTGCTTTGGGAAATATCTGTCACGGTGAAACACCTGATAAAGAAAGCTTCTCCCGCGTTGCTAAATGTTACAAAATCGACGGCGAGATTCTGGAAGCCGAGCAGAAAATGTAAGCGAGTTTTCGTCGTGTGCGCGGATTAGGCTACATGACTGTTTCAGAAATGCTGGAGACAATGCACGAGAATGATCTATTTGATATGTTTCCAAAGTTTTCTAATGTGGTACATATCCTTGCAGTGATACCTGCTACATCATGTTCTGTCCCACTGTTCTGCAGAACGATCATTCAGTGCGTTGCGCTTATCCGCAGTCAGTAACATCACACTTATTAACATTGAAAGGGCATATGCCAACTCTGTAGTCAACAATGACACGGTATCATTGATATCTTTGACCGTCGAAATGGCAGAGGCAGACGAGACAGCTATTTCTTTTAACGTGTTTTATGAGCTCATACGATAGATTCATATGTAAGAATATTTTCACTTCATATGTAGGCCTATGTTAGTGCATCGTATGACCCTCGTTTCTTTTTGACTGTTTTGTAAAAATTTGGGCAACTTGCGAGAATTTTTTGGGCAAATGGTTCACCGCCCCCCCTGGCAAAAAATTGCCCGTACGCCTATGAGCTGATTCATAATACATTGAACTGTAAGTAGACAGATGCTTGTCAAAAACTGAATAAAATGGCAGCCTGTGTTACATGATAACAATGATCTCTCTGTCAGTTTAATTTACCAGAAATAGTCCTGAAGACTTGGCGGATCAAAATTGAAATACTCTGAAACTAAATTTCCATACAAACAAGTGTGAGCATTCTGGAGAATTCCACACACCAAGTACATTTTCCCTACAGGACTCATGCCTATTTTCAATTGCTTCTTAAAGTCAACAAATTTGTAATAGTTGGTGATAGTTCCAAACATCCACTCCACCGACACCCTTACTTCACTCATAGCCTCGTTGAATCTTTGCATTTGAGGGGTGAGATGTGCATCTCTAAATGGGGCTTGCAAGTGAATTCCGAGCGGATATGCTGGGTCTCCGTATAAACATAAAGGCTCGCCATTAGCCCAAGCAACTCTTTGCAGTTCCCTTAGCATCCCTGACTCGTGCAACATGGTGCTATCGTGCCTTCGTCCTTCAAATGGTCCGGCTAAATTGGCGATAAGTCCATTTGGAGTTACAACGCTTTGAAATTTTATTCCGTGTGCTCGTTTGTGGCCATTGTAAACAAGTCTTTGATTATTCTGAGGCCTCGCAATTTTACAAAGCGTCCCATCAACGAAACCAAAGCAGTTCCTTAAAGGAGCACCCCGGTCGTGGATTGTTTGAGCATAGCGCTCTAGGACTTGGGGGAGAAGAAATGGCTGATTCCAAGACTGAAGACGATGGCGATGTGAAGTGTAAACAAAGTCTAAAACTGTATTGAATATTAGACACAATTCAGTCGGATTCCTTCCGAACCGCGAAACCATGTCAGAGTATCGACATGGATAAGCAAGCCTTTTTAACAGGATACAAAGTCCTTCAAGCCTTGGACAAATGGTTCTTTGAGAACACACAAACTTGTCTGGAAATCCTAAAACTTCCAACAGCGAGAAGATGTCTGCTTTGTTGAAGCGCAACTCTGTTCTGCACTCGGTGTCGTCCCAGTCATCAAAATTAAATTTTTCGAATTTCCAGTAAGGAAATAACTCTCTTGATAAATTTTCCTCATACAACACAGCAAACTCTGTAGCATCAATAATATTGCTACTATATGCGAGAAGTAAAGCTTCTCTCACGCTGCGAAGACCTCCATTCGCCATGATGGAGTTCTGCGTCTTGATTTTCCCGCGCTTGCTAAATCACGGCCGCTTCACACGTTCACCCCCAGTACTTCCGTCCTCAATCACGGTCAAAATACCGCGTCTTGAGCCAGGCGTCCTGTTGCTAAAACAGCCTAATGACTCACGCTGACCCGGACGGCACATTGGGTGTTGTTGTAGTTTAAAATGTTTGAAAAGTTCTGTGAAATAGTCTCAGGCTGATACAAACAAACCCAGTAACAATTAAAAATTTAGTGATTATAAAGTCATTGTTTTGTAGCATTTCTATTTGAATAGTTACTTGCGATGTCACCAGTACTATTGTTTGCAGAGGTGGAGTTTTGCATACATAAATATGCGCGCGGGAGTTTTGAACACGGGCAGTTGGGTTTTCCTGGGAATCTACAAGGCCAAAAACATAAAGTCACTAGAAGTCGTTTCAGTATTTCAGTAAAAGCCATAACTTCCAAGCGTCAAAATCCTTCAAAAATTGGTATGAGGTTTCCTTAAATGTCAGACTATCATAACCATATGCTAAAACATAAAATTTCGATTCACTTCACAAGAAATCTAGCCCTGATGTGAATCAACAGCAACTTTCCATATTAATGTGTGTCTAAAAAACCCCAATTTCAAAGTGAAATAGGCAGAACTTATAGAGGGACTAGGAACTCTGCGATTGTAAAATATATTTTATTAATACTTTTTCTAAAAAGCCATATACTAAAACTAATGAATGTTAAGCAGTTTAGTCAAAATATAAAA
Source organism: Dendrophyllia cribrosa (assembly GCA_024195265.1). NCBI lineage: Eukaryota > Metazoa > Cnidaria > Anthozoa > Scleractinia > Dendrophylliidae > Dendrophyllia > Dendrophyllia cribrosa. The sequence goes on from JAJLRJ010000001.1 coordinate 38,458,878, forward strand.
AAAAACAAGCCTTGGTCAGCAATTTCAGGCCATTCTCTCTATTTTTTGGCATGTTCTCGCCGACGAGATTTCAAATTTAGCACTGTTGGATACACAAAAGGTCCCAGATGTGTCGCTGGATTCTGGCCGATGAGTTGAATTCTCTGAGGATGAAGTTGGTTTGAGTGGTTGTGTACTGCCCCTTGTGTTGGTGGTCCCAGACAATGCGTACAATCAACTAAGTGCCTCTCATCATAGGAACAAACATCATAAAAGAATGCAAAGACTGTTGTAAAGAGCGTGGAGGAGCTAGTTTTCTGCAAAGGACACACACCTCTTCTGCATGGAAACGAGCTTATCAGTCTATGAGTGTACAAGAGTGTCTTGTTGGTGGCCAGCCGAAAGTTCTAACTAAGGGTGAAGCACTAACAGTGGGAGATCATAAGCGGATAGTTGTGTGGTGTCAAACGCTTCCAGCCCCGGAATGTCCATCTAAAGCTGTTATTGAACCTTGTGGAGACCTAGAATCAATGCATCACATATCAGTGACACTGGGACTGGTTACATTGAGTTCTGGATGCCCCCTAAGACTGCACTAGCTAGTGTACATCTAGCAACGGCTGCCTTTGATGGTTTCAATTTGGACAACACCCCTGTCGATAGAGAAATTGTCTACTCCAAGTCAAAGGTGGATGTCGGTGAAGTAGATTGCAATGAAATAGAACTGACTGAAGCGCAGAGAGCTGAAGTGAAGGGGTTGTTAGAGCATATCTCATGTTTTCGCCAACTGTGACAAGGACCTTGGTTGTGTGAACAGAGTAGAGCACAAGTTTCACTTAACACAAGAGTTGCCATTTAAAGAACGGTACAATGTACTGCAGAGTCCCCCCAGACAGCTGGAGGAATTTCGAGATGCTACCCGTGATTTGCTGGATGCTGGAGTTATTACCGAGTCCAAGAGCCTGTATGGGACACCGGTAGTGCTTGTGAAGAAAAAGGACAAGACCGTCTGAGTATAGGAGACTTCTGTAAGCTCAATGCTAGGACTGTCAGAGACTTGTACCCGATTCCTTGAATATCAGAAACATGGCAAGCTTTGAGTGGTGCAGAGTGGTTTTGCTCGCTGGACTTAAAGAGTGGTTACCACCAGGTCAAAGTTGCTTCTGAGGACAAGGCAAAAACAGCGATAACTACACCCTTCGGGTTCTATGAATTTAATAGGATGCCATTTGGCCTGACTACGTGCCTGCAATCTTCCAAAGACTGGTGGTGAGTTGCCTGGGCGACCTCAACTTCCACACTTGCCTGATCTACCTCGATGATGTGATAGATTTTGCTAGAAGTTTTCCAGAAATGCTTACGGGAATCAATTGGCACTTTAATGACCCTTTATTCCCAGATGAATACCCATCTGCTCTACAAGCTGGAAAAAAGCAACAAAACATCTAGACTGCAGGTTTGTGAAACAGTAACAATATTACAAATTGCATGTACAGTAACTAAATTATCAAACATTTTAAAGAAATTTCTGAGCTCAAATATACTAATAAAAGTCATTAATATTGAATATTGCCAACAATACTGAAGTTCCAAAACTTGATCAATAGAAAGATAACACTTTTGTTAATAAAATATCAATTAAGGCGACAAATGATATTTAAAATATATTGAACTGCTTTTAGTTGACTGCAGTACCTGACACTGTAAGGAAATATATAGTCCAGCCAAT